>JARQTJ010000611.1:0-74649 GCA_030142635.1 Trachelus troglodyta | reverse complement strand
CCCCATTACTTCTACTTAAAATCTGAAGATGATCTTATTTGAAATAATATTCGGTGTACAGTTAACTCTGGGGGGGGGATCCCCCCCTGGATCCGCCACTGCTGTATCATTACTCTCCCTTTTATTTAAATACACAGCTGTCATTCAGTCTTTGAATTCTTATAGATATGCAGCGATAAATTAAAGACTGTGAAAAACTATCTAACCAAAATCGGTAGCGCCCCCCTTTGTTAGCAAGACACTTCATCACGGCGGTTTTTTTCATTTTGATCTATAATGATCATCTACTTTTTGAACCCGCGAGATCCTGACACTCTCCTTTCATTTTCCCGTAGATATTACCAGCAACACTTTATGGACGACATACGTCAGGCGGCGATAGACACCTTGCTAGGCTACCCCATCAACGTCGATCAACTAAACGACGATTGGTCGCACTACTTAGACGTCCTTGATAATTGCTGTCTCGAACTCATTCCCATAAAACCACCAAATATACAACTTCAACTAGCTACCTTGCCAGACTTTCTCTATATCTCTGCTATGTATCATATAGCAAGGTTTGTCGTTCTGCTTTGAGCTTTTCAACTGAAAATCAGTTCTGTCTGAACAATGAGAATAATATAAGGCAATTGGATTGAAATTAATAATTTTACAATTTGCAGTGATTCTTAACCATCTCTAGACTAACTCTTTCATTAACCCCGCGGGGGTCGCTGCTGATCTGACAGAAGCAAACACAATTTTTGTTTGTATCTGTAAGATACGCTGCGACCTCCGCAGGCATAAGAATTCACTACTACACAAATTTCTTAATGCACGTTTAATTACTGTGCATGTTTATTTTCGGATTCAATTCCTCCCTTACGTCATGACAAGCTCGAATTCTTTTTGGCCGCTTGTCGGATATAGGAATGATTTTACATTTATGATAGGACTGTTTTCCGATGACTGCACTGATTGTTTAATGGGAGTCAAATTTCTTTTTAAAAGTTCTAATGGAATATACTTATTTTCCCATTAGGGACCTGTAACCGCTATTATAATGGCTTTTCCAGGTATTATCTAAACCGCTTCAAGGATGTGTATAGACAGGCGACGATTGACATGATGTTAGGCAATGCAGTGTCTGAAGAGATATTTCAGGAACGTACTGAGGAGGAGGATAATGCAGCGACAGCAGTGCATGTCAAGTTACTCATTGAAGACTGTAAAAAGCTACTCATCCCTGATCCTGAATTCATTTTGGGAAGCTGGGGGTTGATAGATGCCGACCCTGTGTACGTAGATAAGAAATAATTATCATTTAATGTTCGTTAATATCGTTTACCAATATACAATATTTATTTAAACAGTACTGGTGATCCAACCGAAACGGAAATGGATACCATCTTGATTTTAACACGAGACAGCTACTACGTAGCGGATTACGACGATCAAATTGATAAAGTGACTAATTACCAAAGAATTCCTTTCAAGGATATTGTTCTGATAGAATTTGGTCAACCAGAGAGCACTGTTTCTTTGTTTAAGAACAAGCATCATCATTGTATTAGAATCAATTACAAGATTTCTAACGAATATGGCTACTTTCATATGTTTAGAAGTACGAATTTGCGCTTCTTTAATAATATGGCTGTGGTTATTAAAACCGAGGAGGAAGCAATAGGTAAGATTTCTCAGGCTTATTTATAGAGTCTTCTAATAATACTCATTCATGGCTGTAATTTTTTAGAATCTTTAAAAGCTATTTGCGAAGCGATCTCTGTGGCTATGGAAATAGCGGGACTTCCAAAGATTCCAATAGCAATGAACGTTATCTTAGATAAAAGAAGGAGTAAGCTAGTTAACGTTAAGGGTTCTACCGGTCTCTTAGACATTTCCTCGTTTCCAGAATTAACTAGAAACGTGTCCGAAACTCAATTACTTGCTTTAAAAAGTGCAGGTTGGTGATAGCTCTTCTACTTGAAATTAATATAAAAAATTCATATGTAAACCTTTAATGATAATTTATAATTATAGGAACAAAAGCATTGAGCAACATGTCAGAACAGTTTAGTAAACTAAATAAGTTCAGCCATAGTTTTAGCTCGAAGAAACCAACGAATCTTGCAAAAAGTATTGGCAATAGAAAAACAGAAATTTTTCCGAAAGCTACATTTACAGTGGGTGGCCGTGATTTGATTGGAAATGTAAGTCGCAAGTCTAGTAGTAGCAGCAGTAGCGACGAAGAAAATAGAGAAATTATTCCCATACATTTGGAAAGGCCTCCGAATTTTACTCATGACAAAAACCTGATGGAAGCTTACACGCCAACTGTTGGTATAATAATGGGAATAAAAAATCCTTCATTAATTCAAAATGATGGACGTGCTAGTAACTTGACCACTAATGAATTGTCCTGCATAGTTCAGGGTAACTTTTCCATTTTAACAAAGAAAGATCTCGCCGTGGATGGTTTAAATCTCATTCCACTTTCAAACTCAGGAACAAGTACTTTCAGTGCATTCTCACAAAAGACAACAGCCAATACACCAGAAATAACTATTCAAAGTGTTATGGATCATGTATCTGATGAAAAAGAAAAATTAATACCACCCTCGACTTTGAACTTGCCTAAAAATATTAGCCATTCCTCTGGTGAGGTGGACAACAAGGCGCCAAACGTTGGATCGAACTCCAACACTTTACAAACTGATAACAAACTTTTGGACAAGAAACGTTCAAATTCCGACCAAGATTTGACTTTGAATATCACATCATCTCAGAGCGAATCTGCCTTGAAGTCGATAAAGACTAATATTACTAACGTTACAAGTCCCGTAACTGCTACTGCAAAGGACATTCTGTCGCCATTTTCAAAATTTGCAAAAGGCGTTCAAAATCTGAGCGCCAATTTAGATCCCAGGAAATTGAAACCCGGCCAGGTAGGCCTTACGCGGAATCTATCGGACCATCATATAGAAGAAAGGCAGAAATTGCAAGAAAAATGGAGCAAGTGCAAATCACGACTAATAGCTCTCTAAGACTAAACTCGTCAATTCTTCAAATATTATACTTTATAAGGATTTGGCAACGTGATTATGAGTTTAGTATTACAAGTGTAACACCTCTGATTATAGAGTGATATAATTGATCGTGATAAAGGCAAAATTTCAAAGTATTTATAAATTCAGGCTAATATTCGAAATTTAAGCCTAGGTTAATTGGCTACTTAGAATCGAAGTAACTATAATACTGTAATTTCGAAATCTGTGTAAGAGTACACGAAAAAAAAAAATACAAAACGAAGTGGAGCTTCGTCAAAAATCATTAGCATTGAAAAAAAATACAAAGATCTGTTATAAAAAAGTTTGTTGTGCAGTAGAAAATGAAAGGTCTTCAATTTCACATAGAACTCAATCATACTTGCAAATTATATAATTCTAGATTCAATCACATAAGAAGTTCTTTTAAATACTTTCACTGGATTTTCGTGAATTAAAAATTTGATTTACAATCCTAGATATGACGTAATAAGTTGCTTACCAAGATTCAAATTAGAAATTGATTATCATTTGAAGCACTATTCGCAAGCAGCCTTTTTTTTAAAGAAATGATATTTAATATATTACCAGAACCGTACCACATATATGGTACAGTTGAATGTATAGAGCAATAAAATTAATCGAGCACGATTGATGATTAGCCATAAGTGTTAAAACGTTGTACGATACGATTAAGCATGTTCTTTATTTATTAGTGTCAAAGGTGTTTTGATCTCTAATCACGTTGCTAAATTGGACAATCAACTTCCAACGTTGGGATATTGTCCCCAAGTACAAGAAGGTCAATATTTTTCCTGTAGCGAATTCTGTTTACATTTCTTTTCCAGCTTTTCTACAACGTTCTAAGAACAAGCGTACCAGTATGATCCAATTTGTGTTCTTGCACGGAAGGTACATTGCGCCGAGGGTCAAAACTTTGTGCGAAATACTTATAGACGTACTGTTATGGTATTAGTAAAAAGGAAGGCAGTACGCGTACCAATTTTATGAGATTAATTCTAAAATTGTTAGACCAGTGGATTGTACGAGTGTCTGCAGTAATGGTGTAAAATCTTGATGTTATAATAACAGTGTAAAAAGGATATAAATAGAGTATTGACCGAACACCATAATTAATTAGTATAAGGGATGCCAAAATTCTAAACTGTAATCCAGAAATTACACAATTAC
Source organism: Trachelus troglodyta (assembly GCA_030142635.1). NCBI lineage: Eukaryota > Metazoa > Arthropoda > Insecta > Hymenoptera > Cephidae > Trachelus > Trachelus troglodyta. The sequence goes on along the minus strand of JARQTJ010000611.1, from coordinate 70,432 downwards.
TGCACTCGAAACATGAGCCCTTGCCGCGCAAATATATTTCTTGGCACTTTCTTTCTCATTATAATTTGTACAAGCAGGACTGTTTCTATTTAAGAATTTTTTAATTACATAGTGGGTTCATTGTGTCGCATTTAAACCGCACGACTTTTATCTGTTAAGTGAAACCCAATGAGTCTACTGTTGCTTAATGGTTATCAACCAGATTTAATTAGTGCTGCAAGGTCTCCATGTATGAGAAGAAAGGAAGCTTTGTAGTCAATTATGTAAATACCCATAATTATTTAAACGTAACGAGTTAAATTTAACGGAGCATTAATATGGAAGTCACGAGTGGGATGAGAGCACCAGTTACCATAGTACCGTAGTGATTCAAGGTTTCTCAAAACTTTAGACAAGTTGTAAGCGTTGTTTTCATCGCGCGTACGTTAATTACTTACGTATTTAATTATGAAAGTGAATGAATTTTAAAAACGCTTCTCAGACAATACATACTTCTCTTTCGTAATGTTCATGACAGTTATAAGTTGACATGACACAGGCTATCTATTTTTGCTCATTGTATGTTCACTTTGTCGCATATACATATATGTTACATATAACATATTGTACAGTATTAATTGAAATTTTCATTAGCATGAAACAGTATTTATTCCACTTACATATACTTATATATTATATATACACACTCATAGCTAGTAGGGCGATCAGAACTTTGCCTGCTTTAATTTCACCTTAATTGCAACCGTTTCGTCTAGAATTTAATTAACATTACTTATGAGAGCCAAGAGGAATTTTTCATATACATGTTGTGTGTGCATGTATTAGAAGAAAGAGAAAATAGAAAGTAAGATATTCTCGCGTATTTGTCCTTTGACGAATAAGAAAATGAATATAGATGCATATTAATACTCGTCATGGCTTTACATTGCTAATTTCAAAGTGGCGTCAACAGTTCTGACATATGAGAAACGTCATTGCGGCAATTAATTTTATTTTTATTTCTCTAGATTGTTTTAGATAATAGTCTGTGATAGTATTTTTTTTTTTGAGCAGTTTGAAAAACTGTCGATGACTCGTGGCTCATAGAGCATAGAAATGTGTTAAATTATGGAACAAATTAAATGTGGGAGGGTCTTTCATCTGTCAGGTCCGATGAATATGGTAACGAATTTCATCGGCACAGTTAATGATACTTATTAGGTTTAACAATTTGTGAAGTTTATGTAAAAGAAGCTTATGCTTACGTTCATGTTTGTATCTCTCGCCTGTAGTTTTAGTGAGCTGGAATGTTTATTTCAGAATTTTAATCCTTACAGTTATAACGATGCAATGTAAGGTCGAGCCTACGAAACAATATCTACAAGTTATATTTCTAGTTACCACCGGCAAAAAATGTAATTCATAGTTAGACGCATTAACCATAAAGTTTACATGTGACGTAAAGGCGTTAGAATATGCGTGAAGCCTTTTAAATATGCAAATACCTTTTTAGAGAATTTCGCAAGCGCGAAATCATTGAATCTTTACACATGACAGTGGATCGCCGACTTGTCTAACGACGAAGTTCGTAAAAATTGTAGGAGAGAACCACAATAAAGTGCGTTACAAGTATTTGCCAATTTAATTTTCAAATTAGCATATTTTAAGCAGAATGTACAAAACTTAAGCCTACAACAAAATGATTTATTTCAGTCTTATTTGTATAAGGAATAATATTAATGATTGCGCTACAGAAAATTTCGAATTTTCTCAATTTTTTAGCACGCATGCGCCATGCTTGACCTAATTTTCGCGGCTCTTTTTGAATTAAACGCACGTAAAAAAAAATGTTTGTTATAAAAATTGTATTTCATTTTGCGAATAATAATAATTGTTAATATCAGATAGATATCTGTTAAAATCACTGTTAGATTTTATTCTGTAGAAACTATTACTTTATTTAATGCAAAATTTAAATAGTCACTCTATTCGTTAACTAGGCTACCATATTGAAATTCCCGCAGTGTGTCATTATGTCCGAGCCATCCGAACATGCGAAAATGACGTAAATGGAGATGCGCAGAACAACTAGTTCCCTAACAATGGCTGTGACACAATTAACAACTGGAAATCCCCCTTTTATATTCCAAGTTCGCCAAATAAAAACATTACATAAAAATAGGCCATTTCGTTGTAGGAAACTCCATCCAGTTTCAAAAACCTTAAAAAAATACCATACGAAACAAACGATCCATTTCCTAAATTAGCGAGCATAGAGTCAATTTGTGGATTTAATGAAACCGAAAGCGACACGTCTATCCCCCACTGCCACTCCTTCCAGTCACCAGGGACGTATCTAGAAACTATATTAAACCTTTTAAGCTTTTCTATATTTTGTAACTCCGAAAGTAAAACAAACTAAAGAAAAGTAACGGCAATGCTAATCGCACTTGAATATGTTTTTCCACATTTTCTCGTTCATAAATACGAGAAACAGTAGTTCTTCGAGCTTGGAAAGAATTTTTTTCCAAGACTGAGTGTTAAACAACGCTACAAATACATAAAGGGGCATTTTCAAACTAGAGACGCCCCTGTCTTCAAGCGGCGCGCGCCATCCCGCTCTGTCCGTGCTACGATGTCGGACGTCTAGCGTATCGTGGCGTAACCATCCGCCGGTTTTTCACGATTTTCTAAGTGAAATAACGGGGTACCTGAATCCCGAGTTGTGCGTAGTGTCGTGATATGAACGCCTGAATTATCCATCCACTCGATACCTGATATACTCAAGGAATCAACGCCTAGCAAAGATGGGTAAGTCAAGACAGAAAGTGGTTTGCGAGAGCCGGTTACCTTTTTTCTCCCGTGCGACAAGCATCCAGTCTATACGAGAAAGACAGAGAGAAGCAGGGATGAAACAGTAAGAGAGATAATAAGAGATACGCCCCTCTACTTTGGTTTCCGCCCGTTTTCACGCTATTTCGTAGTCACGCTGAGCCCAATGTTTTCCGAAAGGACGTTACCTACGACACCGCTATAATTAGGTGGTTCTTGTTCGGTTTGACGTTTTCTAGGCCGAACGTTCTTCCGTGCTTTCTCGCCCTTTTTTCCTCTTTCTCTCTCTTCCTTTCCCACTAAACGCCTAAAGCTATTCCAGCTTGACCCTCCTTACTCTCTGTGGTCAGTCTTGAAGGTTTTGGGTCGGGCCTGTTCCCACTTTTACTTGTCTGGTATTAGATACTATATAATCACTGACTAGTCCCCTCGAATCGACCGGTCCATTGACATTGTTTTTCCTTGCTATTCCCTGTCACAATGTACCCAGGCAAATAATTTTATTGCACAAGATAATTCTTCAACATGGTAAACCACACGATGCATCCGTTGCACCATTTTTATTTCCTTGTGCTTTTTGCACGCAGCCCTTTATTACATGGAAATACCTTCCCAGTGCAATATAATGTGTACTGTAGAGCCTTGCAATAATTTCATAGGAAAATATCAGGAAGTTTCTACGGGTATGCGTACACAAGAGAATAGCAGGATTGATTGCATCACCGTGAAGCGAGAAGAGATCTTAATGAAAGTGAAACAAAAAATCTTGCTGCTCGTAGGCGTGAATTGGAGAAGAATCAGCGACTGCTGTATGCAGGATAAAAAGGGACGTTATGAAGTAAGAAAGAAAGTAAGAAAAGGGCTTGTCCCGTACAAAGACTGCAGTTGCGATATTTAGAGCGCCGCAAAACTTGACAGGGCATTATATCGAACGCACAACTAAATATAGGACGGCATTCGATATTCTATATTGATTTTTCTAGCTCCCTTGTATATCCAAGTTCTCTATGGCACGAGGGGGCTCGCCCTCGAAAACCTATTTATTTTATTGCCCATAAATCCAAACTGCAACTCCAGTGTCGCATCCAACAGCAGATCAAAAATTCTTCAATGACACCACACAACCTCCATCCTAAAAAATTAACTTAGTTATATTCATCCCTTTCGATCATTCCAACACCCTAGACTCAGACTGATTTAGTCACACGATAGATAAGATATACATATATGTATATTCAGCTTGACAGGCCTCGCGCAAATGACAAGAAACAGAGCATAACGAATAATCCCAGTATAAAATAAAAAGTAAATATATTTCTTTTATAATTATTTTTTTTAATATCTCACTCGACCAGGATCACACACGCGATCCTTTGCACGCACTGGAAAGCCATAAGACCACTTCAAGCAAAGTCAAACTTATGCCCAAGCCGTATTCAAATTCTATTAACATCCATATTTCTCTTACGCATCGCTCGTACACGAGTGAGCTCATACACAAACACTCATATCCAAATTTAAATACGTTAAACAGTTTATCAAGAGAGAAAAAAACTTACAGATATTCCTGTCCATATATATTATAAAAAGATGAACATTACGAATTGCCTTTAGGATGAAAGATGTTTCACAGGTGGTTCATGGTTCTCCTCGCTGGGATTTAATGTAAACATGTACCTACATATCCAACTGTCGTTACGTAACCGTAGAATATAATAGTATTAACTAGTATCGTTATCGAACAATATGTCTCAGATAAGATAGCATACAGAAATTATAAGGTATTGAAAACGTTCAAACATTTGGCATATAACAGTTTCTTACGAAGCTCTCGGTGGTCCTGCCGTTGGCCTTTGAGGTGAGACTAGCTTATATCTATATCTATTAATAGTAAACCTATGATGGCGTTATAGGGTCAAAAATGTATTCTACGAAATACACAAAGATCGTTAACCAATGTTTTCGACTGTCTAGGTACGATTACCGGACGCCATTTACGTAAAATGTTTCTCGGTACCAATTGCGAGGCTGCGCATTGCAGGGAGCTCAATTGCGAAGATTGAAAAGCGTAGGAGTAATTTGATAGCAAACGAGGCTTATCTGCTTTCAGATAGGTTCGGTATGCTTTACGATTTATCGTTTCTATCAATAAGAACTTCAAACAGCTCAGCCAGTATTGGTATCCATGTAGTACTTACATAGCTGCAGGTTACAGAACGCAAATAGCCTTTGGCTGCGAAAAAGATCTGTTTTCAAAGTAGTATATGGACTTTGATTTTATACCGTGAATGATAATTACATGTAGGTAGCTTTGTTAGATTATTTTATCTCTCGTTCCTCGATCAGTATACGTACGGTCAGTCGATTGAAAATTCTTCCAATTACCTACGTAGAGCTTTCCGTAGGATGCACACCAGGTATTTGATAGAGGGTCACTACCGTAGTAATGGGCTTTGTCCGGTAAGCGGATCATTGCGTTAATAATCGTGATAATTGTAAACGGCATCAAATCACTGCGACGAACCTTCTCGCATTGTGTCGATTCATTTACAAAGTTTCAAGGGTACCCCACGTATTTTGTAACGCTTCCAATCGCACGACAGTCGATGGATATAATACATAATGCTTCATCTGTCATCTTGAAAGCGAGTTCTATTTTTCAACACGAAAATTCATCTGGCTTATTCATCACTGTTTGAATTCATTATTAGTTGACAGATTAGTGCTAAGACTTAGATAAGAAACTCTTGTTCCGATTGACTTCAGTGTGAAATTATAGGTTATGTGCAATGGGAGAAAAGTCAAGTTCGACACTCGTTCCGCATGGGAGACGCTGAGGTACCGAAATCAGTACCTGGCGAAGGAAAGTCTCGCCGGAAGTGGTATGTACTCTTGTATCAGTGACGTCACTGCCGGTCTGTACGTGGTGGGGTATTTGAAATGTCACGTCACGAGCGGAGTGCAGTCGAAGCCTCGGTACGGTCTTCGAAGCATCGTGTCGCGCGCGTTTCCTTCGTCTACGTTAGTCAGTCCGATATTATTTTCTTTTAGGTTAAATCCCGTTTATGTTTCGTGTTATTTATTCGACAGTATTATCATCATGGAATACGAAGCCAAGAGCTGATTAATAAAATTAATCGTTTTTATTCATTTATCGGTTATCTTATCGGGTCTCTGGGTGTTATAAAGTCGAGAAGTCGCGCACGCACTGGACGTAGACCCTCCCACCTGGAAGTTACGTAATAAAAACTGTGAATATAGTGTGAAGTAATAATGAAGTCGAAAAAGAATGAGGGAGTTATAGTGGGTGATACCAATGGGGTTCTGGGTAATACTGGAACTGATAACGCCAAGGAGAAGCAGTTAAAAAAGGGTGAGGTCTTACGGCGACGACATTTTTATTAGCATATAATATTTTTTTTTTTGAACAATTTCTTCGAGGAATTCTTACGGCATTAAAAAGAAAATCATATTTATGTTTTGTATATATTCTGGGATCTTTTTACTGTGTGTATAATCGTTTTGCTTCGTCGTAAACGCTTTTCTGCTATTATACCGAGATAAGCGCTCGAGTTTACAAGCAGAACGTTCAGGAATTGCTCTGATAAGAGCCAACCGCAAAAACCGCGGTCGTTTCTTAGATCGGCGGTTACCCCAGTTTTTACAGGGATGCCACATGCAGCGATTTCACTTTACGTTACATTCCGCGACGTCTTTTTTTTTTACATTGCAACACCTGGATGCACTTGTAGCATTAAAGAACAGAACTATCGATAAATTATTTATCCGCTGGTTTTATTTAAACTATGCCAATTCGATAGACTGACAAATTGTTTTTTTAATTTATCGATTATAATCACGCGAAACAAAGTCCAAGGTGCTGGTTGAAAACAGAAATAAAAACCATCGTCATTGGGATGACGTTTGATTTAACAACCGCCGTCATTACCACTCGTAGGATTATTAATCATGAGAAAATATGTTTATATACCTGAACGTAACAGAAAATATTTATAATGTCTATTCTAGTGTCAAATTTTGATCCACGTATTTTTTTCACCACTCAAGGCGAACTTTATACACCAAGTTTATAGACCTCTTGTCCAAACAAAACTAAGTTAATTGAATACAGCATCGATGACAGTATAATCGTGTTATCTAAAATTTAAGTAAATATATTCTATATATAGAATATATATATATATATAACATATATTATGTAATATATCGTTTCAAAATTGCCCAAGACTACCAAGATCCTCTAACCACTTTACAAGTTTGCTAATTAGTTACTAATTACAAAATGTTATCCTCGTATACTATGTATACACATACGATACATACTAAACTAGTTCACTTCGTTGATCTTCGTTATTTACTCTATCCGCTTCATTGAAGATAGTCAAGTTCCGTGACACGATATACCAAAAAAAAAATACAGCAATTAGTATCGATCGGTCAAGAACCATTAGAAAGCCATTAGAATCTGATCGCTTGACCCAGAGTGCAGCACTGTAGCATAGAGGGTCGTCGCATTTGACCCCACTTTGCGACATCCTATTTAACCCACTTTATGAATCATATTAATATATCGTGCATACAACCACGTTGCAATTCCAAAAGCCCACGCTCGATTGATAATCGTAAATTCCGATAGAGGATATTATTCTATAAAGAGAAAAAGATAACAGATAATTTTATCTTCATTTTACATCTCGTACATAAACTCCCCTAGTAAGGCACAATGGATAAATTCTATACCGTTGATGCGCTCCAACGAATTTATTGTATCGCGTGAGTCCGGCTTGACTCGTCTGATGCTGCGTGACGTCAAATATCTGAAGTATCTTCGTGATGTCATAGAGTATTTTTAAACCGTCCCGCGAGCAGCCCGTGCCATGCCCACTGTTTACACCGTGAATAAATTTTTCAGGGCAAACGCACCAACGCCGAGACCGTTACGGTGTTATAAAATATGAGTAAATTTGTTCGGTAAAATAGATTCGCTATATCTATATACTCATTAACTTTCACGACTTCGCTCTGTTTGTATGTACGCGACGTCCGGCGATTTCACCGTTTTTTTCACCGGTATATAAAGGAATTACCAAGATCTTGCGAGGGGAGAAGCGGGAAGTCGCGGGGGACTCGCTCAGTTATGTTGGGCCTTGTTATACAGGACTTACTATGATATATGCATTACACCGTGCTATGAGTCACATGCTATAAACTCGTTCCTCGGAATATCATTCTTAGACTTCGCGAAATGCGTCATGTGAGAGCGAGAATGTAATTCCCTTTTTATTAACGATATATCGATTATCTTATCGATTTAATCGAGTTGCTGCCGTATTTGATAAACGTGGTAGGAAAACCGGCCGGTATATTGCACAGAGCGATTTTCGACTTCCACTGACCAAACTACCTTTTACTTTTTGTGACACCTGTAGATGGCACTTTAAGGCTGGTTTCTAATCGGATTGTCGCTGTCCGATTTCCCTTCGACGCCATTCAAGTTTCATTCGCTTTCTGCTATAAAAAATTCACGGAACCGTCATACTCTTTTTGTTCTATCGAAAACCACCATTCGATTTTCGTAGTTGATGGGTCTGAAAGTTGCACCACTTCTAGATTGTCCGTAGACCTTCACCCGGATTCGGTGTGTACGGCGAGCGTTTCTAGGTACACTAAGAGCCTTAAACGGTATTTTTTTTTGTTATTGGGCAAACCTATGTTCTATGTATGCGTCCCTGTATGTAGATAAATACTACCTGCTGGCCCTGTATGGCGTGCATATATTATAATACGGTAGGATTACACCTGTACCTCGCCATATTTGTTAAGTATCCGTTGCGCATTTTGAATACGAATCAATATCAATTAAACGTACCTTTTAGAGTTCTTCGAATCTGTTACATCTTTCATCAACTTTACACGTTAACGATGCCGACGTTGATTGGCGGTGTGATATGATTTAGAAAGGAAGAAACATTCCTAAATTGATACCCTGACACACCTGCCAATCTACGAAGTCCTATTGTCATGTTTATTTCATTCAAATTGCAATGGCACTCTTTAAGGATATACTATGTATAATATATTCTCTTCGTGTCTCATCTTTTTTTTACATCAGTTCTCTCTCCAACGTCAATAGCTTACTCTCATGATTTATGAAGATTTTTTTTATTATTCAGGTAAAACATTCTGCCAGTCCTGCAAAAAGAAGTGCAGCGGTGAGGTGCTGCGAGTGCAGGACAAGTACTTTCACATCAGCTGTTTCAAGTGCGCTCAGTGCAACTCCAGTCTAGCTCAGGGTGGATTTTTTGCCCGAGAGGGCTCCTACTATTGTACCAAGGTAAGTCATCAAGCACGTGAGACAGTACCGACTCTTGGGGCTCTATCGGAGGGCCTTCCTTTGGCTCTTCGTAGTACTTTACGTGTCGTTCTCATGTGTACCACACGTGACGCCATTTCATTTTTCATTTTAGGATTATCGCGAGCGTTGGGGCACCAAATGCGCCGGTTGCGGGGAGTACGTTGAAGGAGACGTTGTAACTGCCGGGGAAAAGCACGCCTTTCATCCAAATTGCTTTCACTGTCAGAGGTGCAGACAACCGCTTCTGGGACAGGGCACGAAAGTGACATTGGTGCAAGGTAAAGTACTTTTAATGGTGATACTATAAGCATGGAGATGATTTATGTTTTCCTGATGACTTCTTGTTCAATCACAGGCCAGGCACTTTGTCATCGATGCGTTAGTATTCCTGTAAGGGAGGCTTCGACTCCTGTCAGCAATAGCAATCCTCAGACAGTACGCGACGGCCCGGCTGATCCTGGTGCCTGTGCTGGTTGCAGGCAACAACTCCGGGAGGGTCAGGCTCTGGTTGCTCTTGATCGTCAGTGGCACGTTTGGTGCTTCAAGTGTCATAGTTGCGACACAGTGCTCCACGGCGAGTACATGGGCAAGTAAGTGTCGAATTTAATGGAACAGATAGTGACTACTCGAGGAAGATTTTCATTGTGGTAATCCTCTTTTTTTCTTGTTTAGGGATGGGGTGCCTTATTGCGAGAAAGATTATCAGAAGCAGTTTGGGGTTAAGTGCGCATACTGCGACCGTTATATAAGCGGCAAGGTGCTACAAGCTGGTGAAAATCATCACTTTCATCCAACGTGTGCAAGATGCACAAAGTGCGGCGATCCCTTTGGAGATGGTGAAGAAATGTACTTGCAGGGTGCCGCTATTTGGCATCCCCGTTGCGGCCCTGGACCCACGGGTCCTAATGGTATAGTCAATGGACACGGGGATGGACATACTCCACAGCATAGAGAATCCGAGCGTATCTCTAGCAGTGCTTCAGAAATGCAGGTAAGTGAAGCGGCCGTGAGGATGCTTTTAATTAAACTGTTGATTTGAAAGGAATGTCGAAGTGTGGATTTTGTACGAAGAGCATCCTATGATAAAGAGTAAATCAATCTTGTATTTGTATATACGTATAATGGGCAAGGATATTGTGTAAATCTTTAGGTGATCTTACGCATTATGTAAATAAATGCACTTTACAGGCAGCTCAGATTGTATACGTATCCCATGCTTCTTACTCTAATTTTTGAATTGCTGCTAGTGAGAAATACAAAGGCCTTTCGTATTATTTCTCTTTTGCTTCGTAAGAGAAAGAAATGTATTTGATATTGGGAGATCCAAGGTATGCCAACATATAATACCACCAGCCTTGGCTTCGATAACATATATACAATTTCTATTTGAAATGATAAGTTAATTTTTAAGAAAAATATCCGTTTACCGTTATTCGTACATTTATATATTTTTTCCCTAATCTCTCTATTTTCATTTTTATAAAACAATATTGAATAATTGTAAATGTATTATTGTCGGCATAAAGCTTGTGTATAGCTTCAGTTTTATTTTCGGAATACGAAATTATTTAACATGCATATTACCGGGAGCACTCACTTGCTCTCGTGCACGCTTCACTATATAACTGTATATTAATCAGCAACAATTTACATCACTGTATATGATTTCATTGAGTTTTATTATTGCTTTTTTAATTGTTATTTACTTTTTTGCACGATCATTGTGTATAGTTTTCATTGCGGTCACGCACTCCAAGCCTGAACGGATCTCTGTGCAGCCCTTACAACAGCCTCAGTCGCAAGGTATGCCACGCCATATTTTTCAAGCAAACTTTCGAGAAGGTTTTTAAAAGTTTGACGTATTCTTCAAGTTCCAAGTCTTGTCGATAGAGTGCCACTTGCTTCATTTTATTTATTTATTATAATGAATCTCTCGCGTACTGCTATATGTACTCTGATAACAAGATGTCTGTGCACGTATCAAAAAAATTGGTCACAGATTTCTTTATCTGAATGAAATCTATTAAAGTAACCTGACGTGCTTTCTCTCCAGTATTATCCTGCACGAACTGGCAGCCCTGGCCTGATCCTGAGGGAATATGGACGCAGCGGTGCCGAGGATGTTTCTAGGATTTACACATACTCCTATCTCACCGAGGCTCCCACCCAGGGATACCTGAGACGCCCCATTCAGCCTTACGATAAACCTCCGACTAGCCCACATTTCCATAGACCGAGCTGTGAGTTTTTCGCGGTTGATAGATTGACCAATGTCTTTTTTATTTGGGATTTCAAAGCGATACGTAGAATTTCAATGAAAATCATTGAAAATCTCCTTATCACGGATCAGTACGACTAGGGACCATGTCTCATATACGAAATTTGATGCTGACAGTGGTGACATTTATTGACAGCATCGCGTTCGATAAGGAGCAGTGGAGGACGCAGCAGCCGGTCAGGAATGCGAGCCTTGGTCGATGCTCTAAGTGATACTAGACCTAAATCACCAGCTGCCGGTAGTCAGGTGGACAACGAAGAACCAATCGAGCTGGCACACTATCCGGATGCCATGAGACCACCACCAGGGGCACAGCCGCCAATAGAACGTGATGATTTTCCAGCACCGCCCTATCCCTATACTGATCCTGAGAGGCGCAGACGGTGGTCCGACACTTATAAGGTAATGCACGCGCTCGATTAAATTACTAAATCCAATTATTCCATCACTTTGAGCAAGTTTCTGGAGTTGATTAATATTTCAGGGCGTACCGGGGTCTGACGATGAGGATGAAGTGGATAATAAGACCTACATTAAAGAGGCGGAACAGAAATTAAAGAAAGAGCAGGACGAATTAAGTAAAATCGACACAGGAATCGCCAAGGTATTTCTACAAGATCGCGAAAAGGATCGTGAAAATCTAAGACACAAGGCTGCTCATGTGGACCCTAGGAATGCATCAAGAACCCCATCCGCTGCCAGAGAACCAGCTTATAGGCTTCGTTACGAGAGTCCGGTCGGTGCCTGTAAGTCTCTCAGCACAGAGGATCCCTTTGTCACATTTTTAATACATTGATTTAATTGACGAGTGACCAACGATCCTTTCAGCACCATCGAGAAACATAGATCATGCACGACCGTGGGAAGACGAGGATGGTGTCAGTTACAAATCAAGCGTAGGGCCTAGTTATAACGGTGAGTTTCAGTCCCTTCTACATCCTCGAGTGAAGCATCGCTCAAGATGAATCCGTTTCATTAACATTAAGCATTATATCATCTCATACATGTCCACACGTTCGCACATAACACTAACATTCCACTCTACCGTTAAGTGTTTCTCTACCCCATCGGGTTTTGTAATCACGGATAATAACGATAACACGGGTAGACTCGAATAATGAACAGGGGTGGGTGGGTGGTTGGTTGAATGATATTATCAACAAGCACGCGTTCTCGTATTCTCGCCGTGAAGACTTCCAAATAAATTTATCTTAAATAGAAAAGACCATTTGAAATGTACAATTATGAATCTCACGGTGGGACGTGGGTCTTCATTGTCACTGACCTATGATATTACGTTACTGAAACCGGTGTCTTAATTTAAGTGGCGTAGCACCAAATACCACACACTGGGCGCTCAGTAATACGAACAGGTGATGTATTATGCCTCTGCATGCCGTACGCCTATTTCTTTATTAAGTTTACGCTATCATTTCTTATTGAGCCCACGAGATTACTATCCATTAATTACCATTGAGTACTCTGTTAGTATCAACGAAGGAAGCGGTTCGCGACAGGAATGAAAATAATAAAGTGACTATCATTGCCCGATCGAACTATCGCTGCTACCTGACGGACATAGACACACTTTTATTATTGCTATACGTTTGCATGATGCACGGGGTTTGTGTCGCAATTATCCATATATCACACCACACGCTATTTCGATTTTTACTTCACTCATTTATTTTCTCAATAATATATTTGGACTAACAACGTTGGAAGATATCTCGCTCACACGCTTTCTTATTATTTTTATCATTGTTCATTTGTACAATCTGTAAGTGACTAGTCTTGTTTCATTCGTTCGCCGCATGTTTGCTGATTTTTCTCTTGTACTCTAAGCATCGTTGCTTCTTGCCATTTATTATTTTATTGTTATTTTTTGTTCTTTACCTTGTTACCAGTCTTTTACTTACGCGTCTTATCTTCCAACGTTGCAATCTCATTGCCATAATAACAATCGTCATCGATGATCTTTCACGCGCTACCTATCTTTGTACAGTCGTGTCTCTATTTGTGTTTTTGTGTTTGTGTTGTGTTTGCGTGGGCGGCAGCCGGGAGGTCGTCAGCTCGTTCCCCGGCTCCCAGAAACTATCCACCTCTTGGTACTCAGCGGGCCTTCACTCTACCGAACGCCACTAGGCACTACCATTCGGTGAGTCCGAAAGCTTTTCATAGCTTTCCTACCGTGGTACGCAACTCAAACAGCCGATAAAAAAGATCGTCAACCGTACAACGCTAACGATTCCCTGAAAGACAAATCGACGAATGGAAATTAAAACGTGAATTACCACAAATTTCAATGACATTTAATTTTTGGTACTTTCACGAAATGATAATCAGGCTTGATTTGCCACCACGGAAGGTTTTTTTTACGTTAAGTTACGTATAGTACTGTCTCCCCTGTAAAGGTGCTGGTTACACCGTACCGAGTCCTACCCGGGGAACTCTTACACGTTCTATTTTACGAAAACGGGATTTTCTAATACACTTGTATAGTAATATTACCTACTTATTTTTTAAATGCTCCAAACATAATCGTATGTACCTTTAGTAGAGAGCCATTCTTACTCGACACTGATTTTACTGTTTTCACATTTATACACCTGTACACGTACAACGTCTTTCCGAGTACTAATAAGGATCTACGTTATCCATGATTTTGTAAAATAGAATTGTATCACTGTCCGTAGTCTCCTGCTATTGTTGATTGTACGGGACCGCGTTAGCGATCGAGTCAGTTGATCGGAGGATACGAGAAAGAGAAACAAAGGGATATGAGAAAAGGATATAAGAAGCTAAATAGGGATATGTGACGTGTGAAGACCGTCGCCGGGGGCATCGTGTTTTTTTCTCCTTTTTTTTCCATATAAATTTGCGAACGTTGGGCATTCGTATGGGATTGAGAAAATGAATCTTTCTCGAAACTAATGAGTAATACTATCGATTGACATTTGAAACCAGTTGTGAGCTCCCTTCGGCACATCCCGAAGCCGGGATACGGTCTGGCACCGCGAAGTCACACCTTCTCCTCGACCGGCGGTTCTGTATCTGCTCTCCCTGTAAGTCTTGCGCCGCGTTTAATGCGGCGACTAATGCACCGTGTCTGTTAATGACTTTATCGAGAAATCAAGAGTGTTCGCTCTTTCTTTATCTTTAAGATTGTCCTTTCTGTCATTCAGGGTGATTACTCGTTCAGCGGGATGGGCGATAAGACGCACAGCACCGATTTCTCATCCGGCAAGTCCGATAGTGAGTAAACAATGAAAATAGGATAACGATAGTTTTCAAAAGATTTTCATTTTACTATTATTTCAATTAATTTATTACTAACGCCTCAAGCATTTTTGCTATACCCTACAGTCAGAACGTTTTCGCAAAATTCCTCCGAGGGCCCAATTGCGATGGGTCTACATTTAAATAATTTAATTTAATCGTCTTATACAAAATTTACAGTACTTCATAAGTTCATGCTCCACTTCCCGGCATGCTTTACTAATTTTACGTATAACGAATCGTTGTACCGTTGCTTACCAGCCTTATTTGTTATCTTACTCTTTTCTTTGTGACGTGTTACGCCATTTTTTCTTTGAATCTTGAAAAAGCCATTACTAGGTATAATCATCGGCTGACAATACATTCCTCACAAAATAAGTATGTATTGGAGTCTCGATAGCCAAGTAGCGTGAGTCGATTTTGATTATCAAGTGTAACAATTTTTTTAATTGGTTCGATGCCGGTATATTACAGTGAAAAACTTAATTACATCAATTTTTCATCGACTTGCATCTCGCTGTATCCAGACTCCTTTAACGCACATGTGTCTATTAAGAGAAGTAAAGTATCAAATGATCTTTATTGCTATAACAATCAATTCTGTACCTGACCCATTTTTTTTTTCTTTATGCATCAGATACGTATAGGAATTCTTTTTGATGCATGCATTTATTACTTTTAGATGACTAATTAATTGAAAACAATAATACCAATCACGAAAGACAGGTACAGCATTGACAAATGAAAAGGCATTGCAATTAGTGCAACAACTGGTTTGTGTTATACAGTTTGATATGGTTTTTCTTTCCCATTTTTTTTCCCACATATTTAGTATCGACAGGAAGCATCACGGATGTGGACCGACGGGCACTGGTATGTACAACAGCGCCCTACTACTCCCGGCGAATTAGCATGGTTTGTAGCTTGCCATTGCACTTTATTGCAACATTGCTTTGACGCACAAATTATTATTGCATAGTATATTGATCTTTTTTTTCTAAGTGCCCAAGCATGGTTTGAATATCAATGCTTGGTAATGCAGATTTAATTATTGATACAAATGTTATATTGTACAGTGATGTTGGGTGACTTTTATTATGTGGATAAAACAAGAGTGAACGCAAAAGTGTGTGCTAGCCTTTGGAGAGTATTAGTTTTTTTTTTCGATGAAAAATATCCATTGCACTTTTATAGCTTTGTAGCGAATTACTGTACCCAACGCAGAACTTTCGATTTGACAATCCAGGTACAATTAAGTGATAAGTGACTGTAAATAGCGCTGTATATTTTTTATTGCATGCACGCCTGCCTGTTTACTAAATAGATTTTTCAATCTTTGTTCATAAACTTTAATATTTGTTACACAATTTTGCACTGCAACGAGGTACCACTAAGTGTAAGACTAAGCATGTCAAGATGCAAAGGAATTTTTGCTTTTTTTTGTTTTTTTGGCCGGTCAAGAGGTCCTGTCTGGATTTTATATTGTATGCTGATTTAGTTTACGTTGTTCTTGCGTATTACAAAACCAAGCTTATCGTTAGATATTTTTCAATGTCTATAGGTATGTGGTAGAATTGTTGATAATGAAAATTCTTCAGTGGACATTCAAACATAGTGCAAACGCGTCATGTTCAATTTGTACATCAGTATGGACTAAATCAATCTCATCCTGGTTCAGAATGACGGTGGGATCCTGCCGTCTTCAACAACGTACACCGGTGGATTGGGTTCGGTCGTGGGAGTTCATGGAGGTCATCATGTGAGGCGTTCATTACCGGATATGGGAGCAGCGCCAACCGAACCACCAAAACTTTATCCATACCACTTGCTAGTGATTACAAACTACAGGCTGCCAGCTGACGTAGATCGTTGCAATCTTGAGGTAAGCATATGCTTCAGACAGTACGTTATCAATTTATAAGACATCCTATAAAAGCTTATATAAAATATTTTCTTGCTTTTCTTTTTAATACAGCGACATCTATCCGATGCAGAGTTCGAAGCGATTCTTCAGTTCACTCGTGCGGAATTCTATCGGCTACCACAATGGCGTCGTAACGAGATAAAGCGTCGTGCTCGACTCTTTTAACTGCCCTGCATTCTACCGTTCATTACACCGATCACTAAGAATTTAAGTGCGTCGCAGACACAATTGTGTTCGCAAAGAATTTTATTCCATGTTGGATTAAGAGAGAGAGAATTAAACGTGGCGATCATCGATAGGAAAGGGGAAAAAATGGTATGGATTTTACTCGTTATTTGTGAAACTTTGAATACAACGTCCACGTGTACCAAGGAAAAGGCACTGCCATTTTAATCATACATTATTTTTTCTCCTCGCAACGAATTCATGGGCAGCTTATTACTTGTGCAACGTAACATAACCTCTTTCACTCGCTGGGACTTTGAGATTTTCAAAGGACGCGGTCGCTTTAACTGTTTGCTACAATGAGGTTTCCCACCAACGTGAAAATCACTTTTGTGGTTTTTTAGGAATGAGCGATTTCGAGAATTAATATGCTAAGACAGATTTGGATATCGTGATAGAACATTGGATGACTCAATTCCAGCTGCGTACCAGATGCTAGTGACGTTTTCTTTACTTCAGATCTTATGCCGGTGAAGATCCCGAGATAGAAAATCCCTTTCTGCTATTAAACTTGACACGATTATTAATCTTTTAAATAAACTTTTTGACCGTGGATAGAATTAAGGAAGGAGGGGAGACAGTTTGGAACTACTCTTACGGCAGGAGTTTAGCGCTTCATCCAGTACTTCTTCGCGTGGACCTTTCTGTACTCTTAGACGCTGTGTCACTATATATTTTTTTTATGAGTAATTCTCGAGTTATGGGATAGCGGGAAACAATAATGAGCGTACACAGAGAGGAACGCTATTGATACAATAAAATATTGTAAATAACGACGTGGGTCGTGGCGGAGAGGACGGAGGGGAGGTATGAAGGAATTAAAAATGCTAAGTTATACATCTATGCTAATTTGCTTAGCCGCGACACAGGACACACGTAAACAACATCCCTATCATAAAGTAATGAAATATTATAATATTATAATACATACAAAACGCTACTACGTAAGGGCTATTATTATTAATAATTTTAATAACTACTATTATTATATTTTACTTTAAGCGAAACAAAAAAATATGAAACATCTAGCTAGGAGGTATAGCTTGCTGAGTGACGCCAGGTTGTATTTAATTAAATTACTCGGTCACGATGGAACGAGATACTTTTGTTTTTTTAATATTTGCAATTGTAACGCACTACCGCTGTCCTAATTTCAGGATCAATTGAAAATTAATTCGAGCATCGAAGACTATCTCGTACGAACGTGTCCGTAGAAATTTTCTAATGTATGCGAAGGAGGTTTTTTTCTAGACAGTAAGGAATAGGTGATCGGTTCAGTTATTGTGTCATATTGCAAGCTGAATTTTCAAGGAGAGGGGGTCATGCTTTAAGAACTGTCATTTTTTCTGGATATAGGCAGAGAGCGAAAGGAGGGGAATTCGTTTAATTATTTAAATACCATGATTCCTCAAGCCCGAAGTATTTTAACGTAAAACGTTAGAAGTCCAATAAAATGCGATTATTATTCGCGCATCCACAAAAATAAATCAATTGTTAATAAAAAAAATCGCAGAATTATATATACTAACGTTCACACGACTCGTTTGATCATTTGGACACGATAAGTAGCACTTAGATCTCAGATCTTTTGTACATTCTGTTTCACGTATAACATCTTCACTATTGTAACAATTAGCGGATTTTAGTTTCCTATAGACTCTCACGTCATATCCTGATTCATGTGCCTATAAGATGTAATCTTATTTACGTTGTATAAGCCGCCGAGATTCTATGTCCAATGAACGATCGAGTCGTCTTGTAAATTTTTGCTACTTCCGGCACTGATTCTCAGCTTTATTGCGCGGAGGTAACATTTATTTTGTGCCCGCAATAACGAAAACGTTTACGATTATCTAGAATTTTAACGAGCATTTTATGCGAATAGCTACATATACTATAATATTCGTGAAGTTCTGGAAATCGTTAAGTTTTGTAATCGTTTTAAGACGACACCACAAACTTATCTCCATCACGACGATTTGAACCGATGTAAGTTTTCTGTTGTATAAAGCACATCGCTTCCGCTAGTCCCTAAAGTTAAATAAACGCAAACTATAAAACCAGAATTGATATTTTTTTATAATTTTATTATGTATTATAAAAATCCAATAAGCACAATGAACAAACAATACTTGCTATTAACAGAATATCTGGAACAAAGAGAGGTACAATTTTTAATTAATTCAAAGTCATTTCTATGATTAGCTCTTAGTTAAATTTAATTTTCTTTTAGAATAACAAATCCTTCTAATACACTGGATAAAGGCTGATATTGATCTGATACCAATTCAGCTCTTTCGCCGTGAGCTAATAGAACTGGTGTAGTATGTACACGTCCACCTGCTATAGATTTTGGGCTACCTGCTTTACCAATTATATCTACTGCCTGACCAACCCGGACAGATACAGGAAGAGTCTGCAAGGAATTATATTAAATAATGACCAGAATATAATTGTGTGATTGGTAAGTCCAAACCTTCAAATTCTCATCCAACGTCACGAGCCATCTGGGCTCCATAGCTACAGTCATGCAATACATTAAATAGTGTGACTTTCCCAGTATCAAATTTGTCGAATCAAGACAAGCTACCATGATCACCAACAATCCTGCGAGAGCCGTTTGATCCAGAACTTTTGAAGCATAGTGCAAAGGACAAAGAGACAGTGTACCCTGGAAAAGTAGTGAAGTAGAGTAAGATGAAAGAATTATTAAAAATATTTGTATACCTTTCCCAGATGCACCAAACCCTGCGAAATCCGCACCAGGAACAGGTGAGATGGATTTTTGGCATGATAAGCTGCTAGTTGTCTAAGCATAGTTGCCAATCGTGCATTGTTTGTCCCAGCTCCAACGAGTCCAAGGGCAAAAATTGCATTGTAAGCTACCTCAGGATCGTTGTCATGACTGTACTTTTTGAGGACATCAAGCAACGCTGGTTCTGGATCTGACAATGAATTTAAAGCCATCGCTAGAGGCACAGCACGTCGTGCTGCAGCCGAGCCATATCTGCCAACCTGCCGAATTAAGAGGATAATTGAAAATGAGAGCTTTGAATGATGTTTTAATATCATTACTTGACCAAAAATTCGTGCATTCTCCTTCCCTTCTCCAAGACCCACAACGCCGACACCAAGAGAAGCTATGGCTTGAGGTAAACCCATGTCCCTGGAACGAACTTTGTTAACAAAAGATACTTGCAATTATTTCTATGGTTACTTGTAAATTCCTTCATTCTTCAAGGAACCGGATGACTTGGTTTTTGCTTCTTTATTGGCATCTGTAGACGTTCCTTGGAGCACCGATGTTGATGAGGATTGTGGTATTTTTGGATCACAACAACTTGGTACCGGGGTATTTTCCAAAATACTTGAGCTATTCTCACCCTCTACAGGTTCTGAGCAAATGCTTAACAATTCTTGGATTATCAGTACATCACCCGTACCGGCATATGCACATATCTATGACATAAATAAACATATATAGGAAAATAGAAGACAAAAATAACGTCAAAGTACCTGCAGCATAGTTTGCGAAGCAAATCTATGTGGTTCTGGTAAGACTTCCAATGCAGTCGACAGTGTAGCTATCATGTCACGACAACCCATATAAACCAGACCCAGCGCCAGTGGTATAAATCTGTTTTAAGTAATCATGGTTATCATGTGAACGTGTCTAATCGGCTGGATGATACTTGAAATTCATAACTGTTATTACAGGAACACTTGCCTGCTGTACGTGTCAGACCATTCTTGCGGAGTGAATTCTAACTGCTTTTGTAAAATTGCGTGCGACACATCCGAGTTGGCTGAACCTACGTTTACTAAACCTAGAGCAATCGCGGCTAGAGATACAATTTCCATTGAACCTAGGAAACATTATCATAGAAATAATATTTAATTTGAAAATATTGAAATTGACTTTCGTACTTCGCTGATCTGTTAATGCTTCAGTGAGAAGATCAGATACATCTGATCTTCTTGAGCCGGCATAAGCTAATCCCAATCCCAAAATGGCACCGATTCTAAGAGTTTGACTGTCAGATAATACATATTCGCTAAGAAGAGCCAGGGCTGGATCGCATTCATTTCTCACTCCACAATTGACCAAACCCATAGCCAATAAAGCTCCAGATTTCACTATATCGTCGCTCGTATACAGATACCTAGAAGAAGCTTGGATTATTCAAATGATTGAATTAATTTCACTCTTTCGGTTCAATTAACTTGTCTATTGGAACCAATCCACCGTCTACATCCCAGAGATGAATTAAACCCAAGGACGCAGTAGCAGCTAGCATTCCATGATCCTAAAATGTACAGTTGGCACAATTTTATTGTTGGATTTAATCAACTACATTAAAGGCTTTGTTTCTAATGTGCCAACCTTGTTCTTATAAACCCAACAATCCTCAGTATTTGCCATTAATTTATCAAGACCAAAGCCTGCATGAACAAAACCGGAAACGTAGCTGGAAGCTAAGTTAGCTCTTGCAGAATCATGAATCTCGGATATTCTAGGCCCACCAGTTTCCAGCCAAGATTTATAAATGTCTTCCGGATGTTTTGGCTCAAGAATATCCAATTCACGTGCCAACATTTGAAAATGTCCGTTCACCTGGCTGTTACTCAGTATCGTCTCAATATCTTTTGCATCATCCCCATGATACTCCTTTCGCAAAGGGCAATCCTTTGTGGACGCAGTTTTATATTTAATCATATTTATCAATCGTTATTACTACCGATATTGCATTCGTTTCTAACCTGTTGTCTGGCCAATAATAATGCCAGCTGTTTCCTCGTTGCACAATTAGGACAAGTGATCAGACACTTGTATACAGATTCAGAATCTGGAATTTGCAATGCTACCAGCATTGCCTGAGTGTATTGATTGAATCTCAGATAATAATTGGCAACAATTTTTAATATGTGAAGTCGTTCCATCTCCTCGCTAAAAATTCATAATGTCAATTAAGATATAATTTACTCTATTTATATTTAATTTATCAAACAATTATATCTCTATCATACACTTTACCTGTATCCTGCACAATTTCCTAAGTAGAGACATACTCTACCAAAATTTGTATCATTCAAATGATCATCCAAAAGATCAAGCTGATCAATTTCCATGCATAAATCACATGCTTGAATCTCAGCATTGTGTTGCATATCAAATTCAATGATGCTTTTGACCAGTGGTAAAAGTTTTTCTCTAAACGTAAAAAATAGGACTTACATTTTTTATGCCACTTGTCAATTATCCTTATACTGTTCTATATAACAAAGTACGTATTATGAAATTCATTTTACACGTACTTCATCTCATCCTCTTCTTCATTCGGTGTATCGGTCCATTCCTCAGTTATTTCAGCTTCTAATTGTCTAACGTATTCGTGACCCCAATCACCAGGCTTATGCATAGTGCCTTCGAGACAATACTTAAGACATTCACGTAGTCCTGAGGTATCACCAGCCATCGCCAAGACGCTTAGGATGTCAGCGAATTGAGCCTTTGACTCTTTGCATTTCAATCTAGCTTGGGCAGTTTTCAAAATTCCATAGGAATTTCGTAAATACTTCAAGGGCTTCGGTACGGAAGTCATTGAGGTCGTTGAGGTTTGGATCAATATTCTCAATTGTACCAAAGATGGCAAAATTGCTTTCTCGTCCTTGCCCTTATATCAAAATAGTTGTACGTGGGTAAGAGTAACGTATGAATTGCGTAATTTTTAAAATTCAAAAAAATATATCCTACCGTCAGTAAGCTAACCAAGTTCAACAACTCCTCTTGCAATCCTTTGTCATCTTCATTCTGAGAATAGATTGACGACAACGATTTTATTTTATTAGGGAATTTCTTATTAAGGTAATTATAATGAATTGTCACAGCGTTTATTACCATTTCAGCTTCCTTTTGTAAACCCATCGTTATTTGGTATTATGGATACAATTTCGCCAGAATATTTCTAACTTGACTGACTATCTTCACGCGGCTGACGTTTCTTCTTAAATTTGTTTGAAAAACAAAAAAATCCTTACAACCGCATACTTAATCTCATTCAAATTTTGCAAAGCTCAAAATTTAACTATTATCTAATCTAATGTGTTTATAAAATTTGAATCTTTATCTCAGTATTGTATCTCAGTCATCGAATCACATTAAATTCTGAACGATTTAAACGTAATCGATACGAAGACTGTCGTTTCAACAATCACTATTTTAATGGTATCTAGTCGATTAGGATCGCGTAGGAAAGAAATATATTGTTCTGAACTCATTCATGTTTATTATAAGCTAATAAGTATATACAAAAGTTCATTTATGTACATTTGTCTTAGATGAAAAAACTTATACAAATTTAAATTGATTTTCAACATAGACTTAATTTCTCTCTTTTTCTTATAATAATGAAAAATAATACAAATTTATCAAATGGATCTATATACTTCTTGGATGAAACCTAAAAGTACAATGATTAATTGTACATGATAATCGATAAAACTTAATACATGAAAACAAGCGAGAGATGCGAATTTACGTTTAGCTACAGTTACTCGAAATTTTTTAAACAAAAAAGATTTCGAGCAAACGTTCGGTGGTCTCACGACAGATATTTTGACAAATGAGATCAATGTCAAAAATATTTTTAATCTTAAATTACCTAAAACAATGTACGATCGTTCTATTCGACACGATCTGATATGACAATCTCTAATCGCGATGGCAGGTGCGAAACTTAATTATTCTGGTTAAGTTAATTAAGTTAACAAAGTTAATTAAGAATCACAATTTTATCAAGGCACTAAAAATCACAATAAATACAGCCTTGTAAAATCGAAAGTCGTCGGCTTCCGATTTTTCAAAGAAAAATCGAGGCAAATGACTAGTCTCTTACTCGCGAGGAAGTACATAGTTATACCATATAAACGATACCTAATACAGAAATTCTTTTCAGGTCCTGATCAGCATTGTCCTGTTAAACCGGAAATCTTAAAATTATGATAAAATCGTTAGAGATTTATTTTCCAGTGATATTTGTAATATCTCGAACATAATTTCTCATTCGGAAGCGATACTTCATTTTGGCAATATTCATTTTCCTAATAGTTTTCTTCACTTACTCTCACTTCTTCGTGGGACTCGAAACGTCCTGGTTAAGGTGACTAGACTGAACGCCACTGAGCTCATCCTGAATTTCTTGAAGACTCTTGCCCTTAGTCTCAGGTAGAATAGTAAGTACGAAGAGGGCACTGAAGATGGAGCAGACACCGAACACCCAAAATGCAGAGTGTGTACCAAAAGCAGTTTCGATATTCGTGAAGAATTTGGTTATCAAGAATCCAAGTGACCAGCAAAAGCAGGATGAGATACCGGAAGCTTTGGATTTGACGTCTGAGGCAAACATTTCACCCATCACAGTCCATGGCAATGGACCCCAACCGAAGGTGTATACCGCCATGTAAATAACAATGGATACCACTGGAAGCCAGGAGAGATCGCTGACATCCATGTTCATGACATTTTTCATGTAAAAAAAAAGTCCCAGAGCACTCTGCGAACATAAAGTATAAGTAAAGCAATATTAACGCTAATAATTATGTCATAGGAATGTGCAACGGTAAAACAATGGAGAACCAGAGAACATAGGAAGGTCAAATAGAATTAGACCTTGATGTAGATTGGTATGCATTATGTTTTGAGTGGGACACGCGGAGCACATGTATGCATAGATATATCAGTACTGGCATTGTTTCTGGAAGTTACATAAATTCAGCTCCTGATAAACACTTGCTAAAGCATTGATCAGATAAAAATGCATAAGCTTTTAAGCAAAATAGTACCATCTGTTTATGAATCAATATAAATTCCAGAAGAAAGTCATTGACTGCTATTATCTTCAGTGACTTTACATTATCAGGTCCATCAGCTAACGTTGATTATAATATATCTGTGCTATTGGTCGTCCAGTAGGATCCTCTTTACAATTTTTTGCAGTGCATAAACTCCACTCACCAGAGTCAAGGCTGATCCAACACCGGAAGAGACCAGTAGAATTTTTCTTCCAAGCTTGTCAACCAGTAACGGAGTGACAATGGAAGAGAGTAATTGTACAACAGAGATGATGATCGTTGAGATAGACCCACTGAGATTAGATCCGGTGCTCCGGAATATACTCTCAGCATAAAAATTGACAACGTTGATACCAGTAAATTGTTGGAAGAACATAAGTGCACAGGTCATAATAAGAGCTCTGCGATTGGCTATAACTCTAAAAAGGTCAACGTACGTTCCTTGATTCCGGTAGGCGTCCTCGATAATGACCTACAAATTGAATGACAAGAAACAATTACAAATAAGACCTAAAGGATGAATCATGATAAGTCAATTGTATTAATGGGAAAAATGCAAAGGATGTATTCAACGTGTTTGAAATACAAATTTGGAGATCTAGTCTAAGAATACCGGAAGCTCAAGCGGTGTAGCCTTCTGCGAAGTCAGCATTGTTAGGTATCAATGACGATACCGCTTTATTTATAGTGACCATACGTGATCGGATTTTTAGACTAACCTGCAATTCATTAATTTCTGTTTGTACTCCAGCTGGACTCTGTCCACGTAATCTCGCCAAGGACTGACTGGCCTCTTGATTGCGTCCCTTGCTCAGAAGATAATAAGGACTTTCAGGCATTGTAATGAAGGACACGAAGAAGACAATAGGGATGATGATGCACAAAATCCATAAGAGCGTATAAGAAATGTAGGGTCCGATGGCATAAGCGTACAAAAGACCAAGAGTGACGAAAAATTGAATCAAAGATGACAGGGTACCTCTGATTGATTTCTGTAAGATAATAAATAACAGTAACAACTTTGATTATGAGAAGCTCATTTGATAAAAATTTACTTGGACGACATTCGAATCCTTACTTCAGCAATTTCACCAACGTACATTGGTAAAACGGTAAAGGCCAATCCGATGGACAAACCAAAGATCCCACGGGCTACATAAATCTGATAAATGGAAGTAGCAGTGCCAATCAATATCCAACCGACTACAGAAGGTACCGCACCTAAGAGCAATGTTCTCTTTCGTCCATATCTATAAGTTTTATTATATATCTTTAATAAAAATTATCTGGGTGATATGTGAATAGAAATATGATAAAGTAATATTACTTCTCTGCTAAAACTCCAGCAATGATACTGCCAAATATCGCACCAAAAGCTACCAACGATCCAATCCAGGAACCTTGTTCAGAAGAAACTATTATTCCTAAAGGGTTGTCATCAGCAATTGGGTCCACTTGTAACTTTGGCAAAATTGGACTAGACCACCCCATCATGGACCCAGCAGCCACCAGGCAGAGATTACCTGAGAGATAGAAAAAAAAATAAAATAAATATCAATAACATTAATAAAAGAATTTATCCATCGTTTTACTCCAGTATACTTGTTTGATTATTCGAATTAAGAATAAAACAAAAAAGTGAAAAAAAATAACTAACTGAACTGGACCTAGATATGGCCGACCTCGACATAACAATAACTATTACTAAAATGGAAAGTCCTTCTAAACGTTATCGCTTGATTAAGAACTGTATCTGCATAATCAACCGAGTCGATTCAGTCCAATCAAGTGAAGGACTATACAGCTTCGCCATAATGAAGTTCTAATTAAGAATCTCATTCAGTGATCACTAAAAAGTACACCTACGAAGTAATGGGGATCAAGCGATAAGAAATATATGCTGCGTACAATCGTCCAACAGTTTTTGCCGTAACCATGAAAAAAAGAAATTGTCATTTGCAAGATACAAAACTATGATCTACGATAATTTGTGTATTAAATTTTTATTTATTTTTTAACAATGGTATACCATATTAATAATATGGTAAAATGACATTTTCTTTGACGTTAATATATACTGCCCAATATGCAATAAAAATCCCAATGTAGTAGTTCGTATAATATTTCGCAAATGGCGATCAATAATTAAATTATAAATTTGACTTGAGTTCAAACAGAATATATATAATTATACTCAGGAATAAAACAAGAGATACTTGTATTTCTCTTGAAACGGTAATACATCTCCAGCGATAAAATTAATAATAAAAGTTCAAGTGAATGTAGAAATTTATTCGCCATAAAAAAAATCCAATTAAATTATTATTAACCCTCTTACATTGTTTGATATTCCTAACTAAAAATGACTGCCTTGTTCCTTTATCCTGTTAGCGAATATAATAAAACATGGATAACTCAGTGTTTCATTATTTATCAATGAGAGTATAAGTGGGTGGTAATTCATGGTACCATTTATCACAGAAAATGATAAGAGTATAGTCAGCATATATGTAAACAATTGAATCACGTTAGGCGTGTGAGAAATTATCATCTAAATTACAAGTAAAAAAACTAGTACAAGTAAAAAAATCAATGCTTGAAATTTATCTGACATTTCCCTCACATTTCGGGATAAAAAAATAGGATAAAGAAATAATGAAAATCAATTAACATTTATATTTTTTTTAATTTTCTTATCACACTATATTTCCCTTATGGATAGTTAAGGATAACAAAAACATATATTCCCGTGTATGATGTCCTCAAAGTTCATCAGTGCAAAAAGCTCTTCTCAGCAATCTGCCAGCTCCACGTTCCTAACTTATTACCTATTTTGAAATGCTGATCATATGGATTTAAATGCGCACTTAATTCTAGCTTAACGAATCCTATGTATAATTTGGTTAACTACTCGCATCCGCAACGTTAGACTCAAAAGTTTCCGGAAATCCTGGAATTAAAAAGATCGTAAATTCGATATTTTAATGACCAAATTAATATATGGAGAATGGAGCACGAAATTTTATACAGTGTATACGTAAGAAGTTATTCGAAATTCAAAAAAAATATTGATACGAATGATTGTCTGTATTTTAAAAAGTCGATATATAATTTATTACGCTTATGAGGAACATATATTTTTTGTAGTGACCGACAATCGACAAACAATACCAAACCGAATTGATCTAGTTCTAAAAAGCTGCTACAGGTTTGACATGCGAAAGAAATTAGGAACAAGTTTTGCACACTGTTGAGATCAGTTGTATTTTGTGGAAGAAAGAAAAAGTAGAGCCACATTATACACAGTAGCTACGGAGGAAAGACCTCGGAGTTTGATATGTAATAGTTAAGTAATATGAATCTATATAAGTCTAATATAAGTTAATAAATTAGACCCGAGTTCAGTAAGCATAAAAGTATTTACAGTATTACGTATAAAAACTAATTTTACTGTTACCTGTATAATGTCTCTGTTATTAAAACCACAAATTTCTCAAGCCAAGCATAATTCAAAAATGCAACAGTGCATTAACTGAGGATTGATATCAATCTCGGCCATCGTAAAAGTAAAATTAGCCATATTAAAGCATTCGCATCCGGTACTACATTGAATGAAATAACGACAAAAGAGTCGCGATTGGAATCAATTTAAATAACATCCTCATTAATTGGTCCTAAGTGATTTTCATAGATATTACATGAATTAAATTAATTAAATTTGATAACGCTACAAATTCGTTCATTCCATAAGAATTTATATGACAAAATAATTAATCAAAATGTCATTAAGGATGTATCAAATAAAATACAGCTGCATAGTACAAACAGGTTAAATTGCACTAAAAAAATTATGTCAGTTACAAAATTTGTTATCAACTGCCTTATCACAAACTCTTGTCCCATGTCAAATCATAAGAGAATAATAAAAAAACTTAAATGTATTGTAAATATATTTAACTGCGTCAAGTTAATATAGAAGAGTTTCGTGTACAAAGTTTTTTGGAGTTAAAATTTTTTCGTGATTATCAATTTATTTGATTCTATCCAGAACACTGCAGAAAGCTCTTGTTTTGTACAAGCGTGGGATCGGACAAGCTGGCTTAGAATCAGAAGTAATCAAGTTCATGACGCCTCACGCGTTATATTTGGAAGTGCGTCTATATCGCTTGCGTCGTTATAAAAACAGATTCGTACGTTAAAAGCACAAAGTGAATTTCTTTGTTGTGAATGAAAAAGTTCGATTTGCATGAGCAACGTAACGTAACGTTGTTCTTCGATGTTTTGGCTTTTCTGACAAAATTGACAGATACGAAAAATTTATTGGCAAACATTAACCGCGGTTATTGTTAGTATACGATAGGTTCGCCATGATGGAAGTGCTAATGGAGTACGATATATATATTATCTTCGATGTTTACTTTTATCTTTGATAAAAATATTCAACCTTGTTTATTAAGTTGATAAAATTTGATCAACACAAATCGGATCTTAAAGCATTATGTAACATTGAACATCTCATTATCGTATACTCGGTATACCGATCCACGTTTTTGCAAAAGATTGTTGGATCGCGCGATGAGGATAACACTTTGGAATGCAACTGCAATCAGTTTTGTGAGACAACAAAAATCCAGACAGAAGAAACATTCTTTTTTTTTAATTTTTTACTCTCATATCCGTATGCTTTATATACTGTTGTACGATGGGATTATGGAAAATCCCAAAAATATGACAGCAGACAAATTTGATTAAAAATTTACAAACATCGGGCCATGGTGTATGCTAAAAATAATGTACATTTTAGACTTTACGCGTTTCTTTAAAAAATAAGTAATGCAATGATAATAACTCACCTGCCATGGTGGCAACAATTTGCAAAATCTTCGAGCTTTTCTCCGCCATGTCTAATTTGAAATGTCCTTATTTCGCACCAAAAGAAAAAAACTGGGAAACTTCAATGGGGTTCTTTGAATTTTACGATAGGGTGCGGGACCGTACACGGCCGAAGAGTAACTCCCTGGTACAGGGCTGTAGCCATACTCTTTATACGGGCGCCCCTCTATATCGTATACAGCATTGGTGGGGGTCAATTCTCTCCCCAGATCTCGAGACAATATGATAACACAACATGAATCCCTCTATAAAATATCCACACAGATACACTGTAAAGTGCAAATCTACCATAAAATCCGATTTTTATAATTGGTTCCAATATCCGTTAGATCGGCAACTTTAGACTTATCTAATTTTCAAATATATTTGACAATTACATCTGCTCCAGTCGTTTCATCTGAAGTTGAAATAAATTTCTATTACGATTCTTAAATATATTTATAAGTATCAAGGGTGTATCAAATAAGTAAAAATCGGTCATATTCTCAGGTCTAATAATCGTTATCCATTGTTTGATATAACTGTGGGTCGGACAATTCCGATAAACGTTAATTCATCATAAACTGATAGATATTGTGAATTCCTTCTTTATCGATAAGACCGTTAGATTTGAAAAGGGAAGTATAGTGCACGGTGTAATTGTGCCTACGTGACGAACATACTTATCTCCTTACTATACCAATGACATACTTGTAAGTCATACTGTTTAAGGACCCTTCCTGTAAGGCAAGTAGACAAGGACATTTTCTAGTGTCTACGTGCATAAAGATGGAGGTTAAAGAATTTACTTATCATACGAACAGCTTCGTAACGAGAAATGGGAGTGCTGGAATACTTCGTCTTCAAGTAGACAAACATCCCTTCTGATTAAACTCTCTTGTCGACAAACATCTTGCTAAGGGAAATTACTTCTAATACGAGGAAACGAGTACGACCCCTAATCGTATACTCCCATCGATTCTCGTTATATTATAATTGCAGCGAGTAATTCCGTGCACCTTCCGACGGGAAGGAGAAACTAACGTAACATAAGGAGATCGACCTTCGTGAAATATTTATACCCTATAATATATATGTATATAATACGGAACGCATGGAGATAGAGATTCTTTATAGAATTACTTGTTAATTCAAATATCTTAAAAAGGATACAATTTTTTGGGTTAGACAAACTCTCGATCAGATACAATTATCCATTGGAAATCCCTAAAATTGCTTTTAACAAGCAAGAAAGAATTTTATCGCATAATTATACAAAAAATTTAATCCAGTAACAATCAGTCGTCAGAGATGATAAAGACATTTAGTAGCTGATAGTGTCAGGGGTGTGGAAACTTTTTTTGTATGCATTCAGATTAATGATTACTGATAAAACTTTTGCTTCTTCATATCAGCTTCCACTTGTTGTATCATTAGGTACAAGATACAAAATTAATAACTGAAAAAAAAAATAAGAATTAGTTTGACCAAATCATTATATATGTGTATTATTAGTTATTTCGATGATTATTAAATTAATAAGAAATGCTATTGCTTCCTTGCAACTTACCAAGGAGAAGGATAGTCCGGTATAAAATGGCAGACAGAGATACCTGCAATAGATGCGAACATTTGTTATGTAATGCACAAATGACAAACCATTGACATTTATTGTCTATCTACAGTGCCGCAGTGTCATCAGACTATTTTTAAATGCATTCGACAATAATTCAACGTACAAACTGCCTAGATATTTGAATTTACCGCCAAACGTAAAATCCGTACCCAGACAATACACATGTCCAAAAGATGTCTCTAAGGAGTCTAATGTGACAAAAGCTGTTTTTAATACACGTTGAAAATGACTTTTGGATTTATGTGTTGTCTGGGTATTTAAAAGATCCATGATGAATTAATCTTTGGAAAATTGACTTTACGTCGAAAACGTCAGATCTTTTATAATGAAAGTACAAAGGGCGTTACAGTATTGAAAGGTCAAAACAAAAAGAGCATTAGTCGCGTAAACTTGTAGGAGCAGCAAATGAATTATTCATAGCTTTGAATAGCATTGGTGTAAATCGATTATTCGGAAATATATAATAATTCGTTGATACCTATTCATAGCTTTTAAAATGTAATCGGTGTACTTTGTCTTCCCTTGAAAAAAACTAAATAATTCAATACTTGCTCGTCGCTCGTTTTCGAAATTGTCTTTTGCCTCATCTTCATCCTTGAATTAAATTTCAAACTGACGTAAAGGGACCCTTAGCTTTATAAAGAAAGTTTGCAAAGTATTGAATAACCACAACGATTTTATTTTTAACGTAACTGTACTGTGATACTTCAGGTATTTACTCGATCATCTTCCAGCTCTAATAGATTATCAATGTTGTGATAAATCGATTGTTGGACGCATGAACTGTTTCGAGTCATTGCGTGATTTATAATCTGGAGAGATTATCATTTTCGTTTAATTTTTTTGGAAAATTAATCATTGACAAAATGATAAAACCATATTTTGAAATAATGGAAAAATTTAGATCATCGTTACTATATCGATTTATTATTAATCAATCACATTTTTTCGGTATACCTATAACAATGTTATGTTTTCGAAATTCTTTGACATTACCATTCGCTCACGTTTATACTTACATTAATTATTTTTATTTCCTGTTAAATGTTTCATTAACGTACTTTATAAATTCACTTTTTTTTGTCATCTCTTTAATTATGATTAATTCCCAAATATTCGAAATAATCCAAAATAATTGTAAAGTTTGTGTAAAATCAAATAAGTAAAACTTTGAAATGCAATGAATTTTTCGAATTGCAATAACACACATGAGCAAATATTAATATACGGCGTTGAATATTCACTAGAGGAAGAGTTTATTCAAGCGCGTTAAATAAAAATAAATCTGCTGAACAAATTGCGAAACACTAAAACACGCAACTGACGAATCTTCAAGCAAGCATCGTATTAATGTCCCTACAAGAAATAAAAAAAAACAAAATAATTCTTCGAAAAGATATAACTAATCATGAGATTTAGATTTCACCAATATCAAATGGATTATCTAATAAATTCAGTAGTGTAGATACTACTAAACAATCCACCTGAATGTTTAACTTCATTTTATACTGTATAAATGCTTCATACGACTTGAAAAAATAAAAATAATAGGTTGACACATAAGTAATTATGATTTTCATTAACTTTGCTGATAACAGAAACCTTAATTAGTTTTGCACTTACTTAATACATGTGTAAATATTCAAGCATATCAAATCCTGAGCCACGCGACGATTTCGATAAGATTTCACGATATCCAATAGTAATAACAAGACGTATCGATGTGACGCTTGATTAATAATTATCAGCAATTGATTTACAAGTAAGCTTTATGCGATATTCTTTAGTAAAAGATAAATAAATCCATTCGTTACTAAGAGAATATATTTGCATATTGCAGCTCCTGAATTAATACGAGGCTACTGCACATTTTTACAAAGCAATAAGTTACGGATTATTCGTATCGCACTTGATACACTTTAGTACGAATTAATCTGAGGTATTTTTACTAATAAACCAGACAATGCTTTTCTAGTCAATTTATATCGAATAATAAACCTTTCGATTATTAGAACTAGAGAATTTTGTTTTTATAAAATATTCTTCAACTTTTATTCCGTTTTACGAGAAAAAGAAGAGAATTGATAACAAATGTATATTTATTTTTAATTAGCTTGATACGTCCCTGACACTGTACGTTATCTTTTTATCTCTGCACAACCTGTGTCCACCAGGATGCCAGTTGTACATCACGTTATTATTATATTTTAACAAGAGTTCGCTCGTGGCTGACTATATTATCAGAATTACTACTAGTAACTTAGTTGAGAGGAGACTCAACAGATGACAGCACTGAAAACTCCTTTTGTTCTTTTTTATCTCATATGGTTTTATATTCCGGATCGCGGTCGAGTATCAAAATGATTAAAGTTTATTTCCACTTAAACGCTTGAAGTTTAATATGCTCACCTCTCCATGCGTGGAATTAAACTCGGAAATAAAATGGATCGACTGTCCATCGCAAAGAGAAATGCGTGAAAATAACAATCTCAATAAGGTAGATGTATAAAAGGATTTTAATAACATGGTTTGTGCTTTATCAAATAGTAGGATATAAGGAAATACTTTTAGGTTTTTTTTAATTTTCATGGAACAAAATATGGAATGCTTGATGAAGTTGATTACAATTTCACAAATGGTCCCAATAACTGTTTTTGTAAACTTATAAAATGAAATGGAATGCACGATAACATGAATATACAGAGTGTTCACGTCTAATCAAATGTACATAGCAGGGTTGGATTTTTCAATAAAAATAAACATACACGTGATGAAGCGGTTTCCATTTGTTAGGGTTAAATTACGAGATAATTATCATTCAGATTTATGTTTATTGGTCTACCAGCGTTAAGTTGAGATGTCTTAGATAGGTTGGTTTGATCTAATTATTGCTTGTCGCTTTACCCATTTTTTTTGCTTAAATTATAATTTTTTTTTAAGATTGACAACAGCCATAATGCTAGCCTGTTTATTACTGATTGACATACTAGGTGAATAATTAAAATACATTCTGACTTACAGTACAGACAGAGGACTGTATGGGTGTTATCAATGTTAAAAATAAATGTAATAATTAATAAAAAAAGAAATGACTGTACCCTAATCAATGGATTGCCGTTATCTATCGGAGATTGCCGAAGTCACCGCGGATAGACTAATGATAAAAAAATTGAATTTAAATTATTTCAAAAAATGTATATAAAAAATTAATAAGCTTAATCCCTTTGCTATCAGTGACGTCTATGTGCGTGAAAAAATGACGTGCCACTTTTGCTTCATCACGTGTATACGCGTATTGTCTAATATCTGCTAAATCCGTTTTGCCAAATTCAAAATCATAAAACGAGGATGCGGCGGTTGACCCAAAGTAGCTGACTATTTTGGGTCACCATATTGGATTTCCTTTTTGAAAATTTAAATTTTTTAGTTCAAATTCGTAATGATGACCTTAAGACCCCTAAATACCAAGTTTCATGAAAATTCAATGACTATTTGAATTTAGTCGACTATATTGGATGCGTCATCTTGAATTTTGAAAATACGATATATGGTTCAGAGTCAGTGACCTCATAAACGATAATACTGATTTCTTTATGCAGTTTCAAAAAAAAAATTTTTCCAACAAATGTTTAATGAAAAATTAACCCTGTAACTCACATGCGGTTAGACACGAGCAGTCTGTATTATATAAATGTAATCTATATATGAGCGATAAAAATTGAATCATGATTAAATAATAACATATTCGTTTCTTATCAAGAGAAAAAAAGAATCTCCGATATCCGTATCACGTGTATATTAAATCAATTTGGATTAGATTCCCTAAAATTTAATTAACCAGATATCACGGTTATATTAATTATAGATTAAGCATTATTGCGACGACGTTTTCTGTGTAATTTGTGTTGAATAGCCTCAAGTGTTTTTCCCTTCGTTTCAGGTACAATGAAAAATGAAAAGACCGTGGAGATGCCCATTAGTATAGCAAAAATTGAAAAAGTCGTAGCAGAGCCAAAATTTTCTTCCATGGTTGGAAAAGTCTTTGTCACAAAAAAAGCCAAGCCCCAATTAGTCATTACTGCCAAACTAGAGGCAATGGGCTTGGTCTCCACAGTGAAGAGTTCGGCAGTCAACATCCACGGAATTGGACCTAACCTACAAACAATAAATAAAGACCATAAAACAAGTACGTATACGAGCAATAACAAAGTCTAAAAAAAATAATTGGCTATGAAAATTTTTCTAAAAGCTTAAAAAAAGTGTCATCTGTTTTGTTATAGTTAAATTTTTTTACTTTAAAACTTTAACATCTTTAAACCTCAAAAATAACATATAATACGTCTCACTATCAGTAAAGACATAAAAGAGTCCCAGTACTCAACAGCCACTAGCCTATTGATCGGTACAGTAGACCAGCAAATGCTCATCATTGGTACAATCTTATGTATCTGTAGAGATGGTTAATGCTTGACCTACCCTATTGAGAAAGCCATCATGTAAATAACCAATGAAGTAAGTGGGAGCCATCCGAGTTGACTGACGTCACTATTTCCATTCAAAAGCTTAAAGTAAAATGCAATAGCCATAAGACAGCAGGCCATGACGGCTGAAGATAAAATAAGAAGTGGTTTTTTTCCAGCTTTATCAACGATCACTGCAGCAACTCCTGACATGACCATCTAACGGATAATATTTTTTATTAATTTTATTATCTCTTTAATTGAATTTAAAAAATGAAAAAAATTCTAAATTTTCAATAAATACACACCTGTACAGAAGCTACCGCAATGGCTGCCAAAGAAGGTTCCATGGTGCTGCCAGCTGCCTTGAATATGTTTACAGTATAGAAGATGACTGCATTGATTCCAGAAAGTTGTTGAAAGGCCATTGTTCCTAGTGAAGAAATAAGAGCTCTGCGAGATCCTCGAGTTTTAATAACAGCAAATGGCGAGGACTTCCTGGAGGCTTGCTCTTCGGCTGTCTTCTGGATGCTGGCTAATTCTTCAGATATGTCATAACTATCTCCTCTCAAGACTTCAAGTGATTTCACAGCATCCGCCTTTCTACCTTGTGCCTGGTGAATGTAATTAATTGAATGATACATCCAAGAAAGAATAAAATTAATGAAATAACCAAATTAGCACATTTACCACAAACCACGTGGGTGATTCTGGCATCCAGATAAACGTGGCTACAAGAAGGACTTCGACCATAGCGCACGCTATAGAAAGTCCTATGTACGAAACTACTGACCCTATCACGAAAGTCAATAGAATTCCCACTGCTATATACAATTGAAACAAAGATCCTAGTGTACCACGTGATGAAGTTTCAGCTATTTCTGATACGTATGTTGGTACCACGACGCAAACTGCACCAACACCAATTCCCACAATGAGTCTGGCACCGTAAAACAACCATACACTTGATGCCAGGATGATCATAGTCCAGGAGACAAGGAAAGGAAGTACGAGACTCAATATCGCTTTTTTTCGACCAAGTTTGTCAGCCAAAGCTCCTGCTGGAATTGCACCGATTATAGCGCCTATTGCCAATATTGAACTTATCCAGGATCCTTCTTCCTTAGAGATAATCAGTCTAGAGTCTGATGTAGCGT
The DNA here is from genome assembly GCA_030142635.1 of Trachelus troglodyta. Lineage (NCBI taxonomy): Eukaryota > Metazoa > Arthropoda > Insecta > Hymenoptera > Cephidae > Trachelus > Trachelus troglodyta. The sequence goes on along the minus strand of JARQTJ010000611.1, from coordinate 33,563 downwards.
TTGACGTAGTGTTTAATGTTGAATTTGTGGGTGCAAACTGTGGTAATACCGGGGAAGTCCAAGCTAGGGCAGTTCCAGCAGCAAATGCCATTAGACAAGCTAGATCAACAAAAGGAAAGAGTTAGTTAAAAACTGAATTAATTGTCTTTGGAATTATTATTAACGTCGATAATACATAACGAATTAAGAATCTTATACGGCTTATCGATAACACGGCACGACTCATTTCATATCCTATGCGACCTCATTTACTCTTTATCTTAGGTGTAGATAATCCGTTGCTACATATATAACTTTCGTACAATGCGTTAAATTAGATAGAATAAAAACTCATGATTTTCTTATACAATGACCAGGTCTCATTGAAATAATGCAGCGTGAATTTGGCATCATATACACTGTATGTCATTGTCTCTTTTATTCGTTTTTATAGTAAAAGGCAACAACCTTCCACTTGAGGATATTATTGTGTTATGCATGACCAAAAAGTGTAGGTCAGGAACGGTCGAATACCTTTAATAAAACCTTGGTATACCTATAGTTATTCAATTCAAACGTACCACCTGAACATGGTTTTACACGAAAGTATTATAAATAAAGAAGACAAATATTCATCACAAGAAATCCTTCGAAATCTTACTTCGAAAAAAAAAACAGAATTTTTGAAAGTGGAAATAAGTTAAGTTTCTTGAATTTGTCCATAATTTGAAATTTTCATTATTCAAGAATTTCAAATGCCAATAATCTCAATATACGCAATATTACATTTTACGTGTATCTTTTATAATGCGAATATAACAAATTTGTTACATTGACGTTACGTATTTGACTATGAAACTACACCTAACGTACACGTTACATGTAATATTATGTTTAATGGGAATAATACATATTTTACTGTGAAACTCAAGAAAAGAGAATTTGGAAAATTTGTCACAAAGGAAACGATATAACAGCTGACGAGAGACTGAAATATAATCAAAATTAAAAATACAAGCTTGATGCAAGTACTGGAAGAAAAAGTGGAAGGGCTAAGTTGGGCTTAAGATATAATAAAAGATAAAATGTACCAAAGTAATATTTCAAGAACAAAATTTCAAAATATACGAATTCAATCGTAATTCAACCTAAGAATATAATAATACATACTTTAAGCTCCAAGTGATATAATGGGAATTATAATATTTACGTGTAACAACAAAGCACGATTAACCCATGGTGTGGCAAAGGCTACGAATTCATTGACGAAGATCAAGCAATAAGAATTCAAAGCCTGTCAATGTTGAATAATTTATCAGGAAATTTCAAAGCTTTTACCAGAACACGTTGCGAGGTATTGCCAAAGTTTTCTGCTTTCCTGCTGCGGGCCGGATGGCCTCATCATTCCCATCGCCTCCATTTTTGCGAGTACACCTTATAAATCTTTTTCTTAAAAGATCAATCTGTTTCTCCTGACCCAACCAACTTATTCAATTAGCAGAGGATTTATGATAGATTTTCTTTTAAATTAGCTAAAGAACACTAAAATTTGGATGACACCCTGATTATTCTTGACGATTCAGTGGAATAGGGTCAAAGGTCGTTTCACTGCCATATCCAGACTACTAGTCTGAGCTAAACCAAAGGTTCTCTCCAAAGTGACCAGAGAAATGAAGTAGCTGAGTATATCACGGCAGTTATTATCTGGACGTATTATCACTAATCTTACTTATCTGAGCTTACAAATAAAAATTTGGTGAATTGAATCATCCTGACACTTGAACAATATAAATTAGTATAACATGTCCTTCTTCAAGCGCCAGTCGTGAATGTAATTTAGTAAAAATATTTTTATTCAAATACAAACAGTGAATAATATAATTGTATATTTAAATATAATTTATATTATATTTATATGTTTTTGCTATACCTATTTAATTTTTATACTAAAAAGGTAACTTTTTCGTGTTCCTACTTCATTTACTGATACTTTTTACAGTTGAAGTAATATTAATTCTATTTCAAATGTTATTTAATCGCTATTTATCGTTCCGAATACTAACTACGAAAAACTTCTTTCTGTTTCTTCGTAATCGTATTCTGAGAATGTAAAAAGAAGGGAAAAAATAGATATTTGTGAAAGCATTTTCTAGAAGCTCGTTAGTTCCACTCGATGAAGTTTAAATACAATTACTTCTGTTTTTTATTTACGAAAGACATCGATCGCCCTGAATAGCAAAATTAAATAAAAGTTTGTTCAAAACTTGACGCCTTAAAAGCATTAAAACTTCCTAACCTTCGATTTTAACTTTGGACAAGCAGCTAACATAGTCATACATTCCTCTTATGGTGACTATCACAATTACCCTTTTATCTTGATTGCGATAGTTTCACACAGAGACAATATTTAGTCAGCCATGACTGATCGTGCGAAGTTCATCGGTAAATATAGTTTTCTTAGTCGAAGAATTTTGTATCGTTACCTAAGACGATAATTTATTGTATATAAAATGGTTGATACTTGAAGTTGTTACGAATATTTTTAAAAAAAATCGTACAAAATCCTACGATGAAAATGAAATCATGTAAATTGAGCTTTTTCTTTTTTATTCACTTTTTTCCTTTTTACCTTCTTAGAATTTGCTCTCAACTGGAAATGAATTCTCACGAATACAATGCATATTGATAAGAAGAAAAAATTCATGGCGTCTTAGTGCATATAAATCAGACCTCGTTTAAGTGACCGGTACCTACGCAGTAGACTGTATTATAACGTTAAGTAAAGACAAAGTTCTACAAATGTACAAATATTAACTCATAATTTCCAACGAGGCATAAGAAACCGCGTGGCCATGGTGCTAGAAGTAGTTTTAGTTTCAAACAAGTAATATCTTTCACGTTCAATAATGACGCTAAGGTAATGTTTATCTTAGATCGACACAAGTAAGAAAAATAACGACGAGTCAATATAAATCATAATCGATCAATATTTGATCGATGGTCGTACCTATCGACGCGTCATTACCATCGTAGATTATCTAGCTGTTATAGTTATACGGTTGGCAATACTGTAATAAAAATCTCAGTAAGCCGCTAATAAACACTAAGCACATATCAGCTCAGCCTGGAAGACGATGAAACATAAGTGGTGCATTATCGGGGTTTTCAGATTGAATGTGAGCAAGACAGTACACTAGATGAATTTTGCAAAGATTAGATTTTATGTTTGCACCGAGGTACATCGGTTGCACGTCGATTTCATTTGGTTCGATACAGCCAGATATTCAATAATTTAATGAGGAAAGGAAAGAAGGTATAATTGAAAATACTTATCGTTCAAAATATATCTAGTTTTATTGCTCAGAAAAAAAATAGCTTTACCCATTATAAAAGAAAGACTGTAGTCTTATCTGACGTCAGGTCTACGTAGAGAATTTTGCTTTCCCCCAGAAAGTAGAAAGTAACGTGGTCTATTGAGTATGAAAATAAATGAAGATAATGAGAAGTAGACAAAAATAAAGCCCGTGAACAAAGTTGTACATAGAATTACGTAAGGCGTCCACAAAGCTCAGGCGAAATTCTTAATACAGTTAGTTGGTAAACCTGTGAGAGTCTCCCGAATACTAATTATGTGGAATGATCATTCGGTAATAGGAATACAATGTAAATATAGTACAATGATTGAATTTAATGAACGCGTGTGATTTAATCCCATTGAAAAAAGCAGAATGATCTTTAACGATATCGATTATTTAAAATTCGTTACGACACGCGTTCATCTTATCAACACTTTTTTCTATCATAATTATTAAGTGTGACAAATCCCTAACGCACCAGGTCGATCGGTAACCAGGAACTTCTGATAGTCGAATTAATATTTCAGACAATGATTTCAAAGCATATTTCAAATAAGAGCGGGAAATATTAATTGTAAGATCAGAGAATACAACAATTCTTGGCAAATAACCGATCGTCCTGAATTGAGGTGGAAACATAACTATACTAAACTTAACGAAAGCTGCGTTTTAAGTATCAGTCCTGTAGGTTTTGCTATAATTAATTGTTCATTGATCAATGTTCATCCTTAATTTTTTTTACATGCTAACTCTACTCTGTTTTGAGCCTATGCTTTTATTTACTATCCTGCGAGACATTTAAATATTGATTTTTTTCTTAGCAAAATATTATCTTACGTACTAATAAGGCCCGTACTTAAGGTATTCGGTATATAGCTCACTGGTTATCACTGCGCAGCGTGTGAGTTTACATAATACGTGCGATTTTATTCGTGGATACTTAACCTAACGTCGTGGTGTCGCGCAATAAACGCGCGTAAATGAGCATTCGTAATATGCGTAACCCGCACGCAGCCGCGTAACGCTTATTTAAAAATAAAATTCTTCAACATCCTTCATAAAACGATTGTTCGCTTTTCTATTAGCTTACCTTATTACTATAATGTGTACATACATGGTAAAACGAGCCTATGGTAAAATCGTACCAAAGTAAATTGCTTCATTTTATGTTACTCTTAATTATTCTTTTTTCAATTTCCTCCTTTTTGGTTTCTCCTCTTACGTTAAGGCCGTCTGGACTGTGTTTACGTATCTTGGACGAGATTAAATCTGTTGAATTATTTTCTTAAATCAATAATTCGAACGCTCTGTCCTTGACTGTCGTATAAAGATGTAACTATCGCGTAACGAATTTTCAGAAATTTCTTATAAGCGTCTAAGAAGTTGAGATCGTTCGAGTTGCACGATCAATCTTCGTGCGTTTATTGTGATGAAAGTTGCGTGAGAAAAGTCTTCGTTGGATTGGATCGTCGATTTCTTGATTGGAACTCGGATTGATTAATTATCTTCGGATTCTGATCATAGAGCTCGAGGATAACGTCCACCCGTCAATTCTTCGCGTAAATGTCAATAGTTTCGTTTCATTAATCAGACATTCGTTCACTGCTGAATTCAGACGCCAACTTTACAATCAAATCTTAAGTCGCCTATTGAATAAGAAAATTAATTTTCCTGTGTCCGTTGTGTGTACCAATTTGTATCTTCGATCTGTCAGCTTTCCAACTAAATTCTTCGTTTCCGCCTCGCTATGATGGGTGCTCCAACGAATAGAGAGTACCGATATCCTAATGATATCCCAAGGTATCGTATCCAGGACCTGAAAATTGACCAATTTCGAAAAACCAATTAAACCGACAATCAACCTAATGGTATACGAAATGTACTATAACGGTCCAAAGAATCGATTCAAACTTAATCACATTAGTTTAATCACACAGAAATTAAAAACATCGAAAAAGAGTAACCGAAGCTGTTTAAGTATATATCACGCATTGCTTTAAGCACTGAAATGAAAATAAAATTCACCTGTCCATCTTGGGCGTCGGGACTATCCAGACTCAGATAATCAAGTGTAGTTGAATTATAAGCCAGAAGTACACTGTACAAGGGAAAGCATTTCAGTCTTGTGGTAGGAAGGTTCTCGTCCGATGTGACAAGACTATTAGGACCTTCGCCTAACTTGGTAACTTGAACCTCTGATTCTTGGTGATACGTTATCTGAAGAGTGACAATAAAAAGATATAGCAACTTTATAACGTTATACACTAATACACGTAAACTATATACACGTAACTCAATAGAGTATACATTTTTAACAAAGACTTTAATTCCAGTTCATCCGCCATAGAGAATTTTCCATTTATACTGTGTCGATCAAAACTTTTCACCTCTTTGGTATCCTTGTCCGTGCTCAGGCAGGCATGGAGTACTCTAGTTCGCGGATTTCTAGTGCTTCTTAGTGCTTCAAAAAAACTTCTGGGATCAGTCAAAGCAAGAACTCCTCTCCAGCTGAGATTCGATTCGAGCCACGTACTGGTAGAAACTGCTCCCACCTGAAAATATATTAAAATCAACCATACATTGTGTGAATAAATTCAATGGGTGACAATTTTATACATGAATTTCAATTCATTTCTTTACCCTGCTGATGTACTCCAAATATACACCCTCTCGTTTTCCTTGAAATAAACCGGATATATATCGTTCCTCCGGAGTCTGAGTAGCGTTTAGTGGATCCTGATGAGTCGTGGGCTTGAGTTGCACTTCGCGAATATAAGCGACCAACTGGGGATTGTCCATAGAGACGCTGTTAAGCACGTAGTCTCTGGTCATATTTGCATCGAAGGCTTGTCTTCTGCAATGAAAGGTCGTCCATAAGTTACGAACGAGGGTCGTTTGTCGCTATTAAATCACAGCCAAGAAATATGAAAAAAAGAAAATGAGGGCAGACTGTATTCTGAAATTGACAAGACTAACCCCGTGCGACCTGGCACGATAAAAAAGTTGACGATGTAAAATTATATATTTTCGAATTTCAAGACTGAAAGACTTCCTCCTCGTCCGAGGATCGAACGACGGCAATGTCAATACCTGCTGCTCCTTAAAACCGCATTGCTACCAATGAGAGCAGCATTAGTTGTTCGCGTTCGTTCTCGCAAAAATAAACTTCGAGCCAATTGAATTATGAAGTATGGTTTTTACCACAAACCAGTCACCCGACGGACAGATAAAGCGCACCCTTGTCAGTAACTAAGAACCCTCTTTATCTTATCGGGTCTTATACTACCCCGTCTGCCGGGGGTTCTCAATGGATCACATAAAATCCCCTGGGAGATCTTTATACAATGTATGCATAATTATACCACTCCGAGGAGGACCCCAGAATATCTTAATAGTTTCCTTCAGGTATTTTAGACTATGGATTATTTTCTCTACGGCATACCAAGTAAAGTATATAGATATATGAATGCACTGGTGTACCTAAGGGCAGCTGCTTCGCTCCATACGAGGAGCAGAGCCATGGCTGTGGAAAAAGCTGCAAGAAATGCTAAGCATGGAGCGACCCTTCGCCACCAGGTTCTCTTATAGCTGACTAATGTTGCCCCAGCTAAAGACGCCCCTGCAGGTTGCGTAGCAGGAACAGCTGAAGGCATCCCTGCGGGAGCCATCCTGTAAAAATAGAAGAAAATCTCGTAAGTAGACGGCATAATTGGAAGCCCAAAAAGAAAGGGAGAAAGGAAGAGTAGTCCTGAAACTGAAAGGAAGATCATACAGGAGTTCTCGTGGTACTTGCGGCTACTTACGCATATCAATATCTAAGATATATTCTCTGTGGTATAAGATGGAGTATCAATTAGAACACGTGCAAGAGAAAAAGAAACACGTGTTTCAGCCACACGTGCTCTCCCAGTCAAAACAAATAATTCATCCGCTCCGATACACAAGATGAATCCAGAATATAACTGTTGATTAATTTTGAAACAACTCACCGAATTAGCATAGACCAATGAAAATGAATTATTCGAATTGTCCATTTGTCATACATTAATTGCATGACGTATCGTCGCAAATACCATTTACCATGTGCAATACAATCCATGCATATTTAAGGCTAAAGCGATGTGGTTGACGCTTCTGCTAATAATGCATGAGTGCAATATATACGTATAATGCCGTTTGTATACTATGTATGAGCGGGTGCGCTTGTACAGAATACAAGCAACAGCTACAACACAGAACTCTAACGATCGGCTAAAGTTGCGGTTGCGGTTGCAAATCGAATCCGCAATAGCAAAGAATCGCGCGGTTAACGCCCCTGCGCTTGGTCGATGTATTAAATGCGTGTTGTGGATGCATCAACGCCATGTGGTGCATTCTGTGATGCACGTACAGAAGAACAAAGGATGTATCCGATAGGCCATTGCAAAATGTTTCGAGGTGACTCAGGCCTGGCTCGGGTGCGTGTTCCGTCTCGACACGAACTTTCTAAATAAATTTTTATCTCGATGATGTAGGAGCGTCCTGTATAAAGGCACAGGTAAGAATCTTGGACAAAGAGGACCTAGGCGGTAGAGCAGATCCTTTTATTACCTGTTAGAAAGCAAGCCCTTTGGGCCTTTACTGAGAGAACTCATAATTCGCAAGGAAAAAGGAAGTTCATGTGGATAAATGCATGTCTAAGCACAAAATTCTGTGTCAATAGAAATCGATCGATTGCGTGGAATAGGCACGTTGGGTTACCAAAGGCGTGGAATAATTTTGGCGAAATGCGTGAATCAGCGTTTAACCGGTAATTCATGATTTCGTGAGGTCCCTTGCTTACTCCGTCGGTAAAGTAGATTGCGTTCAAGAAATCATAAGCGCACAAGGACACTGTCGTCCAACTCAGGGAAAAAAACGCACGTGCGACTATAAACTACTGCTATCTCTCATAAGAAATAGTAGGTAAATGAATAAGTATTTTTATTCAGAAATTGAATGCAGTTACGTACTTGGACTTGGTTTCCTTGGTGGGCTCCAGCTTGACGGTTTTGTCCTGTTCACTTTCACCGATAAATAATCCTCTTCCTCGCGGTCTAGCAGTGCAAAAGATACGAGAGCGAGAGCCCTCTTCAGATCTCGTCCATGATCCGATGTTCGTCAACGCGTGAAGGCGAATGACACTCTAGTCGCTCGGTCGGAACTCGCTCATCTTTCCAGTCGGCTTCATCGAAGGCAGTGCACATTCAAAACAGCTCGCATAAGCAAAGCCGGCTGTTGTAGTACTATAGAGGACGATGATAGTAATACGCGGTACGACACGATTTCTTCGCGGCTCAGAACGTTCCGTTATTAAGCCTGGGTACGTACGAGACTATTCTCTTTAACGACGAAAGCCACTGCACTGTATTAACCCGCGTAAACCTCGTGTTTACGATATCCACTGTATGCTAGGTAACGGCACGTTGTTATTTCCTATACGGAAACAGAGTGAGTAACGAGAAGGGTTTTCCCGTGTCAAAATATCGACTCGTATAGAAGATGGCTAGGCAGACAGAAGGGGACTATGGACGGCGGCGAAGTGAAAAGCACAACACCGGGGAACTACGACCAGTGGCGAGTATAAGAGTGAACGAGAGAAATGTAGTCTAAGAGACACGACCGCGTCTATATACCATAGTATATAGTAACAAGAGACACATGGAGCAGCCACTGGAGTGAGGATAGGAACGTGAAAGAATGGATAAAAGGAGTAAAGGGGTGAGGAAGGAGCTAGACTTGTTGGAGGATATCACGGAATGTCGCACTGCACCAGAACACGAGGTATCCGCATTGTAGTTCCTATCCCGAACGTAGCTATTGATGATCTACGCGTCGTTCAGTCCTAGAGAATCGTCGGGACGTACGGAAATAAACACAAGACTGAGAAATATCAGGCGAGTCTTCGGCTCTGTCTTGAGCGTTTCAGTTTTTGGGGTAAAAATGATAGAATCGAGAGGGAAAGGAACGAATAGTGGCTCGTGTGAGTACCGACTGCCCTCCAGCACCTGGAACGCATGACGGCCGCGGAGTACAATGCCTTCTGTATAGGGTGTCCTTCTTTAAGCGCTACTCTTATCCTCGTCTATCCCCTTCAAAGTTTCACTGCTGTGTCTCTTTCTCTCTCTCCCCCTCTCATGGAGGACACTCCGAAGAGGTTCTCCTGCTCTCGTGGGGAACCAGGTAGAATCAGTGGTTCTCATAGAGAAGAGTCTAGTTTGTCGTCGACTGTACTTTAGTAAAGGGAATCGAATTCGATCCGTTTGCCGTATACGACGGTGAGGAGGGCTATCGATCCCGTAACCCGAGCGCAAGGTTTGTTTTCAATGTTGAAGGTAAACTTTAATTCATCTTCTCTTTGACGAACTAAAACTGTTTGGTAAATGTTTGTCATTCTCGGACTCAAAATTCTTTTGAAATCACTGCTGCGTTTTTACATGTCTAATGAAACTGTCATTAATTTTCGCGTATTCCCGAGGGTTTTACGTTCAAATAGTTACGATTCGCTGAGGACGGTATACGTATATTCAGTGCGACCGTATATATACCACAAGTGCCACATATCAACACAGGAAACATCACATCCTCTATTTAAGCCACGCTAATCGTCGCTACGTGAAGAACGAATGACGATGACACTCAGGCATATCCGCATGAAAAAAATAGATAAGAGGGAAATAACAAACGGTAAAAAAGTCGAGAAAACGATTTCAGGTTGAAAAATTAAAAAGAAAAATCACATCAATTGCGGCTGCTATAGGACATTTTGTTATTCTGCTGCTTCGATAATTCTTCCTATCGTTTTCTCTTATTTTAATTTTATCTCACTCATCTTCGTCTTCCCTATGTATTCTTAGAGTTTTACTATATTTCTCACTATCCGCTTTATGTTTCCCCTCGTTCGATTTATGTACGTATTTCGCTTCTCTCCTCTAAAATCTTTTCCTTGACTCAACTCAATCATGTAGAACCCTCTCCGATTGCAGATCGATCGAAAACTTAAAAGGGGGAGAGAGAAAGACGCCAGAAAGTACTTGAATCCCGTCTTATCCCTGGAGACAAGAGAAGAGGTTACAGTACTCGGAAATTAACCCATGAATTACAAATCTCTAAGAGCCCGACTCCTTCGGCATGACTATGCACTCTAACCGCCTCCCCAAAACACTGTTGTGCCTGGTATCAGTTATACGTGCATACTCGTTACCTATATAAAGTTATAACAATTAGGAGTGATCCCTCCTAGCCTTAAATGAAAGACTGCTTTCCCCCGAAAGTTCGTGCTATGTTAAAACTTTATTAAAACCCTTGAACGACACGTCATTAAGTTTTAATCGCCATCCGTGCCATTATATTCTTGTGGTAAGGGTAGCTTCTGTCTCTAATTGCATTCTCGTCACCCCCGCATTGACCTTCAAAACAAAATAAGCATCTCAACTAGTGGAAAAACGTTTATCCTTACGCTTCAAGGTCGAATTCCAGTCCTTTCCATCATATAACTCAATGTTGAGGTTCTGATCCGTATGAATCCTTGGTAACTCCAAATTATTCTTACTCTATGGAAAAGTGTACTCATGAAGGGTTATTTAAGATACGTTAAGGATTGACAAACCTATGTATTAGTATTCCGATTTTGCAAACGAAGGTGGGGTGAAGAATAAAAAGCTAATATACATATACAAGGCTAATGAAGAATCGTTCCGCGCAGACGCCGTAGCGGGTACGTCCGTATTATATAGAACCACATCGAGAACTGACATTTCGACGCCGACCGTCAAGGCACCAGTGTTGCCCTGTGGCCGCCCGTTACTGCCTGTAGCTCGTACAGCCGGTAAACGCCGGCTGACGGTTAACGTCTTGCAGCTGTCGTAGTCAATTATTGTCATTAAAACCAGCAGCAGAAAAGGACATGAGAGCGATACAAAGAACGGTGAAAATAGGACAGAAAACTCTGGTGAACCTAGTGAACCGAATAACGCGAAAATCTTAACTGAATCATAATCGAGGTTATGACGGTACCGGAACGCGATGTGTTCAAGACGGTGATAAGTTACCCGCATTGTTAACCTTCCACGAGGAGGATGTGGTTTCATTAATATTTATGTAGACACCCGTTACAACGATTTACACGTAAGAGTGCACATCTTACAAAATATTCACCCTCGAACACTCTTCAATCTTCTTTAAACGTAAATGGCAGATCTGTATGCTGCACAGTATAAGCTGTTTCGAAAAGTTACAGAAGAATGCTCGTACCTTTGTGACCCCATGTATATCAAATTTTCCAGTCATGGTATGTTCTTAAATTTATTTTCCAGGAAGGGATAGGGTTATTGCGACACGCTACACTTCACTTAAATCTTGTAGTCCTGTTTCTATTCCTGGTACGAAAGTTGTGCGATTCTTAGTTCATTTTTAATCAAGTTTGATGACGAATGTATATCGGACTCTGTGCCTATGTCCCTCTTCTTTTTTATAATGCAAACAAATAAAAGAAGGAATCGTATTTCATCCGATGCTATACTCTACTAATAAGATTCAACTTTTGATGTACGAGTTTATGTTGTAGCAACGATGTTTTTACGAAAAATCTAGGTGGCTACCGTCGCAAATGAAATATAGTCCAATACATCACGGTTCTTCTATTTATATTCTGATGTGGCGATAAAGATCGCTTTGTATGTCACGTCTTGTACTACCAGGAGAATAGATTTTTAGCCGAATGGGGTACAACAAATTCGTTTTCATTTTTTATATAGGGCGGTAACCTAGACTTTAATTCTATCACACAAAGTATAGGTTTCTATGTATGCATGTACACGCGGCAGACTCTTGGCGTCATTTTCAAAAGAAAGCACATGGTCTTCTACTGATGTTTCCACCGACGGTCCTAGATGAAATAAAAAGAACGTCACTTTACTCTCTTCTTGTGTTGCCTATATGTGCGGCAGATGCCACGTCCGTTTCTGGTAGTCGTGACAAAGCTTGGTGAACTTTCTGCCTATGTAAAATGATATGGAACGAGCGCCGAATTACACATTTCGTAGACGGCACTCTCACGTTGCGGTTTATACAAAGGAATCCATTCTGTGCGATTTAATGCTTTGGCACTCTTGCTTATAAAAACATACCCATTCATATACATTATTTCGCTTCATTAATTTTCCCTGTGTAATTGTCGTCACTTGATCATTTGCTTTTGACTTTAAATGAAAAACCCGAAACTGGTGATATGGTAGTTAAAAGTGTTTGAAGAAAAATATATATTCAGCATGAAATGATAAAACTGGAGGAACGATACTCTGATTCTTCGGAGAAAAATGTTTGATACGGTATAACGAATTACACGGTAAAGTGTGTGCCGTTTCAGATATTTTTACTCTACATAATAACGTGCTCTTTAAGTTGCTGAAACCATTTTCATTAAAATCAGCCTAATTGGCTTCTATAGAAATTTACTCTGATTCGACAACTTCTGTTTCTATATAGAAAAAATTTGCTTGAATTTGAAAATATTTTTGCCGAGCTCGCTGATTCAACAGTGAAGAGCCATATTTCATTAATTTAAAGAAACACTTTGTTTGTGAAATATAAACCTCATTTCGCGAATCTTCAAAATATAAAACATGGTAGGACGATTCTGTCACATAATCAAACAGTAATTGAAATAAATATATTTCATTACAGAATTAGAGAAGAATTATTGAAAGAAGGGTTCAGATACAAATTGAATATTTTATCTCACTCTTAATTTATACTAATGGACCAACCCTCTATCGTGGGATATTCACATTAAAAAAATTCTTAAGATAATCAATTTTTTGTTGATTAACACCAGTTTAATGATATTACTATAACGTCATTACGTTCGAGCCCGCGTAATGTTACATGTCGTTAGTATACGATATTCCTATATCTATATGTACATAATCGATTAATTGTTGATTGCTTCGTTCGGAAAAAAATTTATTAAAATCCGATAAGCCCCTAAGCCGTAGATATCGTTAAATAAGTGATAATTCAGTGATTTACGTTACGGTATCTTGTTTATAACAGGTTGAAGAAGAAAATAAAAGATTTGTAAGAAAATAACATTAAGAAAATGTAATAAAATATGCTGATGGATCGGTCCGCACGAATAAACAGTCTTCGCGAAATGTGCTTTCGCGTAAGTGCAAGCTCGAACAAGAGAACTAAGAGAAAATGTGGAAGCCGTGTTGGATTTACGGCTACCGTTCACAAAGCACTTGGGGTTTATCGTGAAAACCATTAGAAAAATGGGTGCCAACCAATCGGCTCGCAGCTTGCCCACTCCCGGTGAGGAAGGTAAGTTATATCTACTGAGTCCACAGTAAATTCTAGAAACGTCCACGTCCTTTCTTGAGCTATAAAAATGTTAGATAAAGCTAGATCGAGATACGGTCTACATTTCTTATTAAAATAAGAGATCGAGTAAATTTTCCAGCTATTTCAGTTTATAAACAACATGGGAATCCTTCGGAAAATAGGCTACCGGATACATTGATTAACAATTATTGCTCCTTGGCGCAGGATACTTAGTAATGTTGCTTTAGCACGGTTCGATTTCGTTCATTGGAATAACTGCTACAATAAAACCAGCTAGAATGCCCTTTGGGTATACACGGTTTTGGTATCTACAGCACAATGATCGAAGAATACTCTTTTGCTGCTTGAACTATAGTGTATGTATAAGGATCTTTTAGGATTTGAGAATTTCAAAAAGATTTCGAACTTTCTTTGTGTTCGCGAAATCTTTATGGAATCTTTCTATGTCTGGAATATCTGGGAGAGCGATTTACTTATCTTTTGTAGGATATATGTTTTATGGAGGAAGGCTAAGAAGATTCACTATTGAAAATTTTGTTGATAAGATGAAGATGTATTCAAATCTGATATTATGATAAGGACTCGAAAATTTGTCTGTTACAGTGAATTTCGACCACTTTCAAATTCTGCGTGCCATCGGAAAAGGTAGTTTTGGGAAGGTACGTGAATATTCTTCACGTTTGACGTGTACGTTATCAAAAAATTTGATGTGAAGGGTTCAAAGAAACGATGGTTTTACATTTTTCCTCCCTCTTTTCCGCACCTTTACACGATATATCGATCGTGTCTGATTTCCTGGCAACAACCTGCAGACATTTGATCGATCGCTCGCCTTTTTATACTTTTAAAATATTCTTGCTGTAATACCTTTACCCTCTACCCCCCCCCCCCCCGCCTCGCCCTTCGTTGTCCAGTATACATATTTCCAAACGATGAGTTTTCGACCTTTTTGCCCTTTTCTCAGAACCCCAAATGTTTTATACACGGTATATAAAGATGAGACGATTTAAAAAAATCAAAAAATCCTTATAGTATATCTTAAAATTCTTGAATATATTGGGGGGTTGAATTGGTATGAAAAATTGGATAAAAATTTCACGCTGTGATTTCGCAATTTCATTTGTACCCGAAAGATGTCTGTTTTGACTGAAATTCCTCGATTTGATCAAATTTTTTTTCTATCCACTCAACTTTTCCGTTTATCTCGTCACGTAATCGAAAGATACTGGGACTTTGTTTTTGTTTGGTAAATATCACTGTCGTAAAAGGTACCATGAAATTTTATGAAATTCCGAAGGACGTAGATGTGCAAAGTAAGAAAAATATTAAGGAGTAAATCTCAAACATTCCTATATTATCCGACGCGTTTAATAATGTAGACGTCTTCTAACTTATAAAATATGTATCTTTTCAGAAAATTTTTGTCCAAGTAAACAGTGGGATCCGCAATCGTCTTATCACGATTCATGACACGTACCCAATGTTACGATCCTTGTCGCAATGGTGTAAAACGAAATACACGTAATTGCGCAAAAAATTTATCTAAATCACCAGTAGTCACAATTCACCGTGTTAAGATAAATGACAATATTACTGCCCCACGTTTCGTTCTCGCACAATTTGTAGGAGCGTCCCGCAGGATTTTCATTGTGATTTTAAAGATTCTCATGAAAATACAATAGTATAAAAATATCTTATACAATTTAATAACGACACCCGTAGTATAATTTATGTATACAAAACCAATGAGCATCCTTATGATAACCTTACCCACGGCTAAATTATTTTCCTCCAAATAAAATCCACGATCGACACATACTCTTAATGGAATTTTAAATGCGCACACAGTGTGTCGAACAAAGGAAAAAACTAACAGAACCTTTTTCCCTTAAAGGTATGCATCGTACAAAAGCGTGACCGTAGCGGCAACATGTACGCGATGAAGTACGTTCACAAAGGGGAGTGTGCTGAAAGGGGTGCGTTGAAAAACGTAGCCCGAGAAGTTGAGATCCTGTCGAAATTAGAACACCCTTGCCTGGTGAATCTATGGTTCAGCTTCCAAGGTGAGTCGCTCCTTTCACAGACTGAGAGCCATCAGCTACCCCTGGACCAAGTGGTCTATTGACAAAATCCTAAGGGTAGGAACAAGGTAAGAACTCGACACTGACAGAGCAATCACGTTTTAGATGAAGAGGACCTCTTCATGGTATCGGATCTGTTGCTTGGCGGTGACCTGAGGTACCATATCCAGCAGGACGTAAAGTTCTGCGAGGAAAATATAATACTCTACGTGGCAGAGATATCGCTCGCTCTGGATTATTTGCAGAGTCAAAAGATTATCCACAGAGATATCAAACCAGATAACATACTACTGGACGAAGAAGGTGAGTTGAAGACCATTTGACCCTTGGCATTCAATATAGCCTAGGACTGTAATATCTTCAATGTATAAGTTGTAATTCGCATACTGATAGAGTTCACGTGGAGATTGAGAATCACTGGGAAGTTCAACAAAGGTCAGAACCACACCAAGGGTTGTATTATATTGCGTAGCTCTGTGCGTTCTACTACTACAGATCCACACCCCTTCAGGTCCAGCCTACTCTACACTTTATCGTCACTGGATATAGGATACTTAACCCAGTCTCCATAAATATTCCGAGCACTCTAGGAAGCTTCGTGAAGAAGGTGTGGTCTGGGAAGCAATATATATATATATATAATTTTAAGTGTACCATATATCCGTACAACAGACGGGTTGATGGATGTCTCCACTTACCGATATAATTGGAAGGCACCGTAAAATTTGACGAGAGGCTAGTAGGTACAGCATGACGAAGGCTGTTTCATCTTCTACGTAATATTAAAAGTTTCATAAAGTCATAACCCGGCCAGAGAGATGGGTGATGTAAAACCCCACGAAGAATTCTAATTCTCTAAGGCAACAAAGGGATCCCCTTTCTTGTCGTATGATGTCACGTGCATTAGCATAGTTTTCTATATCGTTCCCTTTAGAAATTCTTATTTCGTGCCGTCGCTGAGTCTTCCTTTGATTCGCTCTACTTTAAACAAACGGACAGCCTACCGACCTCGTCTACAGGGCGACAGGCAGACCCAGACACTTAATCTTCTACAGTAGTTGGCTCTGGGCTATTTGGATTTAAAAATTGCCTTTGAATCATTCAAACTCTACCAGGCATTCATAAAGGGTTTTACATTATAATGATATATGCCAAACTTACCCCAATATCTTTGTATTCTATGTACAGTACAGGTCTGTTTATAGATATGCACGGAGTACATGGGTCATGCCTGCCTTTGTACGTCTGTTAAATCATACAAGTGTAAACTGTACTTAACGTGTACTACATGGTCTACGTATAAGGTCCCGCTGAGATCAGTTAAGCATATTATATATACATATAATTATACAAAGTAGAGAAAGTAGGCTTTGTCTTTCCAACATAGTTTAGAGTGATATATTGAAATTAATAAAATATTCATAAAGGAGTGTGATGGTTTAGCCTAGACAATGTTGAGGTGCCTCAAATTTACGTATTTATTTCGCGCGACCGCGCTTTAATATTGGTTGCTGGTGTGATGCGGTTATATATATTTTTTTGTGTGCAAAGGTCTATGACAACGGTTTTGCTATTTTGAATTGGACGTAGGTCATGCTCATGTCACGGATTTCAATATCGCAACTGTGCTGGAGGATGGACAGCTGGCGACGTCGATGTCTGGAACGAAGCCTTATATCGGTATGTTTGGACGTCCAAGGTAGATGAATATCGCGTATAAATTGTAACGTGAATATTTTATCAGCCCCTGAGGTCTACATGTGTTCCTGTGAGGAATATGGAGTTCTTGGATATGCTTATGCGGTAGACTGGTGGAGTCTGGGTGTCCTTGCTTGGGAAACCCTTGCTGGAGTACGTCCTTATCCACTTCATGCTGCGACCTCTCACAGAGAAGCGTTGGCGATCCTTCAGGTGAGAACTTGAAGCTTTTCGAGAGGATGTTGGCATCCAAGGTTCTGCATTTTGATAAAACTGTATTCTAAAGTGCCTAATACGCTGTTTTAGGAGGATAGACAGCCTCCAGCACATTGGAGTCCTTCCATCCGGGAACTTATGGACAAGCTACTTACTCTGGCACCAGGCGCACGCGTCTCTACACTCAAAGAGCTCAAACAGACGACCGTGATGAGCGATCTTGATTTTGATAAAGTTCTCAGGAAGCAGATTAAGCCTATCTTTACACCGCCGAAGGATCATTTAAACTGCGATCCGACATTCGAGCTTGAGGAGATGATCATCGAGACTAAACCACTTCATAAAAAGAAAAAACGTCTTGCTAAGCAGAGGTTGGTAATCAGATATCTCAAGAATCACCATATTCTTAAAAGGTTTTTAAAAGTTTGTAACCCTTATACTTTTACTTAGGTCATTGAGGGGTGAACTGCCGCCAGAAGATTCCCCGGGGTCAGAGACAGCTGGTCCCGGTGTGGACGTACGGAGACTCGCTTACATTCCTGAATACAGGGTGTACAATAGGGAACGCGAGATGGAGAGACAGGAACGTGAAAGGAAGGAGAAACAATGGGAAGAAGAATTGAACTTTGCCATGATGGGTGCAGAGGAGAGACTGAGGTAAATAATCTAATAACAAAGTCTTTATTGACATTGAAATAAATTATCCGACAAAAAATATTGATTTTCATATTCTCTTAGACAAAAAACTCAACCTAAATCAAGCAGTCGCTTGAGCGTCTCGACTGCGAGTGTCAAGGCACGAATAAGCGCATCTCCACGCCCAAACCGTCGAAGAAGTGGTGCTACATCCTCCGACATTGACTATATAGACGCCAGTCCAGAACCCTCCACTTCCTAACTCACGAGTCCTCATCGCACAATTGATTCCTAATTCTTTTATATATACAGTCAACGCGAAAATTTATAACAATGTGAGAGATATATGCATCAATTGACGTTCCACCAAGAATACACATACGCGTGCGTCTTCTATACCAAAAGCAAAGACGTAAGTTGGTACCGTAAGAGGATCCGCCTTATTATGCCTAGGCGAACCTGGACAATCATGAGAATCTAACTAAAGTTAAGTTGGTCTTTAAGTTTCTTCTTTTTAAACAAAATGAATCTTTGATCTTGACTCATATGGATTGAAACTGAGTTACCTAAATTTCATGCTAATTATCATATATAGCAATGAATAATTTATACGTCGCTTGGTCTAACGAATACTTTCTGGTAAAGCAAGTGATGATCTTTCATTCGAAACAAGAATCTCACACTTTAACACCTTGTATGATTCATGAACGTGGCAATATCTCCACGCGATATGCAAATTGTGCTAATTCCCCTGTACATTGTGCGTCAATATTTCATTAGTTTGAGTAGACAATTTTCTTAAGTTAATGCTGTACGTCCAAGTTAACGTGTACTCTAACGTGTGTGGATTATCCGTTACGCTCCTCAATGCTTTATCTGCAATTAAATTATTAAGACTTATTGGAAAATGTTATAGCGTGTTCGACGGATGCTGTAAGACGTTGAGAAATATTATCACTGAGTAATCTGCTTTGCAGAGAATATTACATCTGATATATATAACTCTGTAGAATACAAGGACAGAAGAAAGCTATAAGTTTATATTTATGAAGGAGAGGGAAAAAATAAAGAAATTCTGCCTTGCCTTATAAAGGTACTCTTGTATATTGGAGCTTTCACGGTGTTCAACTCCTTTCAAGAAATTCAATTGAGACTAATACAATCTCTCCCCCGTGGCGTGGAAAGCATCTTTTATAGTAGCGACGTGGAGTATATACATATAAGTCTAAGATCTTGAGTGTGTTTACTGTATCCTTTATTTTTGCTAACTCTCGCTTTTCTATTCTCTATCTTAATTTCTTTCCTTATGTATTATATCGGTTTTGTCATGTTTCTAAAGATTATTTTGAACCTCTCTTTCTTCTATTTGTCCTTGAATCACGCTTTATTCTCGTTATCACCATTCAAACGTCTATTATTTGCTAAGAAAGATAACCGTAATATTGTTTCCTGTTTTATTATACTCGTGCTTCAGATCTCATTAGGCACAGTAATGGGGCCATTCAGTTTTAAGATCCACTTACAGCTGGAGGGATGCCGCGGCCTTATCGGTGCTCACCGCGATGAGGAGCATCAAGTTTATTTATATCTTCGAGAGGGAAGAGCAATGAATTAAAAAGTAGAAATTAAATTACAGAGAAACAGATTGTACGTATCTTCAAACTCGAATGGCATTTATCATGTTTCCATTGTGTAAGACTTAAACAGGATCAACCAATCACCTGCAAAGTTTAAATAGAATAAACCAATGACGATGGATTATAAAATTTCGATTGCATCCATAAAGAAAAGAGCAATGGGATTTTAAAGAATTTTCGAATGATCATAATTAGTGGACCAATTATAATTATAATATATTTCCAGATAAAATTACGTATTCATAATAACATTTCACCCTTAATCACCCATATGTATTGATGTTAACAAAAGGACACACTTTTCTCATTAAGATCCTTAAATACATTTTATCTTTGCATACGTGTATGCATCTATATGATAAGAATTATTTTTTATCTTTTCAATAACATATAAACATTTAGTTTTTTTAGCTAGATAGGTTAGCCCACGTGATTAATTAAATCAATAAGCCGTATTAAAATATACATGGGGATCGCCCCATTTCTGTTTGTAAATATAAACAGAGTTAAATGTTAACTAGGGCGTGGCATGAAAGAGGTTGCTTGCGTGTTAACGATAATAGGAGTAATTAATCTATACAAGAGGAACACGAAATTACCAACTCACACTATTACTTATCCATTCTGTACGTTAAACCATCCGGTAGCCTTATGCGAAATATTACACTGGGTCGTCCATCTTAATTATGAATATTGCGAGAGCTAAGTGAGATTCGGGGAAAAATGTTCTAAAAAGATTTTCGATTATTCAAATGTTAGTCTGGAACGATTAAATGGAATCCACGCAACACCTATGAAATTTATCGAAGATGCGATACCATATAGAACAAAGCCACTTCAGTAATTTGATGGCTGTCATACAACCCTTGTTTTGACAAATTTTCGACAAGGTTAACATAGTGTATGTATAGCGTTATATACTCGATGTCAATACCACTGATAACATGCGATTTGATTGGAAATTTTACGAGAAATATCTCTCGTTAATAGGCTATGTACACTTCATCAAACAGTTTTGATTAGCAATGGAATGTCGTAATTTTATCGTCATTCATGTAAATTTAAAAATATGGTACTTATATGATATATTAATATAATAATTCAAGGCCTCGCATAATTCGTCAGATTAGAAGTATTTGCGAACAATAAAAATAAATGCACTCTTAAAATGCATTACTGATATAAAAGTACTTGGTGGTAATACATTCGAATATATGCTAGTTTTATTGGCATCGTTGTTACAGAGAAGTAGGTATAACTTTATTTATATTAAATCAAAACAGGATCAAGTGGACGGTTATAAATGAAATTGAACAAAGTTTGTGTAACATTAATATAAGTCACAAGTCCTCAGACATTTTTAATCGGATATGATGAACTGGTGGGTGAACTATGATAAACAAAGTCAATCGTAAAGAAAATAGTGCAGAAGAGTCAAACAGGATTGGGTCATTAGTATTGCTCTTACTTTTTAAAACATAAGTGGAAACAATTGACAATGTAAATCAAAATAGGAAGGCAGAGATAAAGGTTAGACGTAATGAACAGAATAAAAAATAAAAGTATTGTTTTTAATATATTTCAAATCTATGCATACTTTATTATCGTTCGCCAGTGTCGCTATTAATATTATTTGTACTAAATCTAGAAAAATAAAACAACAAATTATATCTGTTAATATCACAAAGTATTGCCGTCTCCTTGATCCCCGACTGGATCGCGTATTCGAATCTAATCGGTCTCTTGGATAACTCTTATTTAGCTCTTTGAAAATAAGAACATGGAAGCCCGCGACAAGCGTCTACAATTACCAGAGCATTAAAATATAGTAAATCTCTATTATTATGTTATAATTATTTTGGCTCTAATGTCATCGTACCATAATATCTTTGAATTATTTTTAAAATATTTTATATAAGAAAAATAGAGGATACTTTATTTCTCTCTCTCTCTGGTCTCCACCTTTCTTCCTTTTTTCTCTTACCTACAACCATCACTCGTACGCGAAATAAGCTTCGTATGCTCCTCGAGTCTCATTAATCCTTAAGCATTAATTAAACTAGTGTCGTCAGTCTGTAATTTCAGTTAAATGCGTCGAGAGATTACCACAGTGCCTTAAATTGCTTTACGAGATAAATATTGAACTTCAAGCACCGTCAAACATTCTAAGTCGCATGTAAGTGCGTTTTAAATTAATTTAAGACAAATGAAATTAACAAGAAAGTAAAAAGATAGAGAACCAACAAAGAAACCTGTCATAGAATTTCGAGATTATACGAAATTAGAAAAATTCTATATTACACAATTTTCAAATGCATAAAATGAAACGTCATGATTATATTTTAAACAAATTGCGCATGTGCAACTTAACACTCGTTCAAACCTGTAAAAGAAATCATGATATGTTTTTTTTTAGACCGCGTACGAAAGCATGAATCTATTAATGATGCATATAACTATGGTTATTTATATAATTTTCGAGCAGATGCTGTTTTTTAGTCTCGTATGGCAATAAAAATGAGGCTTATTTTAATAGCATAATTTTTTGTTAGCCTCATAAGTAGTAACTCTAAGAGTTAATTGTAATTTTCGATGCGCTACACTAGACACACATACGAATTTTTCTTCATATAAATAGAGACACGAGTTCCTCAAATAAATTGTAACGGGATTCCGTATAATCAGAACATTCACTTTGAATCGTTATTACGTTCCGAGTGTAACGTATTTATAAGTTTTTCAAGGTATTACTTCATTACTTTGACATTAATCTTTAGTCAACTAATAACGGCTTTTAGACAATTATTGTCTACTACACGGTAGTTACGTCAGTGACTTCAATTCTTGTTATTGGCTTGGTAGGTTCTACCAGTATAAAGTCACTTGCAGTAGGGTCTTCGGTTTCGTTAATGCGAAATTGTTGCAAATTGGCTACTATGGAATCCACTTGCACTGGCTGATCAGGTAAGGAGTTGCCATTTCTCAATTTACCAAAGTGCAAATAACAAAAACCGCGCTGACCTCGCCATGATATCTCGCTAGGCTTAACGCCACGTTTCGACAGGGCGTTTTTCAAGTCGCGCACGCGCACATCAGACGCAATATTTGATAATTTTAATGAGAAATCTATTTGTGTCTTCGATTTTGGCTTGAAGGGTTTACGTCGTAAAGGTTTTTCATTATCGTTTTCTTCTCCGTTATTCTGAAATTAAGATCAGGATGAGATTTGTTTGCCATGTTTAAAAGCAATATTCTACAACTGTTGTTTTATTGTTATACGAACTTCGTTTATAGAAGGATTATCACCGTCTCCTCTACGTTTGTGATACAATCGTCGTTTTGGAAAACGTGGTTTCACTATATCTTTATTATCTTTATTGCCACCATCGGCAGTTTCGGTGTGTGAAATATCCGCCCTTGCTTTTGGACGGGTTTTATTCTTTCCTTTTTTAATTCTGTTTTTCTCGTATTGTCGAGTTTCTCTGTCAGAGTCGACTTCCTTCAGCACTATTACTTTACCTTCCCTTTAAAATATATGAATAATGTCATTAAGATAACAAAGCCAACAATGTAATCCGATAGTACTTTCATTGATAAATATCTCACTTTTCTTCCAGTTCTTTTAGCTCCTGTAGTATTTGCATAGATTTAAGTTTTCTTTGACTGAGAAGGTGCCACAGTATACCTGCAGGCTTTTGTAGTCTGGGATTGACTACTATCGTCTGAGTTGGTGTAACAATAATATCGACAGGTACATCATGTTCTTGAAACAAATGTGATGGAAGATCATCAATTACTTGACAATCGTGAACTGTTGTCACCACTACCGTATTTTTATCTACTGCACCCATCCTCATCATTATTGCAAATTCTAAATCAGCAAAGCCTTCACCTTTACCAATTCTATAACCAGCTTTACTTACACATATGGAGCCCAAAACTACAAGATCTACCTGCATAATAAAATAATGTAAGTATGTAACTATAAGTTAAACAAAAGTACTGTAAACGTTTACCTTTATTTTTGAGGTAATTCCAACTGGTTTACCATTCTGTTGCAATCCATGTCTTGTGGCAGAAAATTTTATTTGCTCGTTCGTAGCACCTTGTGTTGGAGTAATATGAAGAAATAAACCAGATTTTAATCTTGGTATTGGTACAAGTATTTCTTTGTTCGCCTCTAGGGAAAGGGCTCTAATAGGCTCTTGTGACTTGTCAGGTTTGATCTTTATAACTTTTGCATTCTTAAATTCTTCTAATTCAGCTAACCGCTGTGCTACCTCAGTAGCACCCTTAAAAGTTGGTATTCTATGATAAATGCTCAATGGAAAATTTGCTAGCTCATTCTTTTTCATGAAGTCCCATATTTTCTTCCGATAACTATGCTTGGTCACCTCTTCAGCTAAAATAAAAATTACAATCATAAATATATAGGTGTACGTTTCATAAATATACAAATCAAATAAGAAAAATTGGGCTTAAAGGAACCATTGCTAGACGTAAATTGATCTTCATCCATAAAAGGTGACAGCTGATCGCAATGCAATTTAGGCACATCAGTTCATTATCATTTTTCTTAAGAGTTTGACAATCCTTTATAAACAAAAAGAAACTAGAATAAAAGATTTTTTTATTCTAATCATAGACTCCATTTATATTACAGAGCTTTTTCAAGGATGACGGAGTACGTACTCGAATTATTATTCCGTCTAGTTTATTTATACTGCTGATGCACAGCATTCAAAATGAATGAATGCATCAGCGATTGTGACTGCAAGATAGACTAATCTACCATCACGCTAATAATTTACTAATTTTTAGAAATTACTCACGTAAAATGGTTTCAGACATTATCACTTATGAAGATTCACAAAATATTTCAAGTTGTAGTCAGGTACAGAGCTCTTTCTCGTGCTAACTGATTGAGAACAATCCTCGATGAATTTTTCACAAAAATAGATTGCACCATTTATCTTAGACTTCCCCGCCACCACCCCTATTTCTATTTCTTTGCAAGACCAGGCATGCAAACATAAATAACTATAATTCACTGAAGATTTAAATCATTCACAGCTTATAAACGTTTAAAATGATATTAAACACTAAAATCATTAGAATTATATGCAGATTAATTAATTTATAGCGATATAATTCAGCGATCATGATATCTTTGCGTTCATAAGAATAATATTTCTTAAAACATTTGAACGTAATGTCCGTAAATATATAGTGACTTTTGTTTCTAGAGGATGTACCGCAATTCTATGAAAAATGTATGACGTACAGAAGAGTAAATCAGGAATATTTTAAAAATCTATATCAATTTACAATTTCTTGTATGCATTTGTTATACATATTTGTTATCAGTTACTCCGATTCCATATAACTGAATTTTTGTTATGACTTGTAATAAATGTTTTATGAAAATAGCGACAAATTACATTGTTTCACCAGAGGTTATGCGAGCAGGCGTTGATAGTGCTTTTTTCGCACATGCTTATTTAGCAGCCCTGTGAACAAATTGTACATTTCGGCTGCACGGGTCCATCGTGGAAAATGGCTTTACTAGTGAAGAACGTCTGCAAAGTGCTCTCCCAGGTAATAAAACGCGGTCTCATAAAAACAACTATGCCGATTCATCGTCATATTTTCCAAACTCTTGTGATATCTCGTGTTCAATTGGAATTGTGTAATTTTCCCAAGTCAATTAAACAGTGTCACGAGAAAACTTATCAATGTCGAAATAGCTAGTGAAGATTTTTGCAAGGGCATTCGATACTGTGTTAAACTTACAATTGGATATTAATACACTACTTTAATCGACTCTTGTTGGCTTTTTTTTAATTAGCCCAGTTTCATGAAATATGTATATATACGTTCTTGTACCATTCAATTGCAATTCATACATTAGCAGTACACTCCAAAAGCGGTAAATTTCTAATTTAATTATCGATGCGATTACAAGTGTGTATTATTATTTTTCAAACGTTTTCGTCTGTCTGAGTAATGGATAATTATTGTCTTCAAATAAATTTAGTTTTTGCAATGTAATATTATTAATGTGTCATTGATGCCAAGACAAAAATTAAAAAAGTGTCTGGATTTGAGTATAGAACTCTGTTTCATGTTATTTTTATACATTTATTTTCTTTTTCTTCTTTAGGCCACTCAAAAAGGTGCTGGTGTTAGAACACTGCATATAGGTGCTGTTCGCCATCAAGAAGCTGTATGTATTTTATTTTTTTGTGAGGAATATTCTGTTATTTCATGATATTACAATTTTTCAGTTTATAGAGCAACAAGGGAAAACAAAATGTACTCTTATACCAGGAGATGGGGTGGGACCAGAACTGGTCCTTTCCGTTCAAAATGTTTTCAAAGCTGCCAATGTCCCGGTTGAATTTGAACCTTACTTTCTGTCAGAAGTAAATCCAACACTAAGTGCTCCCTTGGAGCAGGTTGCCAATAGCATTGCATTGAATCAAGTTTGTTTAAAGGTACTATATGACAATTTAATATTGTATCTGTTAGATAAGACAAAATTTATTTGTTCTATCAGTAAAGATTATCTTAGATTACTTCCACATGTTATTGTATGATCGGTATCTGGGTACTTAAATATAAGATCTTTTCTTATCTGTGTGGTTGTTACATAATTGTTTTCACAACTATTTTGAATTGTAAAACATTTAAGTAAAGAAATGTATCCATAATATTTTTCAGGGTATTTTGGCGACGCCTGATCATTCTCACACAGGAGAATTGCAAACCCTGAATATGAAGTTACGACGAAACTTGGACTTGTATTCTAACGTAGTACACGTGAAATCTTTACCTGGAGTTAAATCTCGTCACCAGAATGTAGATTGTGTCATAATCAGAGAGCAGACTGAGGGTGAATACTCTGCTCTGGAGCATGAATGCGTTCCTGGAGTAGTCGAGTGTTTGAAAATTGTCACTGCCGTGAAAAGTCAAAGAATTGCCAAGTTTGCCTTTGACTACGCTGTAAAAAACAATCGCAAAAAAGTCACCTGTGTTCACAAGGCCAATATTATGAAGCTTGGTGATGGTCTGTTCCTTCGATCTTGCCAAGAAATTGCAGAGCTTTACCCAAAGTAAGCCTACATTTCCAAATATCGCAAGTGAATTTTCGTATAAAATATCACTATATTTTTATAATCCGTGTTAACTCAAACAGAATTCAATTTGAAACCATGATAGTGGATAATTGCACAATGCAAATGGTCTCCAATCCCCATCAATTTGATGTTATGGTAATGCCAAATCTGTACGGAAACATCGTCGATAATCTTGCTTCCGGTTTGGTTGGCGGAGCCGGCGTAGTTGCTGGAGCCAGCTACAGTGCAGAATGCGTGGTGTTTGAACCGGTAAGAATTTATTAGGTTCATTGAGCTATTTAAGATTTTCTGACGAATATTTTGTTGTCTAATAGGGTGCGAGACACACGTATTCCGAAGCTGTGGGTAAAAACGTTGCCAATCCCACAGCTATGCTTCTGTGCTCAGTGAAGCTGCTGAATCACGTGAACCTAAGTCGTTACGCGGAACAGATCAGAGATGCTTTGAATCGTGTTCTGAACGATGGTAAAGTTCGTACAAAGGACTTGGGAGGTCAGAGTTCAACCACGGATTTCACTACAGCTGTGATTAACAGTCTTCGTTAATTCCAGAAATCGCATCTATCGGGATTCTAATATAATGTAGGGCAGACGACCTAGAGCGTTCCTCATAGTGTGTCCATGCATTTACTAGTTTCAAAGAAATTTCGAGTTCGCCAAATTTAGTATCAAAACGATCCACGATCGAACTATAATGAGATTATCTGTACCAAAATTTCCTGGCGTTACTTTTACTCGAAACGTCTTTGAGGGACTGAATGTATGGCGATGGTCAAAGGTTAATTTTGTCACCGTGTGATTTTCTTCACTTGCAGTATTGTGTTGAGTGTCCTGCGCACGATAACAGGAAATCAAAGTATAATGTATTGCTAATATTATTTTAAAATGAATGTAACAAACGCCAGTAGGCCATTTGTTGTACCATAGGCCCGTGTAATATACAAGAATTGTACCATAATAAATTATGTATAGGAGATCATTCTAAAGCCTTTTCCTTTCATTAATTTTTTAAAATTATCTATGCTGATACTTAAATGAATATACTCAGAAGCCTAGGTGACAACTTGGTAAATCGATGACCATTTTCGCATGGCGCATAAATGTCTGTTCACTGTACATAACTTGAAACCGCTTTAGCTATACAAGTTCCATACTGATGAGTTGTCAAATGTGTAATTTGAAATCGTATTACAATTAAAAATGGATGAACATACCCTTGATTTAATTCGTCAGGAAATAGTAAATAATAATTTGCAAGTGACGGCTCTTATACAGGTACGGTTTAATATTTATTTTCATATGTTTATACCATTTCTCGTTTAACCTTATTTTTGAGTTATTGAATGTTTGTAAAATTACTATGTTCGTACGGAAAGTGATATTAATGTTAATATTCTGACAGTATTCGTTAGAATGATTTATTTTATGGTATACTAATTAATTATATTAAATATTGTTATATAATAGGATATTCAACAATGTACAGGACCCTTGGAGTTGTTGAACGAACTCAATGCCGAAGGAAGAACAAAGATAGCAAATCTGAGATCAAGTATCGAGCGCTTAGCTGCCTTAGCAGAAACAGAAATAAATGAGAAGAAAAAGTCAATTTTACTATCTGAAGTTGATAGTCACAAAGGGCAGCTTACAGTAACAATGGCAGCATTTCGTAAAGCCAATATTGTCAGTGCCTGTGTTATTGATAAAATGGCTAAGGAGGATCTGTTATCGATGCCTGAGGAACAGCAAAATGCTCTTCGAAAGCGACGAGATAAGCAGAGTCTTGCAAATATGTCTGGCCAAGTTACAGACAAATTACTGAGTATTTCTAGACATCTTGCAGAGACAACACAAAGAAGTGCCGACACATTGGATACTCTAAGTATGCTAGTTTCATGAATTATGACACATTTTCATACAGAAAGTACACAATTAATACTGTGCATTAGTAATAAAAAATAATCAGTTTGTAATTTGTTATTTCAGTTACATCTTCAGAAAAGGTTTCTGGCACAAAGGATGAGTTGGACCATCAGCAACAAGTAATAGTTCAATCAGGAAAGCTTCTAGGAAAATATGGAAGGCGTGAAGTTACAGATAAAGCTTTATTAGTTTTAGCTTTTGCGTTCTTTCTCGCCTGTGTCTTTTATATTTTACAAAAGCGCCTTTTTTAGAGGTAGGTCAAAAATTGATCAACACACATTGTACTTTTATTACACAATTTAAATAATAGGCACTTTGGAATTTTTTAAATATCATTTATAAATACAATGCATGTGTGTGTATATATATATATAAACATAATAGGATATTCAACAATGTACAGGGCCCTCAAAGTGTTGGGAGTATATATATGTATATATAATCCAATCAGTTGTCATTGCTGATCTAATGTTAGCTACCACCAAAAATCATCAAATATTGTTAGTTGATCACAAATAGTCAAATCCTGAAAAAAATATGATTATCGTATCATAAATATAATTGAAATAAGATCTCACAATCAAAGTTTTGTAAACATTACATTTTTGCAGCTGGTCATAAACTCTTCTTTCGAGATCACACCATCCTTATCCAAATCCATCTTCTCGAAGATTCTATCAACATGTCTAGTAACTGCACGGTGGATAGTCTGACTGTTTTGCACCATCTCATAAATAGCCGAGACTATGGCCAGCATCTCATGCCTGGTAATGTGTCCGTCTCCGTTCAGATCATACAGCCTGATAAATAGTAAGTGTTACTAACGATAATAAACACAATGTCGAGACTTGCTAGGTGTCAGTAAAATGGTATTTCCCATTAATACACGTTATCAAAAACCCACCCAAATATCCATGAGAGCTTTTGATCCGCACTACCCCGTACAATAGAGGCCATGCCAACAAGAAAATCAGTAAAATTCACAACACCATCCCCATCTTTATCAAAGATATTAAAAACAATCTGCGCATATTTCGTAGAGTCACCAAGAGGAAATAATTTCGCATAGGCCGGTTTCAGGTCGTTCGTTGTGGCTGCACCACCAGGACAATGCTGCTTGAAAGCACGATACATTTTGCAAATTTCATCTTTTGAAAATCCAGTGCGCTCGACTAGAGCAGCTAAACGTTCAGGTACCACGTGAATGGGTTGTGGACCTTCGTCGTAGAAATCCTCTGAAAATATAATAGTTAATCAGAAATTGTAAAGTAGAAGAATGGTTCTTGTAAATATTGTCCTACGCAGTATACAATTGAGCACTGACTAACCAGGATAATCTTATACCAGAAGGCGATATGATGTGTATCTTTCGAGACTCTATGTTCCATAGAACGCTAAATATAGTACTGCCTTATTGCAACCTGGACGCACATATTAGACCTTCGCGAATCGATTTACGACTGTCTGTTAGAATCCAAGATTAAAATCGACTTATACGATCAGCATTTACAAAAGAGAATCCCTGTTTCTCTTATAATCTTTTAACAACTGTAACATGTCTATTTCGCGGATATTAACTACGTGGCAGAAATAGGTAGGCGCACAGTTATAACTGAGAACTAGAGACTGTGACCAGCAGTGCTAAATTATATACGGAGACCTTTTGTATGGCAACAACGAAGCCGAAAGTGTTAATCTTTGGATTATTATCAGCAAAATAATATTATTCTCCATTTAAATCATCTAATTTTCTTTACCTTTAGGCAAATTCGAAACTTTTACAATTCTTTGGAACTGGGAGAAATACCCAAGAAAATTTGAATAACCGGAAGCAACGTACCAGTCATCTTCTGAATACTCCTTTTGACTTTCTTGATGCTTCTACGCATCTTTCGCGTGAGACTGGGCCGATGTAAACGTTGCTGACTCCCTTCACTACCGACATCTTCACTGTCCGACATGGTATTTATTCTTTCTCTCTTCTGTAAACTTTCTTAACCAACACGTGTGCTGCACGACGGGGGAGGCTTCACTTTAGCTTTCAACGTAAGAATAACAAACGAAATGAAAAGTATTCAAGGTGTTAACAATGGTACTGCTACGACCGATTGAAGCATTTACTTGAAAATAGTTAAATGTTTTTCTTAAAAGAAAGACAACTTTTGACAAAATAAAAATCAAAGAACACATCTATCAGTCGGACCTCGTCATATCTCTAATTTCTAACATACGTTGGCAGTTGTCCAAGGGACGGTAACACCGTCAAGGAAAGATAGACAGAAAAAAGATTAAAAGAGCGGAAACTAACGACGTTACGCGAAATCTCTTCAAAGGGAAATCCGTGGAAGCACTGGCTTCGAAGTTTTCTCAAACGCGAGCTAAACGGAACTGCTCGTTGTGAAGAGCCAAGAGGACTCTTTACCTCATGCTTCTTCGAGAAGAGGGTCGCTCCAAGAAAGTCCCGTAGCCAAAATATTTAGATGATTTATCAAGAGCCATACTGTAAAATCTAAATTTTGATCGAGCGATTTTTAAACGATACCTATATCTCAGGAGATCTTACTCAATCGCCAGTACGGTTGATTTTGTGTGTCTATATCTGTTATACAAATCTACTATGAGTACGACTTGGTACCAATTGGATTTGATTGTACTGCACTAGCCAAAATAAACAAGGTCAGAATTGGTTACGACAGACAGTATAAAAAAAGAACTAGAAAAGAAATTATGACGTGTAAAGAATCTGCCTGGATCAGTATGGAATTTCAATAAGATCATTTGAATATGCAACTGCGATGTAGTTCTTTGTTTCGTCTGAATCATTTCACATAGAGCACAAAACATTGAGATACGTTTTAGAAACATTGCTGCAACATATCAATCTTCTTGTTACGTTTCATAAATTCTTCTAAAACGTATCTCGATGTTTTGTGCTGCACAGGATATTAATGTGATATAGGATGTCTCTTCCAATTTTTTATTTTAGTTACAAGAATGATCCATTCACTGCTTATAAACGTTATACAGTTTCATGTATGAACGTCTTTCCAAAATTATTCTTTAAAGAATAAAAAAAAATGTTTATGCCACCAATAGTAAAAGCAGAAGTGATACGCTTTAATAGACATCCTGGTCCACCTCTTTGTTCTCCAACGATATCGGCGTCACGTAGACATATTATACAGTGTACACTTTGAAGCATACCAATCAGTCGAGTCATTTGGAAGTAATTTTGCCATCGATCTATACTGACAAGTAGCTTAGCACATTCTCCAAAGATCGTAATAGTAACACCCTAACGTAACACGTGTTGCAGGAAGTACTTTTATTTGGTTTTACGACCACTTTCAGACTCCGTATAGTATTGCCAAAAATTAATCTATACCATTATTGTACAAGCATATTATTAAATATCAATAAAAAAAACTGATTGCGTGATATTGTACAATCTAAGGATTCCGACAATTAAATTCATAATTTAATTTAAATAATTTCATCAAAAATCAATCCTGAATTTTATATGAATATCAGAGACAGTAAAGGCTTGGATCACAGAATGAAATTTGCTCTCTGATATCGTTCAATGCCGATAAATATTTTTGAAACAAGCCGTCAATATTTTATTATTTTCATCGAAAATCACTATCTCGTCCCTGTTCTATATCAGCACGTGGAACCTTGACCGTATTCTCATATCAACAGATCCCGACTACGCTTCTTCTCTCGCGGGATAAGTTAAAGCGTAAATGATTATGACAATCTCTTCATTACTTATATACATCACTACTGTCATCTTTCCATCAGATGTGGAAAATCTTTAGAGAGTCATATAAAATCAAAGACTTTTGCAGAGCGGCGAAGCCAGCTTTCTCTGTCCATTACTATTAATAGTTGTATAGCCTGGAAACCGGCTATTACGGTAATAGGAAAATAGTAATAGCAATAGACTCTGGTAATAGAGTTGATCAGCTTTGACCTGTATGCCGATTTAGTCACGCTTCGAGACTCCTCTTGATTAATAATCATAATATTTATTGGTCTTGATATACGTGACTTTAATTATAAAATTAATAATCTTTCAGGAAGTAAACGTTTAAACATGTAAATAATAATTTTGCGATGATTAAAGAACTTTCCGTATTATTACACGCCGATTTATTATTTATACTATATTACGATATAAGGCAAGTTTACAGCTTGGAATGCATGTCGGTGCATTCATTGAAAATTATAAGTTATTATCGTCCTTGGAAAATGTGGGCCGCCTTGTCTGGCTGTTAATTTATTATGCCATTCAGAATGTCAGCATCAAAGGGACTGCAGCTTGGTAACAATAAATTTGGAGAATCGATTAGTTTTTTTACGTTGTATAAGACTTACAACGGAAGTCATTTATAGTACATAATTATTTTTGATAACAGCAATTGATTATTTGCTTCTATTATTTTAAAAATTTAAAAAGTACGAGGGTGGATTGATAAGTTTCCGGCCTGACCAAGAAATGGCGCCACTAGGCCTACCTGAAGGTGACATTTTA
>JARQTJ010000610.1:6038-16135 GCA_030142635.1 Trachelus troglodyta | reverse complement strand
TACTTTTTGTTAGAGGCATTCACAGCACTCCTGTACTTGGCGTAGTTTTTTACACGTAAGTGTTTTTTGGGGGATTTTAAATACCAGCGTTCTATAGTTCTGAAGGAAGGACAATTCTCAATAAACACTTCCGACATTTCTTTGAAACATTCTTCTTTACTTAAACCACGTTCAAAGTTGTAATAAATTATTGCACGAAAGTCACGTCTTGTGAGAATCGCCATAACGTATAATTTTAAATGTGATATCTCACACTATATTGTCAGGTTAGCGACAGGGTTTAGCATGATAGAATAAGATAAAGTATGTTCTTGACTTGCGGATGCATGAGCGGAGGGTAGACGGCCGAAGGTAACGTAGGTTGGCTCTAGAAAATATTATAGTTAGTTCTCGGACTTTTCGCTACCGGTGCCGAGTTAAGAAAATACGTCGAGTTACAAAACATATACTATATCAAGTCATTAATTATTAACATCATATACAGTCACTCCCGAAATTTTCCATACATATAATATATAAAACATTTGCTGGCAGAACAAAAGTATAAAAAATTGTTGGTTACTAAAATGATATATTTATTAAATTTTTGACTATGTTTTTCAGTATTCTGTATTAGAAAATCTTGATAAATATAACATTTTCGTAATGAACCATTTTTTATAAGTTTCGCAAGCAAATTTTTATACGATTATATGTATAATCAATCTTGAGAGTAACGGTAAATTGGATAAAATTGTTTAATGAATTATAAATAAATTGTATTAACAATCTCATGAAATAATTCTTTGCAGCTATATACCACCTGGAACTTTGGTTCCTCTATTACCATCGTCTCCATGTCCAGTTTCAAATGCATGTGTTCGTGAGTTTCATTTAATTAATTAATTCACTTTGAAAATCAGCATATCGAATGGCTAAAAGAAAAAAGGCATATGGTTGTTGAAAATCTTATGCTTATACGCCCTTTTTCGTTTAATCATGCTATATTATAACCATGTCATGCTTCACACTTATCAAATAGTACATAGCCTCATGTTGACTTCCTATGGTTAATCAAGTAACATTCATTTCTAATTAATATGTAACATTATTTTAGCCTGTACTGCTTGTTGACGATTGCCGAAGAAAATTCCAGAATGTAACAATGGTTTTCGAAAACTGCACGATATTTATATATTTTTTATCTATTGTTTTTTTACCTATATCAATTGCACAAATGCGTTTGTAAACAATTTAATAAAATTCAACAATTTTTTACCTGACAATAACGTGTGAAAAATACTTAACCAAACGAAATTTATTTTACGTACCCAATGTCTGTGTATGTATATTTAAAATATATATATTTATGTCATAGTATTTAACATCAACTATAATACATACAATTATATTCGTATCTTAATTATTAGTATGTGAATCAAAATTACTAATAAAGATTGAGCATTTTTATCAAAAAGGAACTCTTTGTATACAGTACGAATAGTTGATCATATTTTGTTATACATTGCAATGTAATGATCCTATGAAGGAATCTAACCTAACTTTTATATCAACACATTACATAACAGATTTTAGCTTAATAGGAATTGAGGTGATATTGATGTATATGTCTCGTGCAAAATCTTCATAATGTGTAAAACCTATTAAATTATTGAGTAGAAAGTAATCACAAGATAAAAATTCTACTCAAATCAAACGTCGTGTAGATACAATATTAAGAAAGCGAATTGTCACAAAATAAAAGTATCCATTAAGTATACTGATGACTGTAGCATACTTTATAGGGGGGGGGGGGCTGTTAGAAGGTCGTTTAGAAGTTTTAGTAAACCACGAGTAGCAAGAAAGCAGACGCACATTTGAAATTATGGGGAGTTCACTTCCGTGTCTGAGCGCCACAAATATGACCTTTGCTATCAATGATCGGTATCGAAAAAGAAAGCGCCTTCTACTTTGATACACCGATCAACCTTGATCTACGAATTTTATACATGTAATATAATTTTGTATATCGTGAACAAGTGAGGTGTTAAAAGTATTAATAAAATAACAGCTTATTAATTAGGTTTTTGACCCTGTTCATTACGTATAAATGAAAGCCATGGCCACAAATGGGTCAAAGCTATTTTGATCAGCAGAAATCCATTTGTAACCAATTAAATATTTAAAATTTTCGATTAAGATTTCCATAGAGATACTTTAACTGATACTTTCGGAATTAATTAAAAAATTTAATAGATGAATAGTATCGGAAATAAGTAAAACCATTGCCTATTGTGGATAAAAATGGTACAGCGGCCACAAACGGTACACCTACCCTACGCTGCTTTGAAATCGTAAGCCATCTCCAAAAAGTAGCTGGTTCGACCAAATCCGCCGTTTAATATTCTAATTAAAAGAAGACTACTGCATGAGTTATTCTTATCTACGTGAATAAACAGTGTCTTAATTTTTTAGACTTGAATAATGTATACAAATAGGATATTACAAACTCATTGTTTTTTGATACAATCCTTAGCAAATAACACATAGCGCTCCATAAATAGACACAGATATATGATAAAATAGAAAATATTTCAGTACAAAATCATGTACATGCATATGGAAGATCTAACAGTTCGCAAACAATTCAATCCTTAGTAAATAACACATGGTTTTTCATAGAATTACATAAATGTATGATAAAATAGAAAAATAAAATATATTTTAATATACAATCATGATTTTAAATAATTTTAAACAGAAAATGTATACAGAACCATGCATGTCTTACTAGAAACTTTATTGTTTTCTTCGATCTGTCAAAAAAACACATTGAACTCATGGACAGATTATACATGTTGAAAACTTGTTATTTCGCATGTATCTAGTATTCGTGACTAAAAATTGCATAATACATTTTCACACATAATAATCTATCGTGACATACGTTACATAAATAATTTTGTCTTTTTATGTGCCTTCTATACAAATTTCTAAAAAATATGTGCTTCATATTAAAAAAAAATATCGATATTTTTATGTAGGCCGTAGTGGCTAGCGAGGCCTTTAAATTTGATAATAAAAATTTAGAAGTAACCAAAAGAAAAGGAACGATCAGAGGTAACGTGAATAATATTTGAGTGGATTCCGAGCGGTAAGAATACACTAAATGGTGGGTTCGCTGCTCGTTTAACGTGTTGAAACACGCCTTGCTATTCCAACGTGGAGAGATATTCCCTGAAATGTTATTGGATGGGTGATAGATATTTGATACGCGAGTAAATGTAAAATTATGATATATTGTTACAATAATTTAGTAAATTTCAACTACTTGTTGTTGTGTACAGTGCTTTAGTTATGAGAAATACTGGGATAAAAACCGTGAAATTGGATTACAAAACCTGACTGTATGTGAGGTTAAGGCGAAAAGAAATTTGGTGGAACAGAAAATTATCTAGTATACGCGTTACTTGATTCGGAAAAGACTAGTCTTTGTAGCTCAATTTTGCCCGGTAACCGATCCAGCTTGTTCTCTAGAGTATGTCATAACGAATCCGTACCTAGGCCAGATTGCGAATATTACACCGGATCTAATACTCTAATCGTTAGAGCCACGAGTGACAATGTGCAGTCCGATCTTTCGCGCGTGAAGCTAAACGATTTTCTAAGCGTCAGTATCATGACTTTGACTGCTTATATAGTCAATTTTTGCTGATGCTCTTGGGCATGGTTAGGACCTTAGGAATGGACTTAACTAATCAGCTGGATAGGTGACAGGGACAGTGCACTGGGGAACGTGCTGAGTCTGTAATTCTATTGACTGTTGGCTATGTTGTTCTGTTTCGGAATATTTATTT
The DNA here is from genome assembly GCA_030142635.1 of Trachelus troglodyta. Lineage (NCBI taxonomy): Eukaryota > Metazoa > Arthropoda > Insecta > Hymenoptera > Cephidae > Trachelus > Trachelus troglodyta. The sequence goes on along the minus strand of JARQTJ010000610.1, from coordinate 12,299 downwards.
GACGAAAAAAAATTTACGTCTGTGAACCAAATAGTTCCTGCCTGAAATGCGTAAAATCAGCAGAAATATTACAGATATTCCCATTGTGATATATCACTCTGTAGATTATTAATATAAGCGAGACTATATATCTGCACAACTTTACTCTCATGCATCGATATAACAATCCAATGTTTATATAATATACATAATATCATTTCTTAAGTGAAATCACGTGGTATCTATTTGCCTGGATAGCTTTCGACAATTATCTTGTGCCCCGCCGTCGAAGTGTACGATATACGTAAATGTAAAATGATGCTTGAAGGAACAACAGTAGAAATTAGAGGTACTGCAAGATGGACTAGTAAGTAGGAGACAAAATGGACGAGTAGGGATGAAATGAGACTCCCTGTATAAAAGAGGATTCCTTTCGCCTCCTTCAATCAGAGTTAAACTCTTGGCAACCGTCTTTTCCATTCCTGCATTATTTCGCCACTGTCGTTGTGAGAGTCTTGATACGGCAGTTTGCATTAACAAATAGTCAATTGATCGTAATTTCTATCGTTTACGTGACACAGGATGAAGTTTTCGGTAAGCGGAAAATATTGTTTATTTTTCAAATAGAAATTGTTTTCAATTTTTGTCATGTCATCGTTTTATTTTCATGTTTAAGATGTCTTTTGAATTGATCTAAATTCTTTTTTACTTAAAAATTGTTTGATATCATTTTAGTAGTACTTTTGAAACTATATTACGTGAGATTGATAAAGTCGGTATTAAAATAGGATTAACTTATTAAAATTATAAAATTCTATAAATTTGTTGTGACTTAGTCCTTCCAAGTCCCAATGTAAATTAATACTTGAATCAGGCTGACAAATCATTATCAAGCTTATTAAAAGGAATAAATAAATATTAATTATATTAAATATTGACGAAAATTTTAAAAATAATCAAATAAACCGTGTAATAAATCATTACTTTAATCAAATTTCGATTTGTGAAAACTGTAATAACTCTGCGAGAAACACACGAATATTGAAAATTATATTTATGAATATATCAAATTGATATACATAAATCATATGGAAGCAAATCTTATGGGATTGGCAGCATAGCGTTGCATGACGTGGTATACTGTGGCATCACTCATTGTGTCTTTTCGACATTTGGCAAAATTGTGATTCTTAGCAAATCATACGTGGCTTTCCATAAAATGACGGAAATACATGCAGAAAATAAAAAAATAAAATATATTGCAATCCAAAATCATACATATACATATGTTGCACAAACATTGTATACAGAGCGGCCTGTGGCTTGCTTGAGACTTACAATTAGTTGCTTTCGATCTGTCAAAAAAACACGTCGTACTCGTGGACCGACTATAGCACATCATGAGTAAGAATGAAGTGGTCTGAGATGAGGGGGGATGGTATGGAATGGGTTAATAGGTCGGGAGTTAAATGACCCATGATGGCATTTCGTTTCCACTTTCACTCATCTTCGTGTTGTCTTTAACCTGCAAATAAAATAAGAATCGGCAAGTAGTTACCAGTATATCTTCTCTACGTCTACTGAGCTGGATTTCTTCATATTGCACAATTCATGTAGATTTTTCTATGAAAACAGTTACGCAATTTTGTGTATTTAAAAAAAATAATATCTTGTTCATTTTCAAGTTATTGAAAGTTTGCATTTTCACAGCTTGAGCAATTAGTTAAACTTGATTTTAACAATGCATGTAAAAGTTTTCATATTTTGCTTCCTCATAGAGGAAGCTATGGGAAGGTGGAATATCTTCCTGTCGAGATTTTCATGTGACCATGTTCAGAATGTGCCAAAAGGTCGAGAAAACACGTTTGGAGAAAATGTCCGGGTGTGTGTGTGTTGTGTGTAATGGCCTCCTAAAATTCAAACGTGTATAACTCGAGAACGGTTTTAGCTACAGCCCCAAAACTTTGCAGGCATGTGCAGCTCTATAATACCTTTATTGATTATAATTTTCGTCATGACTCAAGCTGCGGCTCGGATTTTATGTTATTTTTAAATTTCCAAAAAAAGGACGTTATCACTCTAGCGATTGCAAATTTTGTGATAATCGTCTAAATAATTCTTGAAAAAGAGATTTGTATACAAGGTTGGTTGGTATTGCATTTTGGGCCGAATCCATCGAGAAGTTTTGATTTTATGATATTTTGAATTTTTCGAAAAATTACATTTATCAATAAAACTCACGTCAACTTTGACCGATTGAGCTCCAATTTTCCAAAAGTATAGAACATCATTTAGCTATAATATGTATAAAATTTGGCGGAGATCCGCAAAACGGATCTGATTAATACATATTTTCAAGTTTTCGAATTTCAGCCGATTCAAACAAGCTGCAAATTGGGAAAACTTGCAATTTGCTTCCTCCGAATCGTAAGTAGTGTACGAAATCCCTATATGAGGAAGCCAAGAATTTAAATTTTGCAATTTGCTTCCTCTGAATCCTCGGTAGTAGATGAAGATTCATCTATGAGGAAGCCAAAGATTAACAAAAAATGAAAATGCTTCCTGCTTCCGATGGGATTATTTTTTATTCTATAAATACTATTGTTTATGCTATTGTTTGTAGATTTGTTGTACAACTGTGACAGCAATAATTCTGTGAATCGAAATTTAAATATTAAACAATATATTTTGGTCCTTTTTAACATTGACAGTGGAAAAGTGTAATATTTTGTTTATTGGAATGTTTAGGAAGTTCATAATATTAAAGATTTTAATATTTTATCGATATATCTTAATTCTTTCGTATATATAATAGGACGAAACGCGACTTTGTTCATCAAGATTATTTTTATTTATATTTTTAAAATATCTTTTCCGATATTTCAGATCTCGTATATTTATTTGTGCATTATGCGCAGAATATTTTTGTGAATTCCGAGCATGATTTATTTTTAACTTTATTTTCGTTGGTAAATTATAACTTTCACTGCAAATTTATTCATTAGTCATAAAACTCTTCAATAAAGAAATATTTTTGAAATCGATATAACACAATGTAAAACAAATCCTAAAGATCAAGCTCATCTTTATAAACTATTATTATAGAATGATAAAAGTGTCGTATGTTCAGGATTATTAGACTTGTTTTGAATTTTTTTTTCATTAAATGAATACATTTTAATAGATAAATTAAGATAATTTTCTTCAATTTCGCCTTCTTGATACTAATACATGATTCCGTCGATGATTATTCAAAATTATACTCCTCTAGGATATTTTTTCAATCTCTATATAGTAATTATGCCTCTGTAGAATCGTTGACTCTATTTCTCTCCTTCGATATTTGAGTCAGATACCGATTATTTCTGATTTTTTAACGACTTTCTAAGGTCCACGGTACTTTTTTAAACACTTTCTAATTTTTCCAGTTGCAGGTGCTTCGTAATGGACCAATATTAATTGTCCCGATTTCAATTTTTCTGCGCACTTGTGCTTCTTATCAAATTGTTTACCGGGTGCTTCTTGGTTCTTTTGTAAGAGTTCTGAAAGATTCTCGTATTCCTCTTCGACTCCGAATTCTTCACGACTTAAAAGCTGCAATCGCTTCATTCGTCCCTGTATCCTTCACGGTTTCCAACATTATGTATATAACATAGGTGCAAATTACACCCAACACATACATATTTATTCTCTCTCGTTGTCTTAATGAAAGGTCCCAAATAGTCAACGTGAATAGTCTCGAAACGGACACCTCCTTTTTCTATTGGATGTAAATATCCATGATTCTTTCCCGTTTGCGTTTTATAGTATTATACAAACAATTTATGCAGCGATTAACGTAAGTCGTAACGTAATCACGCATTCCTGGGAAATAATAGGTTTCCTTAATTTTCGAGAGAGTTTTCTCGATACCTTATGTGCAAGACTCTTATGGGCTGTCGCAATTACATCCTGCATCAATATGTTGGGAACGTACAGTAGCCATCGTCCCTTCGTTATTCGATATAGTCTGGCATTGCACATCGTAAATTTCTTATGCACTTCCATGTCCCCAACTTCCAACTTATACGGATGATATTGTTAGTTTCGTCATTCGTTGTTTTTCGATTGAAGTAACTGATTGGGTGCATTCGTTTATCTTATTGTTCTTGTAACAAAATCGCTTCTAAAACGCGTTGTGTATTAAAACTAGTGTCTGTGTGAACTTCTGATTTCGCGTTCACATTGTAGATTGCCAATATTGATCTTGACGACAGTCTCAACTTGATCTCTTCGAACGCTTTTCATTGTTCCGAATTCCAAAAAAACTTTTCTTTTTTCGCCAACAAGCCCGTCAATGTTTTCTAATTTTTGCAAAACCTTTCACAAATCTTCGAAAGAAGCTGGCCAATCGAATGAAACTTCTTATGGGTTTGACATTCGTAGGTGTCGGGAAACATTTAATACAGTCTATTGGCTTCGTACATAGTTCGATCCCTGACTGTGAATTCTCAAAGACCAGGTAATTTACCTTCTTTTTAAAGAAATGACATTTCTTCAAATTAATCGTCACTCCTGCTGAAACAAGCATGTTTAATATTTTCTCTAATTATCTTAAATCGTCCTTCAACTTTTGACTCTCAGAGATAATATCATCCAAGTAAATTATCGCTGTATCTCGGTCTAACGATCCGAGAATTATGTTAAGGGGTTATACTCTAAGGGGTTATACCTCCTGCCGAGCAAAAATGAGTCATTTTAGGGAATTTTTTCAAGGCTGTTAATATTAAAAATAAAATATTTATAAATTACACATTATTTATTGATCCTTTAATTCTTTAAGAGAAATTTTGTTACATAATTTTTTCAAACATCAATTGCTTTTTTTTGCTTAGTTTTCTCTGATTCCTGCGGTTGAAAAACGGCGTTAGTGTCTGCATGAGTCCATCTTGTTGACTGAATGAATCTGTAAAATTCCAAAAAATTCTTGTTAAGTAATGTTGTCGTTATAGTCTGTCGAGCTACTTTTAAAAATTTTTCTCTGATAACATTTTTATAAACAATTTAAAGAGTGGAATTATTCGTGAAAAGATCACTATTTTAATTACGATAAACTTTTTACGTTTGAAATTCAAAAATCCCGCGTAACAGATTATAACGACAACATTACTTTACAAGAATTTTTTTGAATTTTATAGATTCATTCAGACAAAAAGGTGGAATCATACCAACACTAATGCCATGTTTCAACATTAGAGATCAGGGAAACCTAAACAAAAAAAGTAATTAATGTTTGAAAAATTCATGTAACAAAATTTCTTTTAAAAAATTAAAGGACTAATAAATAATGTGTAATTTGTATTTTATTTTCAATAATAACACCCTTGAAGAAATTCCCTAAAATGACTCATTTTTAGCTCAGCTGGAGGTACATAACCCTTTAATCATTCTTCAAAAAGGGCTATTGCATTGCACAGTTCGAAAGGCATCCATTTAAATTGATACTGTCTGTTCGATGTGATGAATCAAGTTTTATCCCATTCAATTTCGGGCTACTGGTACTTGATGATATCGGCCGAATATATCAACACTTGTGAAATATCGATGTGACAGTATCAGTGGTAACATATACGTATACATATGTATATCTTTGATCTGATCCTATTCAATGCACAATAATCGACACATCCTGATTTCTCCAGTTTTTTTCGCACCAATATATTTGGACTTGAATATTGAGACGAACTACATTCTATTACGTCCGCTTCCTTCAAATCCGTGTTTATGTCTTTCACCTGTTCTTTTCTATGATAAGAGAGTCGATATACTTAGTTGATAACAGACTGGCTTGTTCGTATTTAAATAAATCAACATTTCAGCTAAGTTCGTTATCCGTTGTACATTTTGGCGACGATTTCTCAATATCTATTTATCTATTCATTAACTTGACAAACTGTGTGTGTTCGTTATCACCCAGATCTGAATCGACCTCATCTTTATATTATATGTAAATTTCTTCTTTGTGGATTTCTCTTGTCATTTCGTCTTCCATGTATACTTCTCCACGTGCAATCGTTTGTCCTTTTTTCATCGACATCTAGTTACTGCTCAAACTCATTAACGGTATGACGGATTCCCCTCTTTCATTTGTCATGATAATACATCGTGGTATTGTATTACCCGTTTCCTTCTTTGAAAACAATAGTTTCGACGTTGGACGTATGCATTGTGACGTATGCCGTCCATCGGCGTCGCCTACAAATAATCCGTGGCCGCTCCCAACGTGCTGTAATCAAAGATAAG
>JARQTJ010000606.1:237221-352194 GCA_030142635.1 Trachelus troglodyta | reverse complement strand
CCCACTGAGCAAGCTCAGCGGATGAGGCGGAAGGGCAACCCCCGACACCATGGTCTATACGCCTAGCTTCACTAACAGGGTGACTACTCTTATATAACTACTCGAATAAATATGCTCGACCCGACCAAAAGAATAAGGTAAGTAAGACAAGCACAATGTAAAGAGGGAAAGAACAGAGTGAAATGAGAAGATATAAAAGAGGATAGAATTTAAAAAGTCAAGAAATAGAAATGTAAGGAATAGAAGTGTAGAAGTAAAGAAGAAATAAGGAAAGAGATAAATCAGAAACTAAAGAATGAAATAAAAAAAGAAGGAAGTAAAGAAGAAATAAATATAGAAAGAGAAAAGAAGGTTCTAAATGGATAAGAGCGGATGATTCCAAGAGACCAGTATAGGGGACCGGCTCGAGGAAGAATGAGCGTCCCGAGTCCGTCCACTGCCTCGAGCGCTCCCCCCACCATCCGCCTACTCCCACTCGCCGAGTCCTGCGCAACGAATTTGCGCACACACAATTTTGAGCAACTTTCAGTAGTTCTAAATATGCTTGGCCAGAATTTCCAATTTCTAAGTGTTAATATTCTACCATATTGATTTAATTAATTATTTTAATGTTCCAAACACCTAATTTATTAATATTTCAATTTAAACGTAATATATATTCTACAATTTCAATTCAATTCTTATCTACTCCGTATATTCTGCAAGATTTTAATTTAACCTCAATTTTATATTTTGAATAAATTTTGAAAGTAAACCAAGATACAATAATATTTACCAAAAATTGAGGTGCTACATGGGTGTCAAGTTGGCACCGGACTTTGTTAAACATGTCTCAAAAATGTTTTAACAATAGACTTTTCCAATACTTCTTGAGAAGTTCTATATTTCCCGGTCTCGTTCTAAGGATTGCTTTGGGAACCAGCGGTGAGTAGCGGAGAACCTCTGCCCGCCAAGCTACCCGTTCGTGTTCACGTTTAGCTCGGCTACGACGGGATTCGCATTGTCGACGGAGGCGATGATTATAAAATCCCACTTACAGACTCGCCGCTACGATTTAGTGCCATGATTTTGGTGTCGCCTGAAACCGTAGTGTTGTGCATCTCCCTAATCATCTCTGTAATAAGTACTGCGGTACTACGTTACAGAATTATGAAGAAGATGGTGCTGCTTCTGTTGCTCGGTAGATGCTGCCGCCTCAAGCGACTCATGTCTTTAAACTATTAGGACGCTCCACAGGTATATCTATAATAAAACTACACAGCGCGGTGTAGCACGCATAAAATATCTTTTAATGAAGGATGAATTTATATTGTAAAGTCAAAAGATGGTCGTTTAAGAATATAAATAAAATTATATTACACATATTTCCGTTTTGCTTTCTCCCAACAACCGCACTGCTGCTGCCACATCACGGGAGTATAGATTACTATTTTGTTCACCTAGTATCCGAACGGTAACGTCTCCGTACAGTCACGCAAGTGCTTTGAGTGCAGAAAAGTTCGATGAAAACAGTAACACGCGATTAAATTGCACTGTAGATAATTCAAAGATAAGTAATTGAATAATTACCATTTGACAACACCAGTGCATTGCCAGTGACGTCGACAATGCAACCTCTGCGAAATCCCATACACGATTATTTGGAGAAGCAACGACGCGAAGTGACAGAACGTATCAGTTCGACTAAATCTGAAATAGAGAAGATTAGAAAAGTGACGGGAAGACTACAACGCTCTTTGTTTTATCGATCCGTCTACGGCATAGATCCTAATCCTGACTCCGACGATGACGTGAGTTATACAATTAAATTAAATTTACCATCTACCCGTCGACATAACCTAAAAGTAAAGTCTTGACTGTATGTAAATACATAGATTTATACGGCCACCGGTTACCCGATTCAACTGCAAAAGCAACCACAAAAGGAAAAAAGAGACATCCTCACGGCGGTCAAGTGTTGGCAACATATAATCGATGACAAATGGGTACTGGGCGTAGTTTTACGGAACGTGTCAAAAGAGTAAGCTTCTTTTTTAATGTATACACTGACGCTTGAGAAGTCCCGAAAAATAGACGTCCAGTTAGTAAAATTCATCCCCTAAGCACTACTGGAATAATCAGATTTCTTGTTCCTAAATCCTAATACTGACGAAACGGGGGTGATGGATAATCTTATCTATATTGCTTGTAATTAATGGCGGGGTTTTTTGAAATTACTACTGGCGCAATCTGTTGTTTGAAGCTGGAAGCAGACGCGGAATACCACTGTAGGAAAGGATTACAGCGTGATCGTGAATTTGGGAAAATATACACCTATATGAATTTTAATGGTAGTTTTAATTGAATAAATTTGATTATATTCGTACGAGAAGAATGTTGAATTTCTATTTTATTTGGAACTTGAGCATACTTTTCTAAAACTCTTACATCACTATAGCACCGAAAATATTTCTATAAACTTATGAAGACGTGTTGAGCGCAATCTTCGATCCACCTGCTTACGTTCAACCCTGTCTTATCTTCACTCGTTCAAGAATGGGGTTTACGATAATCTACAAGAGGCCAAGTTATTGTGTTCTTTACCGATATTAAAATACTCATCAGGGTAATAGTCGAACAATATGAAGTCGTATCTGAAAATAATAAATGCAAAGTTACCGCAAGAACGCCAACCCGACGTCGCGACGTCCAACAGCAACTTACTTGAACATTTCATAAAGTTCTTCGATGTTTTTATTTGTGAGTCGTGCGTAATACGTCTTTACTACGTCCTTAGTCTGAACACCACGAGCTGAATTTTTCCATTCAGGCTTAACAATGTGACCCACCCGTGCTTGTTTAATCAGAAAGTTCTGATCGTCCTGATAAAAAAACCGTCGTAAACTCCAAGAACTTGACAAATTATACATAAAAGTATGAAAATTAAATGAGACAACTCACGTGCAAAGTTTCAAACTTGGCGATGACGTCAAAGCGCACTTGACAAGGCGTGCAGAAATTAGCCACTGGAGTCCAGTGCATGTCAAGCTCTTTTCCAGCTTTCCAGTCGCACAAGAGCCAGGCAACAAATTCTTCAAAGAGTGGATACTTGGGTCCTTGGATCATACCAGTTTTGGGATCCTTGAAATAAAAAAAAGACAATGGCAGCATTAACAAATACTTAAATCTAATTATTATTTCAAATTCTATAATACAGAGCTGAACTCACCCTAGGCCTATAATGAGACACTATACTCGCACCTATCTTGCTGTGGTAGGTGTGCGGGAGACTCTGCTTTAATTTGTCCCTGTACGCGCTAAGAAGTCGCTCAAAAGGATGCCTAACGATGAGGAAGCTGATGCTGTCGTTAAGGTACCTGACAAGTTCCTCGGCAGTCGGCCTAGGATACCTCTGTCGTGCCAGTGTCATCGGTACAGTCTTCGAGGTCTTCAGAAACTGTGGACTGTAACTGGAGCAAGAATGAAAGCAGAGTTAAGGGAAAAAAGCAAAAGAAAAAAAAGAAGATATAAAATATCCCATGGATCCGGTATTCCCTTACCCAGCTAACAAATTGAAATTGTACATCCACGAGGTGGAGGCCGCTTTAAATATATTACACCAGATAATATGATGCTCGCGATTAACAAGAAACTCCCAGGCGTTAGGCCGATGAAGAGAGTCGTTACCGGGACGATCCAGACCCTCCTGGGAACATTTTTCGGCGAGAAACTTTCGCCTCTCTGCAAGGCGCACTTCTGTATCCGCCATAACGTTTTGTTCCATGAGCTTTTCCTCTGGCGACAGATATTCCTGAAGAGATAACAAAATCAATACCAAACAATAACAGACAGTAGCCAAGAAAAATGGCGTGACACGAATAACGGCCATGTTCCTCGAGCCAGAAGGAAAAAAGAAAAACAAATTTAAAAAGTAAACAGTTATTTCTGTTAGTTTGTCGCTTCTAAAATGCCTGGTTACCTCATGCTCGACGTTCCTGACTTGAAGCTACGCTTGGCAGTTATCAACAGAACGATTTACATAAGTCTTATCAGTGAACGGAAATGAAAAGAAATTGATTACCAACCATCAAGTTGTAAACAGCAACAATTGTGACAACAATAAAAACGTCATGAGTACTGCTGGATGAGTGTGTTATGCAATTTGAATATCTGTAATCTACAAAGAATTCCAATAGTTTTGGCTGGTATTCAGAAGCGCGATTCCGTTCGAGAGATTACGTCACGCGTTTGCAAGTTGAAAGGGGTAAGAATGCCGCAATGCGTCTAAAAGACCTAGAACCTAGAACGATCAGCAATAAAATTATTAACGGGGTCAGAAGTCCTAGAACTTGACGTGAAAAATATTCCTGATGACAAGATATGAGTTGAGCTTAGCATTAGCGTTAAGATCATAATCAAATTAATTCCAATACATCCGGACGATAGCGGTAAAACCAGGAAACTGATTCAACGATCTAACTTCTGCGATAAGCTGACTAAATCACCGATAACAGGATTAAGAACTTAAAGATATCGAATAATAGATATTACCAATATCAATTCTGGTTATAAGAAGGAAGATGCCATTTGATATTTTTTTAAAAATTTTCTTCAAATTTTAATATTACCTCAGGAACAATTACTTGATGTACGTCGTTCGTGTCCTCCTGATTGGACAAGGCCAGGATGACGAGGGCCAGGACGCCTGCGACCAAAACCGTCCTGCGCACCCCTGCCAGCAGGTGACATCTTGGTGTCATCTTTTGTCTGTGCGCACACTTCGTCCTATACTCATACCGAACTGCAAGAGAATCAACGAGAGGCTGGTTAGTTGACCAATTGGTAGTATAGCTAGCGGATAAACAGAAGGTGAAAATGGTTCAACAAACAACCGTGAAATAAAATGAGGAGAAAAGATGGTAGAACATCATCGCCGTAGTAACTCCTACACATGGATAATTGAAACAGCAAACTTTAATTTACACGTTAGAAAATTATATCTGATTACAAATTACAGAATACAAATAAAGTAAGGAACAACGAACGGAAGTAAGTTTAGATTAGGAGAAAGACAGTTACGAATGCCCCTATTGGTTATATCCATGTATACGTTTACGTAAAATACGCGGATAACGCACGTGCGTCAGCTACTAGCTTGTTGCCAATGATTGTCGTGGTAAAATAAACGACTGTGAACAATAATCAGACATTATAAATCAATAAAACAAAAAATCGAACTAACCCCCCGTGGCACTCAGAGTCCAGCTTAGACACTGCTAAAAATGAGCTAATCACATTCAACGACTACGGATCAGGAAAATCGACACAGCGTCAAATCATAATAAAAAAATAAAAACTCACAATTCAAATAAAGAATCTACAAGGATGAAAGCGAGCATTGCGGATGGCGTGGATATGCGGTTCGTCGATTGATAAATAAATGTTAAAGAATGCCAAAAGCAATTCTAACGCCTACACTTTCACCATACAGTATCGTCACGTGCCAATTATTACTGTAATTCTACTGGAAAGCCATCAATTCAATTAACTAAATTAAATGGACTGAGTAGCAAAAATAAAAAAATTCCAATTAAAAAGAAATACAAGTACCTTCTTCACGGGACATACGTCCACTTTTTAATTGAACTTATTCACCGACACATGTCACAAATATGTAATACGTATATAAAATTTCTGTGCTTCTCAGCCTCAGCAAAATTCCACACAGACACTTCCAATCTCAATGACACTGACAGTAACAGTTCAGACTGTCGTAGGTCAGCTCACTGAGCTGGCAGCCATCGCCGTCGCTGGCGTCCGTGTCCTAGATCCACCAAGTCCCGACACACGTCGCCGTCAGCGTCCCCGTAGTCGTCATCCTTCTCGGCGTCGGCTGTGGCGTCCCGACGTTGCTGCGTCTCCTCGCGACAGTACTGCCACCACACGATCAAAATTTCTCACCTTCCCGATTCTCAAATGTCCCAATTAGATTAAATCAGCTCCCGCACTTTTATCTACGACGGTCGGTAAAGCTTTTGCGGCTAGTGGATCGATTTACCTAGACAACCCGTCGAGGGCGCAAGCGCCCTTTCCACGAGACGGTTATTAACTCCGACGCTAGTTCCGTCAGCGAATCGTCTAATTTGAATCAGCTGTTACGTACCTGACGCTGCCCTCATATTTTGGGATTACACTACCCTTGCTTGGATCTAGTCAAATGCAAAAAGAAGATGCACGTTGGTCGCGTGAAATGGGGCGGGTGAGGGTGGGACCTGAGAAGGTGGGTAGGGGCAAGAGAGAAGAAATTTCTAGAATCAATACTTGGTAATTGTTCACTTACCGATATAAAAAAATCACTGTTGTACACTTTTCAATGGCGGATGCTGACTACTTGCTGGATGCATACTATTTGTGAATCTTTATTCTTGGATCTTTGGTTCAATACGAATGCTCCAGGACTGACTGCGAATGACGATGCCGCTAGTTCCTGGTGATTGAGATTACGGTAGTCTTTTCAGTGTTTGAATTGAAATTAGGTTTTACGATTTTGCACCTCGCTCGCGTCCTGACAGCTCTCGTTAGACGCTCCGCGTTAATTTATTCTCTAATAGATGGTACTGTTATAGTTGGTTTCAAAAGAGATGAATTGGTTTTTTTCTTGTATGAAGGTGTTTGAATTAAATGCTGTTTTTATTTTTCTACCTGTTTTCTTCAACTCCTCGCTTCCGGTTGGTCCGATACCATTTTTTTGAATGACGCTTTGGTTCTACTCGTAGAAGGCATTTCGGTTAACTGAAAATATTATTTTTATAGTTAGTTATATATATATAGTTTTTATTGACCAACATACGTCTCCGCCTATTCCCAAATGTCTATTCTAATTACCTGATACGTGTTTTATCGATAATGGAACGTCGTTGATATTACAAAAAAGAACTATTCGCCTTTTTTTTTACGGTCAGAATTTTGGATTTTCTATATTTCTACTATGGTATTTTTTTGTTGTTTTAGAACATTGCACGGCCTCGACTTCTTTGTCTGTTTAAAAAATACAAGCCACGTGGCGGGAATCTCAACGATCTGGAAGCAAAGTTCGAGTGAGACTGTGAGAAAGGCGCGATTTTGTTGGACAAAGACAAAAGATATTGAACCGTACGAGTCCGAGTACGAGGACGAAACTGTGGCGACGTACGCGATGGAGTTGCCAACGTTTGAAAAAGAAATGCGAGTCGAGGCATTTGCAACTGTGTGTTATAGATTGGACGACGAGGAATTGCAACTGCCGATTGTGCCGAATTTCAAATTATCCCTAGAAATGGCGACTGGAAGTAACGATTCAAAGTCGCAGCACAATTCCGAGTACGGTGCGCTTGCTAAATTGGCCATTTGTGAGAAGATTATTGAAATTCCAGAAGTTGATATGAGTGAGAACCTTTTGTCAATTCTGAAACAAAATAAGTTACAGGATTGTGTACAACCATTGTCTGATAAACCACTCAGAATGCAAATTGTAGCGAAGTAAGCAATTCCGTGGACTTTCAAAATTTCTGTCTTTGAAATTCCATGTGACCTAAGAACTATTTTCTATTTTCAGAAGCAGCAAGCAATTGGGCCTGATAGAAAAATTGCTGAGAAAGAAAATTTCAGAAAATACTTTATCGTCGCAAGATAAAATTTCTGTCAATGTTGCTGCTCTTGCACTGGAGAAGGAATTGCTGACGTACCTCGAAGAGCATCAGCCTGCAAGTTTACGAGCGGAAGTGGCAAGAGTCAAATCGGACACTCTGATACCTTGAGTAGTAATTTAAAACCTCAAGAGTATACAAGTAAAATATGTACAACGGTACAGGGTAAAATTAAGAGAAAGTAATTGTCCCACTAGGCATTTTTCAAATGATTTATTTTGTTAAACTATATAAAGCACATTATTCGTAATAGTAGATGTTGCGAGTGAACGAGTGAGCGAGCGAATGAGCGAAAGATCGACCGTCCGAGCAATTCGGATTGATTGTGGTGCCTGATTTAGTAAAAAAAAATATTAAAAAAGAAAAACACGATACAAGGATGTCAGGAAACATTGATTCTCTTCACAATACTCATTCAAATGAATCATACTGTATTTTAGAATTATATAATAAAATAATGATAACTAAATCCGATCGACACTTCTTCCGGAGATTAATTTGTGAAATAAGATATCAAAATCATATACTTTATCTTTCATCAATGTGAAAAGCTTCTTTCTCAATCCTTTAGCAGGTGCGTCATTTCTAGCATCTCACTCTCGCTGTTGCGTCATTCTATAGGTTGAATCGTACCGCATGAAATACTCATAGCGCGATATACCATCTCAACACTCTGTCGAAATAGTCTTAAGCATACTCAATAAGTTTAACAACTGATAGAAATAAAAGTAAAAATAAATGATAAGGATAAATAACTAAAACGATAATAGTAAATCCGTTCAACGTCAATTAGATATTTCTTCCATCTACAAACTTCAAGCTGTCATCTTCGAATTAATCAGTCAAGAATTTTACTCGATCAGGCTTACCAACCGCAAACCAAAGAGCTCAAACATCCCCTCTCCCACCTCCAGCTCAATCACACGTATGATGCACCGCAGGCACTCGCACATGCATTCCACTTTCATTCTCTAATAGGATCGATGATCGTTCGCGAGCTCGCACCTCGCAGGCTCACTAGCTCAATAGCTCAATACCGGGGGGAGATTGGAACGCCTAGCGAAGATTCTACCAGCCTGATTCTGTCTCAGGCATTTTGCACTCTGTTTCACTTAACACAATGAGATATGCGCAGAAGGATGCGCGTCGCATTCCTTTTATTATTCGTTTCATTCTTTCATTCTAACTCACTCTCTTTCCCCTCGCTCTCTCTCCTCGTTCCATACTTTTCTCTCTTTCCATCTCCTTCTCTCTTCACCGTGTGTACAATTACATTGGCTAAGGCATTCGTTATGGCAAGTATATTAAAAGTGCCTGAGCGCGGATCACTTCGTGTGATCTCGTAACATTATTGCAAGGGGAGTATTACAGTAGATAGTTTAAAGCTAAATGGATGGCAAAATGAAAAAAGAGAAGATACAATAATTATGGCGAATGACAATGTAACAAAAAGTAAGGGTGATAAGTTCGAACAAGGAGAAAGCATATGATAAGACGTCGTTCGTTCGGTTACCACGATGCGTTAGTGGCGCCACCGGACGGATGTCCGACGCAACTCCCAGAAATGGCGGGTCGATCGAGAGACACAGGACGCGATCCACTTCAGGCACGAGTAACAGTGTACGAAGCAGTAAAAACAGTATGATTCAACGACTTTCCATAGAATAACGCGAGCGCGCATGTCTCTAGCGTACGCGCGGATTTACATATTACATACGCGTATCAGTTTTACTATTGTTAGAGTGTCACGAGGCTTCGAAGACTTTTCTCATCTAGTTAATTGAATCTAGTCGCGGCCGCGATTGCGCCGCCATCTTCATTCTCAATTTATTATTTACGTGCGCGCGCACGCATTTTCATACGACGTAATGCATCTTATGAATTAATTTTTTTTCTCCCTCTACTCTCTATTCTCTACTCCCTCTCTCTCTTTCTCTCACTCTGTATAACCATACGTCTTTGAGTGTTTTATCAGTCTCACCCGACAGTGAGACCAGTGTGTATTTGTGTGTGTGTGTGTTTTGCACAAGTAATTTGTGTATGCCTACGTGCGCGTTGTACTGCATTCCCATAATTGCAAGTACTTTAACGTATGTGCGCGTGTATTACACGTAGGAAATTGACGCTAGGGTAATTTCTTTATACAAGGCTTTTGCTACGCATGTTTTCTTTTTTCTCTCGTACGAGTAAAAAGAGGACTCTCTCTCTCTCTCTCTGTCTCTGACTTCCCATCTAATCGCGCAAAACAATTTTTTTTTTTCCACCCCTTTTAACACTCACGAGTCTCCCTCGTACGAGAGGGAGAAGGTATTTCGCGAAATCAATGGCGTCACGCCTGACGTCATTTTTATGGTAAATCGCGAAAACCACGCCTGGACTAAACGTGCTCTAAACAAAGCTCAGCATTCACTAATTTTCGCGACTCCTCGACAACGGCTGTTAGGCAGTTTTCGAAATTCTTCAATCTTAAATTTTCTCTACGTCACTGGTACCCAAGAGAGCGTCCATATTTAATGCACGGCATTGGCTCTGCTTTTATTTCTCTCTCTCTCTCTCTCTCTCTCTCTCTCTCTCTCTTTCACACACATTCTTATAATCCTCTCGCACTCTCACTCTCTCTCCCTTCTCTCCTCTAGCCCCACCTACACTACTCTTATCTACAGCATGTACATTAATTGTTAGCAAATTCGCTACAACGCTACACGTTCTCAGTAAACCTAATTATTCATTTCTCTTCTCCTCACGTTTCTTCTGTCAACTAGAGCGCTTACGTACCGCGCGTGTACGTACGTGCGATTGTATCAATTTTTTTCATTTTCTTTCTTCTGTCCATTATTCGCTATTCGTTTGATAAAATAGGCGGTAAGAGGATTCGCGGCAATAAACGACAATTGCAACTATAATAATTTCCTGTTTTACTTTCGAAATTTGAGAGAGCTATAGCACGTGGTAACCGCCCTCCCCCCTGGCCCCCTACTGACAATAACGCCAAATTCTAAAATCGGCCCCCAACGCACTAAGCCAGTGCCCGTCTCTTATCAGCTTATCAATAGAAAAACGCACCAATGCCGCATGCGTGCGTACGCGTAGTGCATATGGAGATGGGCCTCTCTTCGTCCATGTACGTGTTACCCCCGTGTACTTTTTATATATAACAATTTCTTTTTTTTTAACATCATCCTTCGCCATGGGATACGAGACGGATTCTATACTGCTGAGAGGAACAAGAACACTTGCAGTTTACTTTCGTTCCACGAAGAGAGCGGCTTTCGTGCAAATACATTTGCGTACAATTTTCATCTAGGCTTTTGCGCGTACCTTTAATTAAGACGTGTTAATCGTGTGAGACTATGACGTCACGCGTCACAATGGAGAACCCTATGACGTGCCGCAGCGGGCCTTTCCTCATCAATTTCTAAAAAGGCAGAGTCGACCACTGGATTTGTATACAAATCGTGAACCCGAGTATTTTTCCTAATAAAATAATGACGTGAGATCTATCGCTTTCGTGGTGATGCTCTTACGTTACTTATTTTTTTTTTTTAAGAATTTTTGACTTTTCTTATCCACGTGAAGTCGGACCAATTTCCTGGGTGTTTTCGCGTGTGTGTACGTGACTGTATGTCGAAGCAACCAGGCAGCCAGATAGGCTCGTGTGTGGATAGCGTGACAGCAGACTGGCGGACCAGGCGAGTAGATAGGCAGGTAGGCAAGGTAGGCAGGCAGGCTGTCGTACAGCGTCGCCGTCGGTAATCCGTCGACGACGTCGTGACGATTCTACTCGTAGATTATAATTTTTTTTCACTAGACGTGCCGCGTCACACGTTACCCTTAAACGCTAACGCGTCCGCCATCATTCGTATCGCATTTCTATTTTTGTATACGCATCGTATGTACATTAACGCTTCATTATTCCGTTTTTTTTGTTGGTTTCTTTTGGCGGCGGAGGTCGTTGCAACGATAACGATTATTCGTATTAGGTACTAATAAATAATAACGCAGTATTTATAGCTCCTCTTCTTTCTTTTCTTCTTTTTTACTATGATCCTACTCCTTTTCCCGCAGCACGATCTCACCGTATATACATACAAAGTATATAGTGCATCAGCGTCTAACCCTTCGTTATTCTTTCCCTTTGCTTTTTGAAAGAAATTCGCATAGTTTCAACCGCACTGAACACGTAGATTCGCAACCACGACTTTGTTTGTTCTTTCGCGAGAAGAAAGAAAGTCTCCCCAAGAACTCTCAACAAGTTAACACGGTTCTTGAGGTGGGCGTTTATCCTCTTCGATTCCTTTATAAATTTCTCTCTCTCTCTCTCTCGCTCTCATTTGACCAGCACTATGATTTCTTGGTCATCGTTATCGGCGGGAATTTCGACGTAGGCAATATTTAAATTGTTCGGTCCAGCAGCGCCCCTAGCGACGGGATTGATAAGGTCCGAGACCGATGCAGGGATACCGAATGTGATTGCGCCAAAGGTTCTTTCACCTCGTGTGACTAGCGGTTCGACGACTTGGCGAGGGGCGTCGGGTCACCAGATCCGACGCCTTCCTCAGTATCTCTGCGTACGCTAGTACATGGAGTGTCGTCATTGATACGAGTCCTTGTGGAAGGTGTCGCTTTTGTGAAATATCCTACGTCCCTCGCGCGTCAGTTCCTGACTCGTAAAATTGTTCTCCGACTTTGGCCGTGGTAGCATACACCCCGGAAGTGTCCTCATCTCCATACTGTGCACCTGGTGAAGAAAAGAAACGACGTATCCTCTATAATAAAGACAACCAGGATCTATCGGATCGATATTTTAATTTATTTCTCTCCGACGCGTTACCGTTTCTTCACTGGCGCTGGCGTGCGCGGCCTGCTCCGCCAGGGCGTTCACCACTGCATTTATAGTCTTCGATTCGCTTCCGAGATCCTCCTCGCGATGTCCAACCACGTTAGGATTCCATCCGATCTTGTTCAACCTGCACGGAGAGCATGATTAAGCGTAGGGAATATGTTGCAACGAGCACGACCAATCGGTCGGCCCAGATCTAAAGTTGACAAACGGAAGGACAGGAGGCCTTTTTCTTTGGCTCTTTCTCGTAAGATAATTTATCAATCAGAAAATACTGTCAAAAGTTACAGCTGACCCTGTTCCTATCGTCCGTCACTTTAACTCACCCGTCTGGAATAGAATTCCAAACGAGTGGCGCTGATTCGTGAGGGAACCAATGACGAGGGTACACAATCGATGAATGGTACTACCAATAATTTACAATGCTAATGAGCGAGCACAGTGACAGCTGATCGAAAGACAGCGACAAGGGACTGAAGAGTGTATTGTTAGTATTTAACACTATGCCACAGTGTTTTATAATCATATGCAGTGTGGGTACCGGCAGTGTGATATAATATGACAAGTGACTGTTTGTTCTGGCTGTATGAAAATTTGTAATGACTGTGGTAGACGTGTGATGTACATCTATTAGCACACCAACTCGATAGAACAAACCTAACCAAAGCTTATACCTCTCGGCGGCAACGCTCTCCATTGTACGACGCATGAGCGGATACTGATCGAGAACGGCATTGAAGTGATCCACCGAGAGACTGAAGAGATTGCAGTACGTCTCGGCGCGAACCGACGCCACTCTTCTGGCATTGGTCAATAAACAGATCTCACCGAAGTACGAGCCGTCGGTTAAGGACGTGGCGACTTCGCCGTTAGCCATGACTATATCGACTATGCCTTCTTGAATAAAGTACATTTTCGAGCCGATGGTACCTTCCTTGATAATGATGTCACCTGTCAAAAAAAAATTGTTTCAGCGTCAAGGTGCAATCTTTATTAAAATAATGAAATAATTATCAGATCGAGTGAACGGTACCTGGTTGAAAGACCTCGTATCTCAATTTCGTCACAACGTCCGAGACAAAGTTTGAGTCTGCGTTTGCGAAAAATGGCACCGAGGCTACGAGAGATCTGCAGTTGTAGTTGATGACGTCCTGTTGAAATTTTGAATATTTTTAGTTAACCGCCAACGGTCGTCATGGCTGACGGAATCGAAGCGTCTGCGCATGCGTCCGCGTGCAAGCGTGCAAGTTCAGCCTGATCAGGCGCGTATGTATACAAGGTTAATGAACAAGCCACTGACAGGCATGTCCCGAGTCGGCTTGCTCGTTTACGTGGAAGTAATGGCGAAGCGGGATCAAATTGGCTGGAATAAATTCTGACACTTGGTAATATGGACGATAGATACCTCTCTGAGCTTCTCCGAGAGTTCACCGAGGATGAGTTCCTCGTCGAAGAACTTGCCCTGGTAACGATGCTCAAAGTACTCGGTGATTCGTTGTCGCATCTCCCTCGGCAACTTGCGGTAGGCCATGTACTCTTCCACCTGCTTCACCTACCCCGAGAACAAATCATCCCCGTTCAAGCGTCTGGATAGTCTAGCGAATTTACGCCCTTCGTTCCCTTGGCAACGGCTGCGCGAGGGACGGAGAGAGACCGAGGGATAATGGGAGTGAAAAAAGAAGGAATGATAAAAGATGTTTGAGTACAATTTTTTTTTCAAAATAATAAAAATTGATCACTCAAGGATCTCTCGGTCCCTCGCGGATTTATAAACTTTGGATTGTCTCGTGAAATTTTGGATTTTTTTTTTGACGTATCACCGGGAAGGATATACACTGGACGAAGGACCTTTTAATCCCGAGAAAGGTGTAGCCTCGGTGGAACCGTGAAACTTCTTCGAAACTTATCTATTAACTGGACACAGTGTATAATACACTAATTATTGGGGCGTGATCAAGATTCGTACAGTATATGCAGGGGTCGGAGTCTGTATGACAAAATAAAAAAAAAAGTAAAGATAAATAGGGTGGAAACGGTATGCAGTGAATGTATTATAGATTCGTAGAGGCAATCAGAATCCACTTTTACTTACGTGACAGTTTGTAACAATAAGACTCATCAGTTATTCACAAATCAGTGGCAAAGTCGTAGCTGAAACTATGTAGGACAGCTGGAAGGTAGGGTAAAGGCAAATAGGTATACATATAGGTATAGGAATATAAGGAAACAACAATGGACTTAAATCCCAAGGTAGACCGTGATGAAAAAAATCAAGTATAATAATCCGTAAAGGACAACAAAATCTGACTTACCTTCTCGCGATACTGTCTACGCGACGAATCCAAGGATTGTATAAGATTTGTAGCGTGTCCAAGAAATAGTGCGTAACAGGTGGCGCCACTGATCATACTGAGCATAGTCAACCACATGTCAGTTAATGACTGTGGTGGAAATCTTCCATAACCGATGCAGAGCATATGTGACATTGCTTTGAAAAGGGCCCAGGAATATTGTTCGAGCCAGAACGATCCCTTCGAACAAGAACAAAGTCTCGTTGCAGTGATTGATGTACAAAGTCAAGAAAATGACAAGCTACAACGACTTACCTGCAACTCGTTAATCGCCACCCAGGAGTTACTAGGGAATCCTTGAAGCATCGGTACGAGAAATTGCAGACAGCCACTCCAGTGGCCAATCAGGAGCATCATGCAGATCAAATTGAAGATTCGCATGAAGACCGAAGCCATGTTCAGGAACTGCCAACAACAACAAAAGGCCATTAATCTTTCGTTGACATTTCGTTAATCCGGCCCGCTCGTCACTCGGTCGGGTGACGAGCACTGGCTCCGCCGAGTCATCCGAAGCGCCGTTGCGTTGTGTACAGCAAAGAAGCGTGTTGTATTGCGCCAAAACAATAAACGATAACTGATAAACAATATACAAAAAATAATAAACAACAAAATTATATTAGACGGTTCTATGACGAACGATAAACAAAGGAAAAAGACACCGAACAAACGAAAAATTATAATCATAACATGGGAGAGGAACATCAAGATGGCCGACTTGAGCAAGTGAAAAAAGGATAAGGAAGATGGTGATGTATAGAATTTTATGTTTTTTAGGTAAACAGGACATTCTCTCCTTCGGGAAATTGCGATTTTTATAGAGTTCTCGTTACCGGGACAAACGAAAAGAAGTGACACGCGTGACGAAGACGTGAGACGGGCGTCCACCGACCGTCTCGACGTCCGTCATGCGATTTGGTCGACGTCAGAGTGAATGTTTCTTGGTAATTTTTTTTCCTATACCACAACGTTCAATCAACGCTGGTATATATTTTATTTACCAAACGTTAGCATATTTTCGAATTTTATTGATTCGACTGACACAAGGGGGCGGGGGGCTGTTCATGCTGCGACATAACTGGACAGTATAAAAGTTTAAAGTGGACACGCATATCGATCTACATTGCGCGAGAAGCAAACGGATGGGATGAATTTAAAGTAAGGGAAGAGAGAAAGAGAAATAGAGAGTGAGAGAGACATGAGAGTAAAGAGAAACGGTAAACAAAGGATGTGAGAGGAATAGAGAAAAAAGGGGGAAACGAAAAACAACTTAATGTACAAAATAAATAAAGAAAGATAATAACTACAGCAAAAAAACCAACGTTCAACAAAAAGACAACGTATGAATATTGGGGGTTGTACAGGAGATTGGAAGATAGAGAGTGAGAAGGAAAGTACGAGACAATGTAAACATAAACAACATAAACAAGACACGTGCTGACACGTGCTGCAGAATGACAACAAGGTCGTTTCTCATCGATGCAGGACTCTATATAGGCCAACTGTTGTAGACGATCATAGTGCACAACTTGTCTCAGACTTTTGGGTCTTGTTCAACCATACAAAAATGCCTTGCGAATTCTCTGACTGTAATTACGATGCTTGAAAAAAAAAACTGGAACCAACAATAACTGTACGAATCCATCGATCCAATCGTCCGTTCATTCATTCTAGATTCTCATCAACCTCTCCCGCCTCCCCTCTCACTGCTCAACAGTCAAACAGAATGATTGTGATGACATAAAAACAATACGAGTGGGACCAGGAGGAGAGCAGCGGCGAAGGCTACAACAGCAACAACAACGGTTGTAATGAGAGAGAGGAAGACTTGATAATTGTCAATACAAGATCAAAAGTGTCAATGTAATTGACAACCGATATACAAAGTCATCATGCACTGTCAAGTAGGCAAGTTTGAAGAAGAGTTGATACGTGAGCATCGGATGTGGAACTGGAAGCTGACTGGCTGACTGGCAAGTAGACATGCAGGCACAGCAACAAGCAGGCAGGACAAGCAAGTATCAGCAGCCAGATAGATAGTCAGACAGACGGCCATAGGAACGATAAGCAACGTGAGCTGTAAGATGTTGATGAGAAGTTTTAACGAAGTGATTATTCAACACAGCGAGAAAGAAGAAAGATAGAAGGAAAGAAAGTTCCTAACCTATCCACAATCATGTTCATTAGTTCTGAAGTTTTTATCTATTTTTTCTTTTTAGTCAACATGATCTCATGTATTGTGGACGAAGAACAACAACAACGACAACATTAGACACGGGGGACTTACGGGTATATTTTCATAGACAGAAATGCTTGAGCAAGATTGTGACGTGACGTAGATTTATATGCTATCTGACATGACACGTGTTGGTTTTGTGATAATTTGTGAATTCATGTCAAGTGATACGTTACCTGTGACAGGCGAGACGAGCCCCGCGCAATAGCAAATAGATGCGATCATAAGCGTAATGTTGACCACAGTGTTGAACAAGTCGTCTGGACGGTGATAGCGAATTGGTGGTAGCTTTTCTAAATGGCGGCTAAATGGATGAACGACGGCTGAATATCGGATAAGTCATCAGGTGGACAAACGGATTGGCGACGGATTCGTACAAATATATACGTATTGTGCAATATCGAATAGGAATATCGAGACAGAGGTTACTACTGAACTCGCTTCCGTTCACTTTGTAATAAATTCATCACCGCAATTACGATTGCTAAAAAAAAACAATGACAATCGATCATTCGAACAATTGTAATTGTACACACAGAAAATGAATGAATAAGACAATAAGTAGTATGGCGCAAAGTAGCAGCAGCGGTGGGCGACAACGGCAGCAGCAAAAGCAGCAATCTCATCAACGTCACGCGCAACAATAACATAAGTGCTATTTATAACAACAACGACAACAACAAATAATTACGATGCAACGAGGATCAAAACAACATCGAGTAGGGCTACATTGGCGACGGTGATATCAGTTGGGACGAGGACGTCGACAAGTATTAGCAACAACAACAACAACAACAACAACGTCAAGTGCTGCTACGAGTAGAACTAGTCGGTATCAAGAAAGCCAAAAGGGAACAGCAAAGCCCGTTAAATAAAAGCTAGAAAAGAACAAGCGTTTGATCGAGCGTCTCTTTGAAAATACATAAAATGGCGACCGAGCTCTTTACGTCGCTTCTGGCGAAAAGCGCTGAAGCTAAGGGGAGAGAAAAAAATGGAAAATGACGGCAAGGCGAAAGAAACTCGTGGCGAGTAGCAGTGGCAAAGCCGAAAAATAAAAAGAAAACAAAGCGTTTCAGAATAAATCGCAGTTTGGATATTCATAAAGGGTGATTCAAAAAAGAGCTGCCTAGCGTTGCGGAATGAGAGGAGGGCGCCAGTGTTTCGTCGCCAAATGAACAAAAAAAGAAAGAGAGGAAAAACAAAGGAAGTAGGAAGAGATGGAACAAGGGTGGTAGGGGCTTATCGAGCTTCCGGAATACGTTTTACGGATGGACACCGTTCTGCGTTCACGGTGTTTTTACTCCGCCATTGTTCGTTATAAATTAAGCGGCACTGTTTTTTTTTTTCATCCCGTGTGATTATAGGCACGTGCAGGTGGATCCACTGAAGCAGAAACGAACTGATAAATGGAGAGGGTCGTCCTAAATCGCATGTCGCGCTCCTAAGGAAACAATGCTACTACTATTTTATTGGTTCACTTATAACTCCCCCCCTTCCCATTCCTTTACCTTATCATCCGGCGAGGAGGAAAATGCATAAGTCTGCCTTGCAGGATACTCAAAAAATTTTCCAAAAAATACGTGACTAAAAAACCAATCTTTTTCTTTTTTCTATCATACACAACCTCATAGCCGGATGTTAACTTCAACTACGTTTGAGGATTGATAGCGGTAGCGGTAGTAATGACAATGGACGTTAATGGCAGCACTAGCGAGAGAAAACAATCAATTTTGATTTTTAACGGTCGAAAAAAGATAAAAGCATAAACCTGTTGCAGCGAATGCTCAAGTAACGGCATGTACTTAGTATACGAGGAGACATACACGTATTAAATGCGTGATGGCCGATGTTAAAGAAGCAGCGAGATGATCAAGACACGTGCTACTGCGCATGCGCGCACGATACCCGTGCATCGTTTATAAGTAGCAGCAGCGAGTGGCAAAAAAAGCAAATCTTTTCAATTAACTTCATCAACCAACGAGCCAATCAGCGTGCAGTAGCCCTTGCTTCCGCTGTCCTGACGACACGTGTCACGCAATAATCCAGATACAGAAATTTCGAATCATTCGAACGACGCCGTCGTAGAGGCAGGTCGGGGTCGAGTCGAGTCATAGCGAGTCCATACGGTACACAGATGTGGATTCACAAAGAGACATTTGGGGCTTTCGACTGGGATTTCTGGTCGCCTGATACAATAATACAATTGACAAGGACATCTACGACCCAGCCCCCGTCTACTCTCACTATGACCGACGCTCGACTTACGACTTTTTCTTTTTTCTCTTTTTTTTTCAGACGCACGAACTCCCGTTCGAGAGATTTCTGCATGTTTGAAGGACGAGTGGCGCGAGTGACGTCATTTCTTTGTCGCGCCAGTGGTTAACGGAAGACGAGAGCCTGTGCGTTTCTTTTCTTTTTTTTTTCCTAAGGGCGGGTTACCTTAAAAATAAGGTCGCTTTTGCTGAAACCGGACTTCTTTTTATTCATATTGTCAGAGCTTAGGCGCCCCCTCCGCTCAGTGCGTTTTTTTTGTAGGTTCTGCAATATCTAGAAACAAAAGAAAGCCGGGACATAGCAAGACGTAGTAAGAAGAGGACAGGTCGTAGCAAATAGTACTGAATGAGAATCAGAGAGAGAGAGAGAGAGAGAGAAAGAGAGAAAGTATAGCATAGTACAGTATGAGTAACGGAGAGTGATTGATTAGACCGAGAGGCATGATGATTATTTTTGTGATATTTATGAAAAAGAGAGAGAGAGAGAGAAAGAGAAGAGAGACAGATATAGATATATGACAATGACAATGGCTTTTGCAGTGGCAATGATTAACGAGATATGAGATAGTGGTAGTAAACAGTAGTGTGATAGCGGTAGTGATAGTAGTGATAGTGAGAGTATAGTAGTATATAGTAGCAGTGACAGTAGTCCTTAGCAGCGATATATATATATATAAGATAAAACGATCAGAGCCACCCAATGAGTAAGAAATTCGTGCGGCAAGACTGATAATAGATTGTGATAAGATTGTGACGATTCGGATTTAATGGGGGGCGGGGTGGGGAGGTTAGCACGAGAGGCGTCATAATAGACAAAGATAAAGACAGAGGCGAGCAGAAATATTTAAATAGTGAAACGAAGCTGCAGTTCGCATTCGTTTTAGCATTCTCAATTGGCATTCGAGAGATATCGATATATCGAATGACAGACGGGCAGCAGAGGCAAAATGGCGCCCACCAGCAAATCAATGATCCTCCTTCTCTTTCGCCCCTTCGATAAAAATATACAAAAATCATTAGCTGTTATAAAGAAAGAAAAAAAAATGTTTTAATCGCAAATTTTTTAAGTCGGTTGTCCATTTTTCGTAATACGTGTTGTGTAATGACTTTTATGACTCCCTGTCATTTATCCCGGTCCCGTTACAGGGCACGAGGAAGAATGACTTGTCGGGATCAGCGTGGATATTGGGGATGTCCTAAGTGTCGTTGTTCGAGGAAATGAAGATGCGGGATGAATGAACAATGGCGATCGCAAAGGCTACCGACCCGAAAGAGTCGATGACGATGGACTAGTGTTTTGCGATGATTGCGACGACAGACGATGACGATCGGATGACAGGATTGACAGATGATCCATGATCAATGCAAAGGAAGAAGGCAAACATCGAACATGATCACAAATGATTCACAATGTCAATAATGATTCACGTAATCAACAGCATGGGCACAATCGGGACTGTCAGTTGGTTAACATGTGGATAATACGTGTTTAATATTGTTTACGTCGAAAAATTCACAAGCAGGCAGCAGACAGACAAAAAGATGCCTAAAAGACGATCGGCCGTAAAAAACCTACCGCGATTATATTTTTGTCGCTTGCAAACTCATTCATGTCAAAGTAACGTGTTTCTCTCGTACTAGTCGTGCTTCGATCACAAAACCTTTAAAGTCATCAACATTTGTCATCGCCGTCATCGATACATTATTCACGGTCACAAGCGTCACGATCGATCATCGTGGACCGTGACAGGGATCGGACCACGTCGATAGACTTATCAACAAAACACAACTCACGACCACGACTACCGCTACGACTATTGCCAGACTACTGTAATTAAATATTTATCACTACTATTAATCCGGGAATAGTAGCATGACTCTCTTATCAATTTTATAGGCATCGAGCCGGAGCGTCCAGGACACCTCACGCTGCTACTCCCGGGTTAATCAAACCTACTTCTATGTCATAGAGCGTCTCTGTGCTTTTGCTTTGACACGAGAAAGCTTGCAATCGAGATTTCATATATTTATATATATTGTTACGAGTTACCAAGCTTCGATTGGAACGAAAGGAATTGGTTAGGTGGACCGAATCGAATGCAGCCCTAGGGAGTTTTGTGACTTTAGATTGTGACCATCCATCATCGTACAGATCTTAGGAGATCCCTGGGATATTTATTGCACACAATGATTTATCGATCATTAAACCTCGCACGCGGCTAGATAGTCAAAACTCTTCGTGACTCAATGGTCCCGACTACTCGGACTGAACTCTGAACTCGACTGCTCGATCAATCCTAGGGACTGACGTCTCGGAATAATCTTCTCGAAAAAAAGTGCAACCATTGGCTATTTTCGTTTACTTCTCTATAGTCACAAATCCAATTATGATCGATCGGCATGGACCAACTTGCTCGGAACTGGAACTTGCATCGATTTTCAATAAACCGATTTCCAATAATAAATAAATCCAGTCGCATTTCGAAATTTTAATCATCTTGAGCGTTTCTAAAGGAGGTTCCGACCTCATGCTTTTATTTGTAACTCATTTTTCAATTCGATTTTGATATAGTATTCAATATTGATATCGCGTTATAAAATTATCCGTGAATTTGATCGTGCGACCTCTGAATAATTAAAAAGCAATACTGTTCGATAGGACGATTGCAGGTGACTAAAAAAATATAATTATATGATTATGGGCACGTAACAATATATATACATAATTAGCACACGCGTCTTGGCACCTAATCTTGCACACACACTTTTAATCTAATTCTCGACGTACATAAACAACACATCACCAATCAAACCGTTCGCAAGTGCATTCTCACTAATTTTTGGCTATTTTGAGTGATACGTGGATCAATCAGCGAAATTTCATATTTCCAACCCACAAACGCATCCTCGTCTCGTCTCCGTCACGACGGACTGGGTCTCATGCTCTCATCCACTTTCTCCCACTCACTCACACGTTACATTTCGTCCCACTCTCGATTTCACGCTCGTCTTTAAATTTATTAATCGAGCAGCGACCATTGTGATCCACGTGGCACATCGCATAGCCTAATCTACCGTACGACCGTTCGCATGACGATATCAAGACTCTTATTCACTCTCGTGACGACAACAACCTTGTCAACCTGACCAAGAGCTTTCGTCATCGTGATCGTACGCGACAGTCGTCATTCATTGGCAGGTCATTCGGATTGCCGCTGAGAGACAAACCGAGACTGACCAATGAGAAGGGACTGGGATACGTTGCTATGGCAACAACAACAACAGAAACAACCGTGACGGTATGACGGACTCTGACGGTTGCAACAACAACAACCGTAACAATCATGACTAAGGAACATCGATGATCATAGTGACGACGTTGAGTACCGTCATGAATGACGACCAGAACAACAACAGTCAGACCAGAGCTCAAGTGTCAGATACGAGTGCACGATCGAGGAACAAAAGGGAGACACAGGTGAAGGCGTACAACAAAGATTTCAATGACAATAACAAAAAAAAAACTTTAATGATCATCGACGAACGTCATTTAAAAAGCTTTAACCAGCTCTTGGTCAGACTAACGAGAGGCACACGGGGTTCAGTCTTGCGACAATGCGATACTGATAATTGCGACTTCCGATGACAAAATCTATGCACGGTCCACTATCAGATAAAAAAAAAAGAACGATATCAACGAAACAACGACAGTAACGAATAATAATAATCTAGCATAATTAGGTGACACATCAAATTGAGGTTAACGAACGAACGAACGCTTGAATCAAGAATATTGGCCTTAGGCCTTGATTTGTGCATTACTCTAAGGCAGGGCAGAGGCACACCTTGCTGGTTCGGTCGGGTTGCGGCGGTGTCGCCCGACGCTCGTAGTGCCTCTCCGGCTGTTGGTAAAGGGGTATCTGCAAATCCATTCGGAAAAATGGCGTTGCAACAGACGGTCGGATCAAATCTTGATCGCTCTCCCGCTCTCAGTCACAATAATAATTCTTCAGACGAACAATGTTCTTGTCAGGGGGAGAGGGGGGAGGGGGGTCACAGAGGACCTTTAGGCCGGGCGCGCACACCCACACGCACCGTATACAGACACTCGGTCTCACACACCCACACACTTTTCATACAAATAGAAGAAAAAAAATATGTATGTCAAGAAGATAAGCGCGAGACGACTTTTTTTTTGTGAAAAAAAAAAGATGCAGTAGCTTCGCTGCAAGAAGAGGAACGAGTATCTTAAGGGAATGCGGATCTGACAGAAGAGGAAGAAGAGGAATGAAGATGCGAAGCATAGAAAGAAGAAGCACCGGAAGTGGACTCGAACCTCTATCAATGTCACTATATCAGTATCTGTGTGTGTGTGCGTGAGCGATCGTGTGCACATGTGAGTGCGCCGCATATATATATATACATATATATACGTAGTGTGAATGAACGCGAGCTATTAACAGGTTGAGGCATCCAATGAGCGATCGGTTCGTTGCTCCTGTCGTGGCACCTTGGTTCAATCAGTGACGTAACACACCTAGACGGCAGGAAGACGTCTCGTACGTGTCTCACGTGTGGCTCGGACACCTATGTAAGTGGCGAAGGTTACGATGATTATGTATGAAGCGCATCGACGCTCGTCATCATCAACCAGGTTCAGGATTTATTCTTCTTATCCTCCTCGATCTCCTCTGCATCCACACTTGTCTCCCCCGGTCCATCGCCCACGTACGATCAGCGTCTACAGGTCGTGACAGACGAAGATAAAGAATCGTACGGACCGGAAACGGATGTGACTGCGAGGATCGTGCAGGTACCAGGAAGTCCCGAATGAGAAAAAGCTGTACTCGCTGAAGAAGCTGCTCGTCGTGCACAGGGTGGAGACAAGGTGGACAGACGCATCGTGGAAGTAGACTGATAATTATATATGTAATTATCCCACGCGGCAGAGCTTGGCCTTGGATTAAAAAGTTTAACTCCAAAATTTAACTTTCAAAATTCAAATTTCAAAATCGGCTGGACTTCGGTCTGAACCCAGAGACAGTTGAATAGTTCGACGATAAGCGTGTTTCTCATGTGTGACGTCACTTTTGTTTATATGTCCATCGACGTTGTTTGGCCTGTTTGTTTGATCGGTTTTTATTGGGTCGTTACCTCCGAGCTATGTGATTCGTGGATTTGGGCTGCTGGTATTGTTTGACCTGGGACTGATGGAAATAGAGTGATAAAGAGAGAGAGAGAGAGAGAGAGAAAAATAGACAAAGTGAGATAGATCGGAGAAAAGAGGGAGACAGAGAGACTTTACCATGAGAGCGACAAGGACGACTTGTGGTGGTTTAAAGAAGGCAGCCGAAATTCTCCACGAATTCTCATTGGCTTTTTTCCTGGCTCACGAGGTAGGGGGAGGGAGGGGAGGGTCAATCACTGTTTCTTCGCTATATCGATTAACGATTCCTCGGTCTGATCTGAAAGGTACGCAGCTACTTGTGTCGTAAGACGTTTCTGTGATACTCACATAGACTTCCTCCCACTGGGAGACGTATCGGACGAGTCTCGAGAGTCGCAGCAGCCGGACCAAGGATAAGAGCTTCGCCAGCCTGAGGATCCTGAGCGCTCGACCTGCATGGAGGATCTTGAAGGACTCGCTGTAGTCCTGAAACTGAAGAGGGTAAACGGGGTCAGATAACTGATAAATCCGAGAGAAACGTGTGCTGCCTCCTAGAGGCTTGACACGTTACGATTTTATTGATTTATGTTTATGGACTTTCAGATTGGCTCACCTGATTATATATGAGAAATATGTAGTCTAACGGTATCGAGGATATGAGGTCTAAGAAGAACCACGTCCTGAGGTAGTGCCTGGCGATGAGTTTTGGATCCAGTATCACTTGCTCCGCGTTGTCCTGTTGCATTATGCCTGAGAGTGAGAGAGAGGGAAGATAGATTGATTAACAAACTGTGCATCGAAAGACGAGTATGATTGTACCGAATGAAAATTCAAATTAAAGTATGTACCCAGCTGAACGAATCGAATGTCGTTACGTTGGAAATGCAGTTTAATGCACAATGATTTCATCGACGATGCGACTCGTGACCCAATTTCACGTTTGTCCTAGTCAAACGCGCTTCAAATTAATCCCCGGACAATAACGAAATGTCAAGAGGTCAGGAGGGTACCCAGTGGGTTCAACAATGATGTTATTCTGCCTCTAATACAACCCAGGACGAAGTCTCGAAAAACCACAGGGCCAGTTTACTCGTGAGGTTGCACGGGTTCTTGGTTTAATTTTTTTCTTTCTCTTCAACGTCCAGACCACCACTCACCCGTTCTGAAGTTTACGACGATGTCGATGAGGAAGATAGTGTCCGAGAGACAGTTGAAGGCTATCCACCGGATGCTGAGGTCGTCGTTGAAGAAGCTGATTGCAACCGGGAGAATTATCAGATTCGCGACCAGCAGCAGCAACATGCACAAGTCCCAGTAGAACCTGCGTGCAAAAGTCAAAGATCATTTTCAATACGTGCAACATCAGAGCTACGAGCTTGTTGTCTCATATGAGCCATTCGGATATTCCTGGGTTGTTCAGCTTTAATGGGTCCGGTTGAGCTAGCTTCGAGACAGCATTGGCCCACTTTTAAACCTAATAACGTTCCTACATGCTCAGCCAATACGCAGAGGTATCTAGCCAGCGCGAAGGTTCCTGGCTGCACTTGTTCCTCTCTAGGTGTAGTACGTACAACACGGTACCAGTACAGTACAGGTACAGAGACGCGAGAAAATATAGTTATCAGGTACGGAAAAGAAAAAATTCAACGGAATTAATATATTTCAGAGTAAAGACGATGAAAACAAAAAAAAAGACTTTTTAAACTCTCGCACTATTATGCTTTTTGAGTATTTGCGATACATTCAATGATTTTCCTCTCGTTCTCTCTCCTCGAACTCTTCCGCATTCCTTCTTTTTATTTTTCCTTTTTGCTCATTGGCCGTGACCGTAATGCATCGAAGAATCGCGGCGTCCCTCGGAAAGTGTCTGCGGTTTTCGCGTCGGCGCTTCGGCAGCGACGCGAGTCGCCTCGACGCAAACTCGGCGGTACGCAGGCCCCGGGGTTTCGAGTCAACAAATTAATCAATCTTCGCTCGGCAATAACGCCGACCGTATCAACTTTATTATCGTTATTCAAATCAAAATAAAATGACCTCATTAAATAACAAAAGAAAAATAGTAAACGATCGTAGCTCAAGAGCAAAAAAAAATACGAGCGATTCGAGCATATAACGAGACGCTACGGTGTGTTATACGTAAATAAAAAAAATGGTACGCGTGCCTGTGGACAATGGCGTCGGCGTCGGCGTCGTTCTCGAGCATGACGGAGAATCTGGTCGCACTCGTTCGCTTCATTGTCCTCTGACTCGAGGATGTTCTGACGTAACGACCCCCCCCCCCGCCCCGTCCCTCTCTCACTATCTCAATGAGCAACCTCATACGAGCTAGGCCTCCGACTTTTTTCAATCATTCTTTGTACCCTAGGTGTTGGTCCGGCAGGGGTGGATGAAGGGTTGGGCCTGAGGATGGGACCAGGTCCAGGAAGCTGAAGAGAAATCGTGCTGGAACGTGGAAGAGCTCACGGTGGGCGTAGGTCATGGTCGTGGAGCGTGAGCTATCCGGTATCATCTAACGCTGGAACGGAGGCGTATTAATTAATTAAGTCATATTAATTGCGCCCCCATTAGATTCATAGTTCAGTTAGCAACTCGCGCGTCCGTCTCGTCCCGAACCTCCGCCGCCCACCTACCCACCCATTTACCTCGCTGCCGCTTTAGCACTCACGCGTTTTCAGTTTACGAGCGTCGAGACTCGGGCGCCGTTAATTGCCATTGCTAACAATGAATTTTTAAAAAAACCAGTACGAAACACGAAGCCGCGCAGAACCACGTTCAACGCTACCAATTTCCAGTGTCATGGCTCCTCTAATGCAATTCCCAGCTTGCTTGGCGAAAAATTATATCGATCCAAGAAACGTGAGCGTCGGTACGCGTCGCTCTATCGAAGAAACCAATGGATGCTTTCGGCGACCGCTTGGCCATGTGTTTCTTTTTCGCGTCTATCGTCAAGCGTTCTGACGCACGAAATTTTAAGACACCTTTTTTTTTCAAGCGTTCCAAGATAAGGGGTACTCGAAAATTATCGAAGATCAGATGCATGAGCTTGCAATAATGTCCAATTTGTGATATCAGGAAAAAAAAAGCCAGACGTCACAGGACCAAAAAGAAATATCTATCCCTCAACAATATTCAATCCCTAGGAAATGTATCAAAAGCTCCGAGTCAAAGTTCCCGAAATATTCACCCCTCCTCGTAAGGGTTAACCGTCGCTGATAACACCGCCGTGATCTTACACATAACCCAACCTGACCCGACTATAATTTCCGGAATGAGATAAGAATCGGCATGTCTCGGTTCGTAGTATTAAAAAAAAAATTATCATTCGCAAGGACGACCCAGCAGACTCTTTCGAGTCAGCCTACGAAAACGCAGATAAGAAATCGTCTTGGATCGACAAGGAGCAAAGATCACGACGTAAGCGTCTCAAATAAGAATAAATACCGGTAAATCGTGCCCGGAGTCCCAGCGTACAATCGCAAGAGACCCAAAAGTAAGCGACGCGTCGACGTCGGCCGTCGGAAATCAGCTGATCTCAAATAGTCCAAGGACTCTTTCGACTATGACCTGTCATTAGGTAGTTTGCAAATTTAAACAACGGTTTCCTACCGGTGACCGCCGTGCGTAGAGTCAGCAGGGCCGATTACGCTCAAGCTTACGCAACGGACGCTCGTTGTACTACGCCGAGGCGTCGCGGCGTTAGGCCAGCACGGCCATCCCGGCTCCCAGGCTGAAGTCGATAGAGATCGCTCGATCTCGAGATCTGGCACGAGCGACAAGTACCCTGAGGTTGCACGGGGCAATTCTCTCCCAGCGAAAGAGGCCTGGAAGGAATTGGCATTCGGATCTGCTCGACAAAGACGTTACTGCTGATGCGGTTTGAATTCCTTTACTGACAAGCGATACGGCACGATCGAGGATGCATTCGATGAAATTGCATCAGCAATAACCCACCAGAATGCGCCATCGCAGCAAGTAACGGCGCTAGAACTGCTTCGCGAGCGAGCGATAGAAGAAAGTGGATGGGCGACGGGGAGCCAGGAGGGACTGGGTCGTGTCACAGTGCAACTGCCCAGCCTGTGTACAGTAAGAACGCGATGACGCGAACTGTATATAAAAACGGATTGAACGCACGGAGCATAGCGAGAGGTTGATCTAGGAAGGTTGAGTCAAAGCATCCAGACGTATGACGGCCGATTACGCTGAGCGACGTGCCAGCCACTGTAGGGTCCCGGCAGTCGAACGCATAGCCATAAAATGCCAGCGAGCGAGGTTGCCTGCCTGCCGACACCAATAGCCTACGTCGGACTTAATCGAATGATTATTCGGAGATTATTCCTCGAGCCTTCCGCGACTAAAATAAACGTCCAACGACACACGCCGCTTTATGGCTATTTCTATGGCTGTGATTCCTACCGACCTGGTCAAAGGGCACTTTTCGTCTGCAAGCTTACGGGGGCTACCAGCGTCGAGGATGAGGACGCCTGAGCCAGAATGGCGAACGGGAACGAAAATATATACTGTGGCGCCACTCGGTTTTTACCATCCACTTTTGTATTTTTAGCGATGCTTAAAGCTCTTATCCAGAGGGGGGAGGGGGTGTGAGAGAAACGCATTATGACGAGGCGCGAAGCGTGGCCGTAAAGTCAGTAAATCATGTTCTATTGGATAATTACGGCTTAATGGAATCTGTCGCGGTTTCCAGTGGTGCACGCGATAACTGCCGCGTGTAACGTGTCATTTATTTCTTTCTGAAAGATCCAACCGGTAAGGAAGTAAATATGAGAATTTATGGTTTTTTTTTCATTTATGGAATTTTGTTATAAATTTGTTTTTTGATACGTAACATTCTGTTATCATACACCGATATTCGACGTCTTTAGCTACGCTTCCGTCTTCGTTGCTATCTCAACCCTTCTTTTGTGTTCCGCAGCCCTTTGAATCCTCGACGTCTATAATCATCCCCTCGTAACTCGGGCAACTACGTCAATTAAACTCGCCGAGCTGCACCACTGCAATTTCATTGACCTGCTCGCGACACACATGCCGGCCCACACTGCCCCACGTTGCAATTTCCTACAGCGTCCATTGTGAACGACGCATAACGACGCTCGAACTTATTAGTCTACGTATCGAACGTTAAGTTAGGTTGGCTTGTTTAAAAAGCGATTGGCCATTGACGCTGGTTCACGAGTCGCGTTAAAGCGCTGCTCTTTTATATCGCTGTATACTGCCAGTGCAGAGTATAAGATAAAGAGACGAAAAATAAAAGAGATTATAACGGTACAAAATGAGCATTCGAGGCTCATCAGATGACGTAGCAATAAAAATTCGTCTAAAATGATTAACAGGAAGAGCGCGACTCCGTCGTGAGAAATCGCCCACGCTCTGGCAAACTTCTATGGTCCAACTTTGATATACCGAATATGCAACCGACGTCGCGCATCTCGCTCTAGTCCTGCTGCGCTTCTCTTCTAATTAGCCAAGATTCCGAACGGCACTGCTGGAGCAATTTCTGCCAATTGGTGTTCGCCGTACCGCTTCCCCCGACGCCTCTCGTCGCTGCTCCGTCGCGACGCGATACACGATACGATACGATACGATAGAATGAATTCCACTGGAGTATAGTGTTTCGTTGATTATGCAGCGACTCCGCTAGGTAATTCCCCTCGTTTGACAGAGAGTACTGCCGTTCCTGTTGTCGTGGTCTGGGGTTCGCCGCTACTTTTATTGCCGAGCTTGAAATCCCGTCCCAGGGACCGTCGTACTCTGATTACATAAACGATAGTAAAACTAATTAAAGTAAGGAAGCACGGACTCACCGAAAATTTGAACACGGATGAATGACCCAGTGACCTGCAGCTTTCTGTCGTATTCGTTCCTTCATCAGAGCCTTCTTGCTGCCAAATAGTTTCATGGCAAGCTTGTTGTCCGTGGGCTGGAACAGAGCTTGCAGCTGGTTCTTGAGGAAGCTCTGCTTGACTTCCTGTCCCGGTATACCAGGACCCAGCTCCTCCTTGGGCGTTCCGTACAGGGAGACATCGTCCACCCCGAAGTGGACCTTACCGCTTCCCTTGTAATTCATCTCGTTGCCTGATACGAGAAAGAGGAAAGACAATGGAGTCAGAGCCAGTGTGTCAAGGTCAATTAATTGATTTTCAGGTATATTCAAATCGTGTTCTATCTAGGGTCGACTTTGAATGGATTTAAAAAAATAGAGAAAAGAATATTGGCTTACCGGTATCGCCAAGGAAATCGGTAATAAGTAGAGTCTCGTCGTCTAGTGCTGTGACGAGGCTGTCGGTGCACGTGTTGGTGTTCTCGATGCTGATCTTGATGCTGTCATCCTTGTTCAGCCGTGGATAATTGGTCGTGGCGGGATTGTTCCCTACGTGGCAGTTGTTGTTGTTGTTGTAGAGATTGCTGTTGTTGTTGTTGCCGTAATGGTAGCTACTGTTGTTGTAATTGTTGTTGTGCACGTGACTCGTGCTGCTGACAAGGACGTTGTTGTTGTTCTGCTGTCCAAGATTATGATGCGGCGACCTGACGGACTCTGTGCTGCTGGTGTGGAGCCCGATACCAGTGGTGGTCCTTCCGTTCACCAGCCGAAGACTAGGCGCCCTTCTTCCTCCTCCTCCGCCCCCGCCTCCCCCGACGCCACCCCCAACGCCAGCGCCACCGCCACCTGGACCAACGCCGCCACCGCAAGCGGCACCACTGACTGATATGGCACGGCCGCCACCTCCACCGCCTTCGCCCTCCCTGCAAGAATTAAGGTACAACAGGTTATATATGGCACATCGGGCTAACAGACACTTTGGATAATCAAAGACAGAAAATTGTTTAGGTCGCCGCCGAAGGTTAATGCTGGGCGGTTGCCGTACAAAGACAACGACGAACAAAACGCAAATTATCACAAAGAGACAAAGAGACGCGAGCTACTGGCGCGTAATGAGAGGAGCGTACAACGAGCGAGAGAAAACAATGCTACGTGGTGTACGCGGTTTTTGTATGTTTATCACGGCATCCAAATTTAGAGACAAAAAAGTGACGAAGGTGCATCCCGACAGTGACGCGTGTACAAACTGTCTTTTAGAGGTTAGGAACGTTAAATGCATTCCGTATGAATCATTATGCATGCATGCATAAGTGCACAGTCTAAACTGCATGCGTGCGTGCTGCTGACTCCTGCGTTTATATGTGCTCTGTATGCACGGTGGCTCCGACGCCAGGTTCGTACAGTTAACCGTATCTGGTAGTAACCTACACACGGAACAACCTCCAGCTGGCACTACAGTCTATTTAAAGAATCCTCCCGGTTGCAGCTTAAACTAAGAGGAGACCTGAGGTTCTCTTGAAAGTCACGAGGATGAGAGTCAAGGTTCACTTTCGATCGTCCCTCTAACCTATACCAACCGTACTATCCCATCCAACCGAAACAGCTGGCTACATCCAATTAGTCGAGAGGCTGGACCGGACCAGGCCGAGGATACGTTCTCTTACTCTCACTCTTATTTTTCCAAGTACCCATAGTCCTGCTACTTCTACTCGTGCTTCCTCACTCTGGGCTCACTTGTATTAATACGCCTCTCTGACTCTCTCCTCGGTTTTTTCTCAGGAAGCGTCGCGACGCCCTGAAGCTACGGATGCTGCTGCTAGATCGCTAGCCACTCGGGGCAACCCTGGTCCATGAACCCTAAGCATCTTGAGTGCCGCGTGAGGAGTTTTAGAGGGGAACAAAAACATAAAAAAACGGACGACATACCAGACGAGGGCAGAGAGGGAGGAACAAAAAATATTGTGATATTCTCAAGCGCAGCTGTGACGCGCTCCAATGTCAGCGTGCCAATTAAAAATGAACGCCTGCTTAGCGGGCGGCCTTATTAAATCCTCTCTGCTGCCTGGTAGAACCCCTGACGATCTAGAGCAGATAACCCTAGGGGTACTTGGGTACGTAACCGAGTTTCTTTCTCCTTTTGGATTATCAGCGATACGAACTATCGATGTCAGTCCTGCCAATTTCAGTCAGCTAAGTTGGGTTTCGATTGCTTCCGTGCCAAATGAAATTGACACTTTTCTAGGTTATGTTATGTCGCGAAGGGCCGTTCAAATATTTTTCAAGCAAGATTAACGACCTGGATATCGTCACACAAAGAGATGCCTGTAAGAAGTCCAGTACATTATCTCTTGATATATTGTCACGTCTGTCAGTCTGGCGTCACCTTTTGAACCGAGAATAAAATTTTATGCGTTAAGGAAATTTTTCATTAGAATTCTTAGAATGTTGGAGCACTGGGATTTCCCTGTCGTAATTACGTGGAATTCGAGGAAATTTATCGGCTTCGATACATCATACCAGTATTGCCAATCTTATACGGTTATCACATTTTCTCGTTTTGTAATTATTAATTTATTTCTACTTGTCCCATAACTTTGGTCAAAGCTAATTAAACGACTCGCACTTAATTCATCTAGCCTATCGATTTGCATTTTTATATGCAACGTTATTAACATCATTTGCGTAGCAATGCCGGTCGAAGATTCCTAACTATGAATCAACACGTATGTTAATAATTTATGATGCTTACCGAGTATTAGAAACAGCGTGTACAAGATGTCAAGCAATGATACGTAAAAATTCCACAAATTGAGAATTCAGCTTTTCTCCAATTCCTCATCCACTTTCTGTGCAACCAGACTTTCCTTCACACTTCACCACCCTCCGATAACACTCTCACTCACTTATCGCGACGCTATCATATTTTAAGAGGACAATTTAAAAAAAAACCACTTTTTTCATATAGAAAAAACAAGATTGTCTAGCTCGCTCGATTCATGGTTCACGTACTACTAATCACTACAATATTTCTATGGACTGTTTAAATAAGTACCTCGTCGTTCACTATCAATCCCTGTGACTTTGGCGAATTTCTGGGGAGGAATTATTTATGAAATTTTCAAACCTGTCAAAGACACCTGGTAACTTCTTAATGGCTTGTAAGACCAGTCAAAGTGACAATAGACGTTTATAACGGTTCGAACGAATTGAATTGACAAGCCGATACACGAACGTCAATCGAACGATCAACTTGATCGATCGGCCGATCGAACAGTCTTAACGACTGACTTTACTGATTTAACGATAGACTGACTCACTGACAGTAAGACCGCTTGACTGACTGACTGACTGTGAAGCAAAGCTGGAGAGTTTGTCTGGCAGAGGCCTCCGTTCACGGCGCATGGAGCGGGGAGCGATTCAGCCAACCAACCAACCCGACACACACGTATACACATAAATAGAAACACGTTCGGAAAGAGAGACAGAGCGAGAGAGGAATATAGACCAGGAATAGAGAGCGAGTGCGACAGGATGAGGGACAAACTCCTTACGACGACAGACATCCTCCATCCTGGAACGCAGGAACGATCTCTTGAGAATACTCGGACCTTTTTCACTGTTCAACATTTTTCTTAGAAAATCAACTCATGGAACCCCATTACGAATTTAAGTGCTACGAGTCCTAACAAGCACCAGAATTCCAGTCCTAAATCGTTCTGTCGGATGTGTGGCAATCGGATATACGGTGGGCATGTTTCGAATTTACGAAACTTAAGACGAAAGACGGTTGCTGTGTTTTAAAATGATGCAACGAAGGTTCGCGGAATATTTTTAAACAAGCAATTACGAATTACGACTTGACGAACTATTAATGGATCGGTATACAAATGCCGTAGTTACTTATATTAGGAGGTGGATACGCCTTGAGGTCAGAGGTCGAAACAAATTTACCTAAAGGTTATCAGCCTCCGGTTGCAGAAATAGATTCGCGTCGCGTCTCCTTTACGACGTTCGATCGGTATATAAGAAATTGACGACGTAAAGCCAAATTCTCATGTACGCATTAAAACATCCGAAGAGTCGCGTGATACAAAAATATGAGTCTTCTCGTAACATAAGATCCGTTCTAATGAAGCGATTAACTCCGACGCAGTCGCCCCGAGTTTCCGAGCAAAAGTCAATTTGCTTAATCGCGGACTCCTACCGTCGTTTCTCGATCGACGTTAATTGGCTCCGTCAAATAATTTGAATATCTTGCGTTTCCTTACGTCAACGCGTAGCGACTCGTTATATTTTCACACTCGACCAATTTCACTCGTCGGTTTTACCGATTTTTTGCCACTAACACGGTGAAAGGGAGGAGAGAGAGAAAGAGAGGCAGAGTCACACCTAGCGAAAGTAATTCTTTTCAATAAATAATTGACAATATCGTTATTACTTCCTCATTCGATTTCCTCCTTTCTAACGAATATCATCCCCTTCCCTCTCATTCTCATCCTCGTACCCGTTTTTCGTCACTAATTACAAATATATGTACGCTCTAATCCACGGCTTAGAGGAGGCACACTAAAACTACTAATTGCAGCCTATTAACAATTACGACTGTTATAAAGATTGGCCAGAGCCCCGTACACACTAAGTGAAGGTGGAGTTTGCAAATGTCGGAG
The DNA here is from genome assembly GCA_030142635.1 of Trachelus troglodyta. Lineage (NCBI taxonomy): Eukaryota > Metazoa > Arthropoda > Insecta > Hymenoptera > Cephidae > Trachelus > Trachelus troglodyta. Next base: position 317,163 of record JARQTJ010000606.1, on the reverse strand, counting down.
GATTCGCTTGCTGCACCGTAAGGAAGTTCCTTGATCGATTTCGAGCCGAATGTACGTATCTGACCCGAGAAGCGAGGTCGCCATTACGTGCAACAATCTATGCAAGTGTATATAGATATGTGGTACATGAGGAGTCTAGGATCACGTATAAGAATATCCATGTGCCATATGTACGGATAGGATAGTACAGTGGCGCCCTCATCAGCAATGGAAAATCTAGGTTATCAGATAACAGAACTATTCGCTCGTTGGGTAAAGCCTATTTTCCAAATTGTGCATTAGCTGGGTTACAACCTTTAACCATTTGGGCGACAGCGACTAGAAGTGCTTTTAGTTACCGTACGGAAATAATGAGCGTGACCGCTTGATGGACCCGATGCCGTTTCTTGCGGCCACAGTTCGTGGCCGACGTTGCGCGCCCCATGCGGCACTTTTTGCAAACAAGAGTGTGAACTGGTCGAAACGACTTTGGCGTGTACGCGCGAAAAATTGATTTTACACGGTCCTCGCGTACAGCCATGATTTTCTGCGCCCTTGAAGCGTTTGTCCTCAAGTCTCGACTTCCTCAGATAGTATCGCTTACTACGAAGTATGCGCTAAGCGGTTTGTAGGTACGGTAATGAGAACGGGACTTATGAATGAGAAAAGGAACTAAAAGTACTTAGTAGGAAGCGGGACGTTAAATATTCGCTAGGTTTTATTTTCTGTGTAACATGTAGTCTGGTTTGGTTAGGTTAAACGTCGTCATTCTAGGTCGATCTACCGAGAGGTTATGTAGTCGATTGTGTACAGATTACCGTACTCGTATAAGAAACTATAACCGGAACTGGTCTATAAGCAGAAAGGAGAGCCAAGAGGACGGCAGGGCCAATTGATTTTTCAAGTTTCTTCGCTGACTCGCCTAACCTCTACTGCGAGTTGCAGATCGATATGTCCCAGGTTGTACGGGCACCTGACTAACCTAACCTGCGTAAGCGAAATTGCGATCTCTTTCGACTATCTCTAAATGTATTTTCGGCCTGGCGTTCTCTCGGGGTCAGGGATGCCAACGTTATAACCGTGGGCGGTCAAGGGGTATGTACCAGGACTACACGGAAGTTGGAGTGGCTCCGGAGGGAGGAGCTAAATTCAGAGATCAATACGAGAAAAGCATGACACGCGCTTGTAAAACCACGACAGAACGATCGACGATTCGGAATGCGACAACTTGTCTAGATCGATTCAACTTTCTGTCGTGCCTATGAAAAGAAAGGAAAGGTCAGGCAGTCAATGAGCATAGGTGAAAGTTAGACAGAGACACTTAATAACAATAGGACTACATGCTGTCCCACTAGTTGGCCATTGGTACTGGGTTTTCATTTCAGGTGACAGCTGACAGAAGGAAAGAATATAAAAAAAACTGGAAAGTTTCCATATAAATTTCTCACTGGTGTACTACTGACTCCAGCTTATTCTATAGACAGCGTTACTTTATAATTGAGGGTATGGGTGAGTATAAATAATTGCCAGGAAAATAATCAACCACTAGAACCAATTCCATGGCTGATAGATAATCAATAGTTCCTACAATCTGCTGTTGATAATTTCAGGAGTTGACAATTTCTTGGAAAAATCAAGACAAGGTGAAATCTTTACTACATTCTCAGTGCTGCTGCTGCAGTCAGGAGGCAAAGGTCAACTTTTCATAATTAATTATACTTCTGGCACGGAAATTTTCAAACTAACCCTGCACGCGGTACATACGCAACTCGCTCAGTCGAGCAGGTATAAATATTTATCGATTCGATTCGGTGGCGGCAGGCACGCGTTTGCTTGGTTACATACACATTCACGTATATCTACATCCCATATATATAATTCTACCTACCAACCTACCTTCCTATCAACTTATCTATCCTGTCAGCTGACCAGCTGACTAGTTGTATCCAGCTTGAATAGTCGGCAATTCAGTCATAATTTGCTCTCTTATTTTTATATCATAGAAACCGCCAGGGTCAGGCGATGTTCTCGATAATGTTATTCAGGATCCACCGAACGAATACTTCAGGTCAATCATTTAATCAGCAGATCAATCCTTATTCAAAGTGTAATCGAAAGCGTCGAACGGTCAAGCACCAATAAAACGGAGTCTTCAAGCGACATCACGTATGGTCGCACTATTGAAAACGCTTTCGCAAAAGAATGGAGAGGCAGTTTGGTTATAAATACGTGATGGCGATTGGGTTTGGTGGGATTTATGCGGAGCGGAGTGTGGGGGGAATGGTAAAATTTTTAAGGAGTAGGGAATCTGTAGGAATGTGTATGCCAGGTGTATAATATCTACCTACACGATACAAATATATATACACACACATATAATGGTACAAATTTATGGAGCAGGTTGCAAAGAGCATTTATTGTATCATGGCGTTGGTATTGCTTGCGCAATGCTTTGGTACAGAGCGTGTAAGAGCGTGAGTGCCATGGCCATTGGGACAACGGAGCGCACAGCCATGAGAGCAAATGTTGTGACACAACACTCCAAAGCACACAGATTGTGACAGTGCCCACCGGCCGAGGTTGAAAAGCTAGCGTGAGCAGATAATAACTGGATGAATTGCTGGATGATCAACTGAATTAGAAGACAGAGAAGATATGAGTCTATGGATAAATAATAGTGAGAAGAAAGATATGTAAAAAATGATATTTCGTGAACGAAAGATCAAGACTGAAGATCATTATATTATATGCGTACATCAGAGGGTTGTTCTCCTGGTTGTTGCTCGGCTGCGTCACGGTCGCCCTTCTAGGACGCCATAGAGCAAATCTTGCCAATCCGTATTTTGTCATCACTTTGTGGGATTTTCTTGATTTCAGGTGAATTCGATTAGAGTCCTTCACTCCATGGCCTTCTACTTCTTTTCCAAGTTCTTTGCCGCTGCCATCACCGTCTCCTTCTCCTCCTCTTCTTGGACCTTCTGCTCATCCACTTTCAACCCCGTTGACCTCCTGTGCTCCCACGTGGACTTCCTCTTTCTTCCTCGCGCCGACAATTACACTCGGCCTAATGCTATTTCCTCGACATGCCTGTAAAAAGGTTACACGTTGTCCTCGTATTTCGACCTCGACCTCGACTTCGACCCTCCTCAAACTGGATCGCTCGTTTATATTTTTCCCCTGGTTGAAAAACTCTCAGAGCGATCATCCGCTCAGGAGATTAGTCAGGATCCTTCGCGTTTTGTTCGCGCACTTCCGTAATATGTTTCTGAATGACATGTTAGATAATTTTTTTTCTTCGCAGTATCAAAACGAAGGAAACCTTGATGAGCGTCAATAGTTCTCCATTTCCTAGGGGTCTAATTTTATTTTTAACAAATCCTCTTGCCACGTGTTTGTACTCATATGACCCATCGCGTGGGACGCAACCTGGACAAGATCGTTAATGTATAAATTTTTATAGATTTTTGGTAACGACGCCCAAACGAGGAGCGTCTGAGCAGCCTTGATTGACCCAGGCTCTGATGAGTTCAGGTGGGCAGCTAATCACATGGAAAGAACACCTAAAGAGGCAAGGATGCCAATAACTACCCAACTCCGATTTAAGGATGACGGCGTCCTCTTGATGGTTTCACGTTATTTTTTTCTAGTGAATCGCTCACGTCAATTCTTGCCGAGTGTCTCGTTGAGATTCCATGCACGTCACTGGAGAAGTCGTCAGGCGGCACGCCGCCAGTCGAGAGTCGTGAGCCAAGAGACGCAAAGAATGTAGATCCGTAAATCGTTCCGCCAATCCGTGGCGGCACTGAGCTTGCGCAATCCACCCGGCTGCCTGGAATAATTCAGTGACTTGATCGGCCTATGGAATCTTGACGTAATGCAACTTTTAAAAGGCACGCGATGTTGTACGTATGCGGACGCATCGATTATGTACGGTCACCGTGTTCTCGTGCCACTGGTCCACCTCGATCGTCTTATCCAAGTTCTCGACCTCGACCACCTCCTCGTGCACCTCAGAATAATATGTGACATTCTCCAATTATGATTAATATCTCTCTTGGTCTTCTTTTGCCACTTCCTCTTCTTCTTCTTCTTCTGCCTACCTAGCTACTCTTCATTGGATATGATTGTATCAGTGTTCAGATTTCCATCGTTGAGGTATTGTTCCAGGAGGTCCGCAGGAACCTGACGAGCTTAAAGCACGCCAGGTTTTTTTCTACGTCTCCCACGTAGGCACGGATCGATTTCGTGACCGTCACCGGTCGCGGCTAGGTCACGGGGTGAAAAGGTGGAAAGGTAGGAAGGTGGATATCCAGTAAAGCATAAATGTGCGTCATTGATATGAACATTGGGAACCTTGATTCTTCACGATTAGCTGACTCTTTCTGTTCACAGCTCCTGACTCCAAGCACTTTGAGGTCAAGTTTGACTCTGCTGATTGAACTTGACAGTTGACAGTTTCCGGCATATCCGCGACACGCTGGCAAGTCATTCAATCACCGGGTGCCTCCACTTTGTGACTTTTGAATCCAAAGTCTTTCAGTGGTAGCCATGTTTCTTTTTGGTTTTTCAACTTCCCTCACTGGCACACACTCTTTCCATCTTTCAGCACTCGAATGACTTTGATGACTTCAGCTAGGCATGTTCCTCCTGGAACATTTTTGTTAATGATCCTGAATTCTCAGGTGTGGCCGGTAGTTCAGCTGGTGTACCGCGACGATCCAAACCCTTCGAGTCAGCCTAGATATTCTCGGGGTATTCGAGGAGCTGCTAGTTCGGCGATTGCGCTCTACGCAGACTATGCTACCCGGTGAACAAGGGTGGTCGGTTCCTGTTCTCCTTCCACTCTATCGATCGAGCCTCGTTCCTCCCACGGAAGAAAGAATAGTCGCCAGATCCCATAAATGTCACCATCAAAAATAGCCAAGATCAAGATCGCTGGGGTATCCCATCATCGTCAAGAAAAAAATCACAATACTAGTGAGCAACGATACCTCAAACTGTGCCAGAAGTTGATAGAACTTCTGAGCTATGAGATATCCCTCCATTCGATCCTTCATGAGGTATCTGAGCCACCAGCACTAAATTTCTCAAATTTATCAACAATCTTTATAATACCTGCTTTACAATTTCCACCAGGTATTTCCTGAAGAGATTACCTCTGTTCATCTATTTTTGAATCTGTCCGCTGCGTGGCGCCACTGTCGATCAAACGAGCTCGACCTCGAGCTTCCAGGACGGAATCGTGCTCGACGCAAGTTCCTCCCTCTCTGGGTACTCTCACCCTCACCCTTGGTACTTCGCCCCCAATGAACTCTGATGAAGTGATCGGTACCCGCTACATGATGGCAGCACTGGCTAACCAGCATAAACGCCAACCACGGCAGGTACATGAACTACGAGTAGCTCGATCAAAGTAGCACCGCGACGTATTGGATCAACCGAGTGCGAATGAGGTAGCACAAATAAAAAAAAAAGAAGCGTGTATTGCGGCAGCCACGTAGTCCAAATACGTCGCACGTCAGCGCGTGAAAAAATAATCAACCCTTGTTCTTCACTTTTCTTCATTCCATTTCTTTGCCATTCCAATGTACTTTCTACTCAACTACTCAACTTCTACAATCTATACTCCAACTATTGTAACAAGGTATCGAGCTTCCAGTGAGCAATTCCTCTCAGCCTCCCTACTACCAACAGGCATTCTCTCAATGTCGTTCAAAAACATTTGTAAATGCGCTACGCAATTAATTAATCCCAGGGTCGTTCTCACTTTGCGGCATTCCGAGTAATAGTCAAGCATTACTTTTGTACATAGTATGAATACACAACTTACAACGAGAACGGCCAGGAGGTTTCAAGCTTCCGGGACGGAAGTTGCTCGCACTTTGTGCCATTTGGATTCTCGACTCCGTGACAACTGCACCAAACAAATGTTCGTTAGGTTAGGTTAGCCCCGTTACTCAATTACTCTATTCGACCGTGGGGTTCACTATGATAGGTCCTGATGATAGAAAATTAATGTCATGAAGGAAAGAGCTTACAACTTCCTGTTACACAATGTTACAGCATCTGAACGCACGAATGCGTTCAATTCGCTTTTTTTTTTCCTCTACAATTCCTAAGGTCTCGACCTTGGTGCAACAAAAAGTTTACAATCTACGAAACCAATTGACCGATGAACCAAATGATCAATGATCCATGCTCGTGTTTGGCTCTAGCTGCTTCTTTTTTTTTTCAGAAATAATCTCAAGAATCCAGTCAGCCGATCCCACCACCCACTCGCTCCCACACCCGTCACACATGGGTCAACGATAACTATACCGGAAGAAGAATCCTCGAGCGATGCTTGTGAAAGCATTGTCTGGCATCAAGTGTGCTTGACCTTCTCCTATATATCGAGTGGATATGAGCTATGAGCTTCTACGACTTGCGACCTACTAGCTCTTCTTACCGACCAAGCTACTACATGAGTTATCAATGAAGGACATCCTTATGCAACATATGTGGCATGGCTGCCTCTGTTATCCTTTGTCGAGAAAGATCTCTCTCGAGAAATCTCCATTCTATGGACATACACATTATATTATATGCATATAGACATATTCAGGCATATCACGTGTCATGCTGTATATCCACTCATGAAATGCCAATCGGCTCTTTGTTGGCTAGAAGCATACTTAAAACATTTCGAGGTCCACCCAATGAATTTTCTCTCTTTCTCTCTCTCTTTTTTGCTTTCTTTTCTCTCTCGCACGAGCGATCTCCCTTGACCCCTTGACCCGGCTCACGACACAACTAGGACATTGCGCCAGTTCGATATATCATCCCCACCAACCCTGTAACCTGGCTTCCTGAGCGATCTAACCAGTTGCCATCTGGAAGAGAATGCTTTTCTCCAGCCACCTTTGCGAATCATGCCTGAGCCTAAAATTCCTTCCCGCCGACCCTTCTATTTGGCTTCTGAGCTTTTCAAAACACCTTGTTTACTTTGACTGGCGAAAGCACGTCTCTGGCTAAACAAAGCGGCAACTGGATTCCTAGTAATGGCGTCGGCACGCGGATGAAGATATTTACTCTTAGGATCTCCTGTTCATCCCGGAGAAAAACAATACTGACACAGCGATTGTGCATGACGAAATTATGTTATGCGGATGGATTATTGGAGCTGAAAGGACTTACCTTTTTCTGCGCAATTGTCGCACGCGCATTACGTGCGCTTGGCGGTACTTTCACCATTGCCCAATTTCTTTAAGCGACCCGAGTGCCGAGTGTTCGTGCAAATAAATTTGCACTTATGTATCTATACATATATACAGGTACATCGCTATTTTGAGTTATCACATGCAACTTTAATATATATTTTGAAAGTCGCGCGAATTGATATATTTATCGATTATAGATATCACAGGGTGGTCGAAATATAGTTACATAATCTGCTTTCTCAGGAACCGTTTGAAATATGGAGTCGATTTTTTTTTAAATTAAACGAGATAAGATCGTTTACTATTTCACTTGTAAAAAAATTGGAGTGCCCCTATGTGGAGATAGGGGACACTCATTGTTTTTGAGTGGTGTGTAAATATTAGTTTATTCGTATAGCTCTTATCAAATTTGATAAAATCTGTGTGCAACATTTTTTTATATACTAAGTGGCTTTATACTTAATTAATAAAACAAATCGACATAACCGATGAGTTTGGAAAAAAATTTGCAACACTATTTGGATCACCCAATATATATTCGTATAAGCAATACATGATATAACCTATCTATGTAGATACAATCAATCCAATAAAAAAGAGAAAGAATACGAAGATATTTTTTATAGTTATTAATTGCGAGTGACCCTGGACCGTAGGACAAGCGAACTGGCCAATTGGTCGACTCGGTGTATAAAAAACTTTTGATTTCTGGGAAAAAGAACGAGTAAAATCGAGTCGAAAACGTGAGAGAGACCGTTTAGACAAGTATATATCCAGACAATAATAAGAAGACAAGTATACAATGACTTGTTAAAAAAAAATTGAAAAAAAGAAAAAAAGTCAAGTAGTAATAATAAACTGTCATGCAACAGTGTTACAACAATAGATTAACAAAAAAAAAACAGAGCGACTGCGCGTGCGCTTACGTGACAATGACAATGAGTAATACAATAATAAAAATGCATGTATCTGTGCAATCTCAAGAAGAGGAAATGAGACGGACATAAAAAAGACAAGATAAAAGAGACAATCAGAGAGATATAGACAAAGATAAATACATAAACAGTAAACTGGTAGGTAATAAAAGAGACAGTCAAGAGAGTGATTGTATAGTGAAAGAAAGAAAGAAAGAAATAGAGAGAGAAAGTGTCAATGTATTCCTACTGTTTTTAGTGTGTGGCGTCGAATGGCCGGACGTCTTGATATTAGTCCAACATCCCTACCAACACAATAATACTGTTATCATAGTTGTTCGCTGAAGCATGATAAAGAAAAATAAAGGTATAACGGGACTGTTGTGCATTGTCTGTTGAAACAACATAACCATAACAAAGTTCCATCAACTACGGTACAAATACATCGAGCGATAACGAAGCGGTCTGAAAATTGCGTTGGCGGCCATTATTGTGACGTCACTGTGACGTATTACTATTTCAACCACGTCAACTCACCGAAGCCTGTACGTATTTCCGGTTTTTTTTTTGTAAAAATCTTGAACATCTGACAACGAGACTCGACTGAGAAATGAAGAGACAGATGGACAAGAGGAAAATGAGTGGAGCCTAGTTCCAGTTTCGTAAACAGGTGGCGACACTGTCGACAAAGTGGATACATGCTAATAGAGTTTGGAGGGCTCTTCGAGATGGCAGCGAGATGCTAACCTCGACAGAGATGACTGAGATAGGAAACTGTGGTATATTATACGAAGCCAACTCCTGCCACTTCGCCCTTTCTCTCTCTCTGTCTGTCTCTCTCGCTCTCCCATTCCTACTCGGCCCATTGCCAAGACGCTGCCAGAGCACTCTTGTATTTCCGCCTCTTCTTCAGCTCCGTTTTCCCACCCCGCTCTCCACAACTTTTAGCCACTTCCTCTTAATCTTCCTCTTATTCACGATGAGGTCGTACCACGTACGGCCGTCGCAAAAGCGCCGTGGCACGAGATAGCGACAGGCCAGACATACGGCCTTTTTCCAAGCTAACGGTGGGTGCCCGGAGGGGCAACAGAGAGATTTAGGCCGTTGATTTTAATCGGCTCGAGGGACTCGACCATTCAGCAAAATTCCAGCGAATGCTCGCGGAACTTGGTACGTATGTGGCACAGTGACCTATGACATTACGGATATATGACGGAAGACTACGTAGGTGGGATTCGAGGATAATTACTATTATTGTTATTCGATGACTTCAGGATCATGATTCTCGAGAGAGTCAAGAAGGATCCAAGGTGCAAGACTGTGATCGAGGTCGTAAAGATGGCCGCGGGGAGGTGCTGTGGGACCTTGAGCGCAACCCTAGCGCCACACCACTACAATATGGGTCAGTTATCGATTGCACTCCACCCCTCCCCTCCTCACCCAACCCCTCCTGCTGCTCTCCTCACCCACGCAATCACATCCCAACATGGTTCTCTTTCCCTCGTCACACATTCATACGGTCTCGGCTCGTTCTCTTTTGGCTTTTTAAGAATGCCTGCCTGCTCGCAGATTGGCGCTTCGGATATACAACCCGTCATTATCGATGTAGGCCGGAAGATCATCAACAGTGCGAACTAATGAGTCAATGGGTCAATGGGCCAATGAGGTAAAGGACGCCGGGATTAATGCGATGAGGGCTGATCGTGAAAGGGGAGCTTTTATAGGGGTTTGAGAACACACGAGGAGGTTATGGCGCGAGAGACTCGGTTCAAGCATTTGCGAGAAGCTTCGGCGTCCTTTTGCATCTGTACGTCGAGACGCTCGAGCGACGTCGAATCAACGACTTTTGTCTTAAGAGCCTACTCAAGGATGGTTTCTTGGACTTAGACTTTGACTGTAAGGTTCGTGACGAGTTGATGACGACATTGAATGAAAGAAAATTGATGGGGAGGCACATACGTTGTTACTCTAGTTCGGGGTTACTGCTTTTACTTTGTCTTTTTTTTTTAATATTTAGCAATTTCACATTTTTTAGTAGACAGGGGAGTGGGGGAGTGAGAGAGACAGTCTGTACCACGTGTCAACAGTATTTAAATTTTGGATCGATCGAATGAAAAATTAATTTATCGATCTTCTGATTATACATTTAAATTAAAATGACTGCGATCAATTAAAGACGGATGATTACTGACTTTTGGACAGTGTGATAAGGATTTACGAAGAGTAGCGTTCACTATTGCTAAATCATAGCTCAGCCTTATAATTACACGTAGACACGTGTGCCCATAGTCAGGCGAATTTTTGCTAAGCTGTTTTTTTATTTATTTTAGCTTTCGAAATATGAATACTACCCACACTAATAGCGAAAATAACAGTGACTGACACGTATTACGGTAATGCATGCGCGCGTAACCGTCGACGTTGCTTTGTATTCAGGATTTGAATTTTTTTGTTCCTAAAGCTTCCGGCAGAAACCGACAAAAAAGCCAACGGCTAAGCGTTTCTTTCATCCCTCGGAGGTGTCTCCAAGGTTTTAAGTGCGATCGATTAAATTCGCTCCAGCAAAAAAGAATAGCCGAGGGCATGGATGCATTGTTTCGCCGTGAAAAGGGGAAAAAAAGATGGAAAAAATTTGAAAAAGAAAAAAAGAAAACCGTGTGAAACGAAAAAAAAAAGATGACAGGAAGAAGAGACCAGGTCCGAGGATCAAGATAAAAACGTGAAAAGTGCGTAACGCGTGTGCGACACGCGTGTAGATGTTTTCCGTGTGAAAGCAGGACTGGTAACATATAGAGGTAAGGATAACCTAACCTAACGTTAAGATGCGATACGTCCTGTGCATCTCTATTTACACATATGTAGAGATGCAGATGCAACGTACAGTCGGCAAGTAGGGTAAACAAAGATAAGAAAGATAAAAAACTCACGGATGCGAAACCCGTCGATGAAGACTCCTGGTGGACATGGCTCGTCCTCGCGACCGATTGGGGTAGCTGGAATTCGAGTGGGCGCTGGAACTTGAGGTCGTACGATGAGGACGGGTCGAGGGGCTTGAGTTGTTGCCAGAGCCAAACTGTTCTCCTGGTAGCATCGATGCGGCCGTAGCTGGCATGGATTCGGCCACGAGGGCCGTAACGGGTGGCGCGTCCATATCGGGGGTCGCTGGCAGCGCCGATGGTGTTATTGTTGTGGCCATGCTTGATCGACGCGATCGACGCGATCGACGCGATCGACGCCTGGGGCCCGTAAGGCCCGAAGAGCTCGCGAAGCGGCGTGCTAGTCTGCGGGCGAGCCGGCGGGCCAATCGAGCCCCGGCACTTCCGCCGACACCCACGCTGACGGCGCTGACGGCGCCCACCCCCTCTGACAAGGGGATGGTACACAGTATTTTATAGAACGGTTGTTCCTCTTACACCTAGTATTTGTCCGGATGTCAGTACTGTCTTTGTTGATGATCGATCCTCCTGATTTTATGAAGACCGTCGTTTCCGGTTTCTTAGGCGTCACTTCAATTTCACAAATTTCACAATCACTTTTTTCCAATTTTATTACCACCTTGCGATCCCCCCTCTTCGTCCTCTTCCTCTTCCTCTTCTTCACCGTCTTCGCCTCCTCCTCTTCCTCTTCCTCGTCCTCCTCTTCCACTGCTCTCCTTAGCCGTCTCTCTCGTTCGCGACACTCGCCACGTGCTATCCGTCTTCCCACCGTCTCCTCGCCGACCAGCGGCGACGGCGGCGGGGGCGGCTTCCTCTTTCTTCTCGATGGCGTCTTCGTCGTCGGCGTCGTCCTTGTCGTCACGCTTCAACCTTATCTTCTCGATATCGCTTCCCACTTTTTCTTTCACTCTCTATAACTTCTCTTCGTCCTGAAGGAGATCCTCCTCCTCTTGCTGTATCGTTATCGATTCTGTACACAGACTGACGTGCGGACGGACTGACTGACAGATGGACGGACGGCGTATTTTTACCCAGACTGAAAATCGAAAAAAATTAAAGATAATAGATAAGAATAACAAACTGAGTATAAAGTCAAAATTAATCAAGGAGCAAAAAATAAATATTTACCTGCGTTATTTAACGACGAGCCGGTCATGAAAAGGCGAGGATCAAGATCAAGTCTGTTCAACGAGAGATCCTTTTCTTTATCTTGTCCACAAGCGAATGAGACCACCGATGCGATTCTTGTTGACAATGGCGATGATAATGACGATGACAATAACGATGACAACACAGTCAAGTGAACTCTGAATATCCTTGCAGATTCACTGGGAAGACAAGGAGTGCCGCGTTTCGGATGCTGCCACCGCCGAGTCCTCATATCGAATCTGAGGACCGTTAAGAGGAAGACGTTCCCGATTCTCAGTCTCACCTCTAGCACCTCCCACTCTTTTTCCCGGATTCGACCTCCGCATTTCCTTAAGGCTCGACCGTATTAATATACGTAAAAACTTATGACGATATCAGCCACTGCTTTCCTTAGGCGTATCGATCGTCCCGACAATCTGGCAGCTACTGCATATATATATATATATTTCTTTTTAATTTCAAACAAACGACAGTCAGTCCACCATCAATGAATCCCTTTGTGATCTTTCATCCGACCACTGCTCCCTCTCAGATCGCCAGTCGCGAAATTTCAATTACGATGCCGTGCGTCGCAATGCCCTGCGATGCGTGAACCTTCGCTCCAATTCAGCCGAGTTCACTCGAGTCGACGCGACGAATAAATGAAGCGTGACGAGACACAAGCTCGCTCGAGTTATTCGAGATTTAGTATAGCTCACTGTCACGAGGTCCATTCAGGTCGGGACAGCTCTCACGGTCAGGTCGATTTCTCAATAGCTCAAAGGGACTGTGAGCGCTGATGAGGTTGTCGAGATCGGATCCGCTGCCATGATGGCGCTGCGAGCGTTCGTGCGGAGGATTTTATTGAGATTGTGGATGTCCTTAATGAATCCAGGTATCGGGATGGGTGACTGTCAATGGCGGACAGACACGTGGTTTGACATTTTCGCAATATCCGTTTTCATTTTATTAATAGCTCGTGAGAAAATGAAGAATCGACAGCTCCCGACGCCACCTCCAGCAGCAGCAGCACTGCCACCGCAATCTCGAATCTTCCTAGACGATGTTCTCGGTTTGTCAGTCGAGAGTCGTCGAAGTTTGCCGATTGGTAGTGAGCTTCCTGTCAGTTCCATGAGCCTGACTTCCGCTTGCTCTGAGCGGCTCTACTAGACCCATACGAATCATCGAAACTCTCCTCTCTCTCCCTCTTTACCTTCCTTTCTCACTGGCACTACCAACCACCTCCACTAGAGCACCACCACGAACACCACCACCAGCACCACAACTACCACTAAAGTATAACACTCCTTTTAAATGGTAGCTTGATTATTTTCTACCTGCTCTCCACCGTCATTCGTTCCTTATAATTACGCTGGGTCTATCTCTTCGGGTAGTCCTCTTCCTCGTGGCCGTTCCTTCCGGCCGGCCCTGGAGCACAAAATTGTCATCGAGATCAGACTTCCTCAGGGTCTCGATAATTGACTCGATAGAAGGACGCCTTATATAAATACTCTTGTTATCCAGTTTCGTCACTTTCTGATCTCTCTTTAGTCTCTTCTCCTAGTACCTCCTCTTCGTTCCTTTCCGAGGGCTCACTCGAGCAAGAGCAGATTCCACCAAGAAGCAGCACCACTCGATCCGGCTGCAACCGCTGCTATCCCTTATCGATTGCGGCGCATGGCGTAGACGGGAAGACTGCCACCCTCGCCAAAGGAATTTCCCATGTTCGAGTTTTCGGGAGTCGCCGATGATGATATATAGTCAGGATGTGCGTGAGTCGGTGAGGATGGGAGGGTGTTGGGATGGTATGGCGCGCGCGCCCTCACTGAAACACAAGCGCGCGCAGGCGAGGGCTGGTGAGCCTTGTGCGCGTATGCGTCGAAGAAGGATGGGCCAGGAAGTCGTCTCGGAGGGGGATCAGGGACATTAAATCTATCCCTGGTATACGTATATACAAGGTTCTAATTCGATAGATATCGGCAACCAGGCACAAGGCGACAGCGAAATAGAAATTATATATTGTATGAGATATCAGAGAATCTAGGCACTAATTAAATAAATAATCAAGGCAGCTACCAGATGTTTCAGGGTTTCCAGTCAACCTCATACTAATGAATCCCGCCGAGGCCGAACGAGGATCGCGCGAGGACTCGATCCGATGACCGACTCGAGGCTTCGGCGCCTGACACTTCTCTGCGCTTGAATCCCTCTACCCCTCTTCGACGGCTTTAGCTCCCCCCTCGCCCTCCCTCCTCTCAACACCCCTTGCTCTGGACAAGAACCTCTTGGCTGGCTAGTAGCCATGCGTGATCGAGTCATATGATCACATGTTCCTGGTTCGAATGGACTCCCAATCTTGATGCTGGATCCATCCTTTCTTTTGCAGTTACAATTATTGATATGGTAACAGTGGAATATTTAGGAGTGAAGGAGATACGTGTTGTTTGACCCTAATTTTCTTTTTTATCATAGGTTTTTTACAACGTGCACTTGAGGTGCTCCCTTTATTGTACAGTGACTCATTTCGTGAGATTTCATTTGTCTTCGTATGGTTTCGCTCTAAGGTCTCAGTGCGTCCCGTGGATGCGTCGGGACGCCGAATCTGAGATAGATGTTTCAGTAACATGACAACGTTACTGGCTAGTAGGGTGCCTGATGCTTCCTTGTTTCTTCTTGGTTGGTCTTCTTCTTGGAATTGAACAGGCTTATGTAATAATTAAAGTATGCGACACCGATAGCCTGGGCAACGATCAAAGCACTCGAAGCAATCGAAGCAGTCTAAGCAATCGCAGGCAACAGGGCACTCGAAGCAGTCAAGGGAGTCAAAGCAGCGAAAGAGACAGCAGACAGGATTGTAGATTCTCGTTGGACCCTGTGAAGATCTTGTTGGACCCAGGTTGAGGGAATCTTCACTGCCTTCGCTCAACTCTTCGACACTGAATGTATCCGTGAGCTCTTGCTTTCTTGAACCGTCGGTGTCTTTGTTTCTGGACAGTGGAAAGAGGGTCGTCTCGTCTTCGCTAAAAGGAAAAGAAATCAGTGAAATTATTTTTTGAAATTATTTAATGATATTTTGTATCTTGCATTTCTGAATGTTCAGCCAAAAAGTTTACCGATTAAAGCGTGTAAAAATAATCTGTGCATTTTTTTTAATACCATCCTGCATAATGAGTTTTGAGAAATGCATTGCACTTACCTCTCGACGTCGTCGCTTTGCCAGTACTCAACAAGAGGACGATGCTCTTTCGTTTTACGTGGAATTGACAACCTTTGTATAGATATGATGCCTGCACTTCCGCTTCCACTTCCAGCGTAGTTTATATTATCAGTTGCATGACTAGATAACTTCATGTATTCGGAATTGCGTCGGATGCGTTTGGCTTGCTCGATTCGAGCCTCTGCTGAAACAGGAATTGCGTGTTTTTACTGAATGATACTACGCAAATACTAACAGTCGCGTAAAACAATGATAGATTCTTATCACACGATGAAGTGGTACTTGCCAAGTTTCTTCTGTAGTTGCCTGGTGACGTTCCGTTGGAAGTTACGCCTTGTATCATTGTTGGTACCTTTGTTGTCGTTGTCATTGTCACTGGCGGGAACGAAGTTGACAGTGGCAGTATCACAGATAGTATCAGGAACAATTCCAAGTCCAATACCGGGATTGCCATCGTCATTAGTATTCCCAGATGTTTGGTTGGATATGCTGTTACTACTGCTACTGCTGTCACTACCCTGAGGAAGACACAAGGAGGTCAGGACTTCCTCCTGAAGAAGCCTTCGTCCGCCGGAAGTCCACTTCCATCCTCACGATCATCATTCGCCTTTACCGGAAAGAGCCTCTCGTCTTCCATCCGATCGACACCCTTGGGGTCGCTGTCAAATCCACTGTCCTCCATGGCAATGACCTCGCGACAGATGACACTGTCTGTAAAGTCTCTGATGATGTAGAAACACTTCTTGTTCCGCCTCTTCTTCTGGAGGGAAAAAATTCTTCTTGGAGCTCTTCAACTAATCTTGATCCTTCGCGTCTCGGGCACCCTTCCACCTAGTTCAGAGCCGAGTGGCAGGATTGATGATGACGGAACAAGGGTACAGGATTGTAGCAGCTTTCATCGCAACAATGATTTGTCCCCCAGAGCATCCAAGGCTTGCGCGACGTCGTGTTAGGAGGATGAACGCACCAAACAGCAGTCAGGATGTAACGTGGCATCGTGCTATTGATTTTTCTGGCAGAACGTAAACGCCTAGCAGAGCCGCCTGGCTGGGTAGTTCAAACTCGATTGTCAACATTGCGACTCCGTCGAGTTTATCTGAATCTGCTGATTCTTGTTTATTGAACGACATACGACTACTGCAACGTCTGTCGCGTGACGATACGGCATTCTAGATTAATCTAAATCACACTCTTCCTCTTGACATAAGACGATCGACTAGGATGGATGCTCCCTTCTGCCATTCAAGTTTTACTGCGTTGTCCGGGCAACGAAACACACTGTTCTTGTCGAGGTCTTCCTGGAGATTCCTATCTGGACTTTTGAGCTGTCATAACGCTGATTACGATAAGCCTAAAAGTGAAAGTGATACAGGGACATAAGTAAGGAATATTTGAAATTAAAAAAGTACATTGTGACTCGGCGAATAAAGATGCCTCCATCGGCACCAAAAAAACAGTCTTCAAAATTGTCAGACAACAGTAAAGATGTATGTAGAAAAAAACTATCATGTCCTATGTGGTTTGAATCGATTAACATTGATTAAATTAATATTTAATTCCACCAGATAAGCTTAACAAAGACTAAAACATCACGACAAGACCTGACAGTCGGTTATCTTGGGCCAGCAGGAGCTGCTGGTGATACGGATTGGTACCGGCCTAAAGCATTCCTCAAACCAGAAGATCAGCTGCAGCTGTCTGAAGCGGTAAAATAAAAATAGCTAATTAAAGTGGATGGGAAAAGTATTAAATATTTGTATCGTTCAAATAGGATTTGCAAGAGGAAATCGCCAGGGTCCTCATGGTGCACAACACAAGAATTCCAGACTCTCTTGTCGAGTGGTCCTGGAAGTGGCGGGAATTCGTCAGGCTTCCTGATCCTCCTCATCTGGTTACTTTACTTAATATATCTGGGACTATGTTACTCAAGGAATCCGAAGAAGCCAGAGTTCAAATGGCGGGAGGATTTATCAGTACGTTTCCTATCTGTTTTTTGCAGAAATGGAAGCACCAACTTTGATTTATACTTTACATATCGTAGCTGAAGCGGATGATGATCCTCACGCGCTTCATGCTGATAAGGAGAAGGGAGATGGTCTCACGGGTGAGTTGGATGGAGAACAGGAAGATGAAGATGATGACACTTTAATAGGTGATGAAGATGATGATGACGCCAGGGGTAGGTGAAAAACAAAACCTAAGAAACAAAGTGATGTAGAGCCTAGAATAAAATTAAAAGTTAATGCAGAGGCGGATGCGAGTGCTGAAAAAAAGAAAACTGATGGACCTACGGAAGCTGAGGGGGAATTTGATGAAGATGAGGCGGATACGGCACGACCAAAAAAAGTACCGAATCAATTCAACTTTTGTGAAAGGGCAGCACTTACTTATGACAATCCCATGAGAGTAAGTAATTATTAAAAAATTTTTAATATTTCACAATTGGCTGCTTGACTTTTTTCAATTGATTCTGTCTTCCATGATTGTCTTTCTTCTTAGGATGTCAGTACACAAACCGTTCCTCCACCAACTGCGAGCTTCAATGGACATGTCTTCCAATGGATCATATTCGATGAGTACCAGGTACGGGACCTCTTTCGTTTTCTTTACAACATCAACAAATTATTACAACATTTATTTCTGTTGTAGGAAGACTTTCTGCAGCAACAAAAGGAAAAAGAAAAAGAAAGAAAGGTAGCACCTACGACGACGCAGCCTAAAAAGGAAGATGCTAAGAGGAAGGTCCAATCGGAAGCAATGGCTGCAACATTTAGAATGCTTCAGGCAGCCAAAACTCTGGAAAGAATGGTCAATCAGAATATATTTGATGACATATCACAAGGTAGGACACAAATCATCTCTAAGTTCATCATAACACTAATTTTTCAAGCAGATTACAGATACTGGAACGATCCAAGTGATGAGTTCAAAGATGGCGAAGGTTCTCTATTACCACTCTGGAGGTTTAGTTATGAAAAAACAAAGAAGCATGACGTCACAGATATGTGCTTCAACAGCAGATATTATGACTTCTTTGCAGTTTCGTTTGGATCAAGTTGGTAACGCCTTTTACAAGTCTATCGAGCACACACAATCTTTCAGAATCAATCCTACGTACTGGATAAACATGTTCTCAGTGTCCTTCGAGAGTACTGTGGCCAGTGGTACAGTCTGCCTCTTCAGTTTGAAGAATCCATCTTATCCAGAGTGGATATGCCCAATCGAATCTCCAGTGATGTGTCTGGATTTTAGCATGCAGCATCCTCATCTCCTAGTGATTGGTAACTAAACATGGATAGTGCTAGCTCCACTTCGTTACTTAATGTAATCAGATCTTACTCACTGTCCTGGTATCAATTATTGTCAGTCTATCACTCCATCTGTTTTATCCTATCCAGGCACAATGGATGGTACGGTTGCAGTATACAATGTAATGCTGCCTCCAACTGTTCCACAATACAAGAGCAACGACGTTGTTCAGAAACATGGTGGTATAGTCTGGGAGGTGAGTAGTTGTACCTATAACGTAAAACAAATTACTTCAGAATTATTTACCAATAGGAATTTTGATACCATGAATACTTTCAGGTACGCTGGGCACCAGACACCGAAGAAGGCAATCTTGCTTTTTATAGTGTCAGCATCGATGGGAAGATCAATCATTGGGTGCTTAATCAAAACGATCTTGGAGTGACGACAGTGATGACTTTGTTTCTTGACCGTGATCCTATTCCTGGTCCTGATGGAACAATGATCACTCTTAAAGGTGACAACGCTAAATAATACATTAATCTGTAGAAATTTGGATAACATTGAAATTTCATACTTAGGATGTGGTACATGCATTGCCTTTCATCCTACCGACAAGAACATATTTCTCGTTGGCACCGAAGAGGGTACAATTTACAAATGTAACACGGCTTACAGTAGCGTTTATATGAGAACGTATAAAGAAGCTCATAACATGCCAGTTTATCGGATTGTCTTCAATAAATATAACTCAAACATATTCGCCAGTTGCTCAGGAGACTGGAGAATCAAAATTTGGGAAGATGACAGACTGCAAGTATCCCTCCCATGCTAACTCTTCTTGTAGAATAATCTTTATATTTACCAGCTGCAACTCCTAACAATTGGAACAGGGAACCACTCTTCATGTTCGACTTGGGCGTTCCAATTGGTGATGTTCAATGGGCGCCTTACAGTTCCACTGTTTTAGCTTGTGTCTCTAATGATGGTAAAGTCACAGTCTTTGACCTCAATGTCAACAAGTATAGACCAATTTGCAGTCAAGCAATTGTTAGCAAGAAGAGGAGCAAACTGACTCGATTGGCCTTTAATCAAGTTTTGCCTTTCCTCGTTGTTGGTGATGATAAGTTAGTATACAATTTTTTAAGTACTATTCTTTTTAGTTTTCACTTTCAGTTTTGAGATCTGTCATTGATTTCTTTGTACAGGGGTGTGGTGAATACTTTGAAGCTTTCGCCAAATCTGAGAGTAAGAGTGAAGCCCACGAAGAAGCAACTTCATCTTTCGCAGGCAGAATTGGAAAGCCTGAAGCTTGAGAGACTTTTGAGCTTTGTTCGAGAGCCACCTGTCTTAACACCTCCCAAAGATGTTGCTGTTACACATTAAGTCACGATTTTGGTTTTAATTTCTAATATCACAAATATACCATACGTATTCGAAATTATGCTATTAAAAATTATCCCTGATACCTGGACACATACACACGGTCCAACCATACTGACTCTAGGCATAATAATAATCCTTTGACAAATTAGTACGAAGGTATGACACGTTCGTTTCCATTATAAATGCCAGGCTAATAAATATAAAATAATTGTAAGTCATTTAGAATGAAATTTGGCAGTCAGAAAGAGGTACTATTTGTCAGATAATTTATATTAACAGACATATACAATATTTTATCATAACACACGGGTCGCCTCAAGGTAGATTGTGACACAATTTATATTTAATAGCACAGTTAATTATTCCTAGGTCGTGTTACAATCTGACGACCTTGATACTAATAGTTTTTCATTTCTAACATCTAGATTAACAGTTGAGTATATTAATGATGATCTAAAGATTGTATTTCTGCTCTCGCGCTTAAAGTAACTTCTATATAGTGTTGGGCCATGATGAAGTTACACATTTAAATAATTGACTACACTCCATAATAAAATTCTTTTTTTGAAGTAACAGGAGTAAAAGAATAAAAACACGGAAGCCCAATATTCTATAATACTGATAAGGTATATAATACTCATCTAATTTTGGCACTGTCCGTTAATTTCCTCCCTCAAGATGGAATGCATAAAAGGAGAAGTAATGACATACGTAAGAAAAAGGAATAACGTAGGGAATAAGGAATAATGTTCTTAATCAGTAGATAATTTAACAGGTATTTCTGGATTTTCTATGACACCCCGAAAATACTTAATCTCAAGGAAATCACGTATGTTATTTGGACTTGGCACTTGCCTGCCGGCAAATTCGATGCTGGACATCGGGTGTAGGAATTGCTCAGGAAAGTCACGATTTTTCAAAAACCATGCGTCTCGAGTCATGGTACCATTTTTTGAATAAAACGGCAAGACGTTCACGTGGAGTCGGTTGGTTTTTGAATATTGGACTTTGAAGAACTCTCCCTCGGTTGCTTTTTCCCAGACGAAGCCCTGACTGTCGACGACCGGTTTGCTTCTGGCTTTGGCAAGCCAGGGGGATCTGGTAATGTCATCACGATTTACTCCCACATCAATCTCGTGACTCCATGGGAGTATGTCCGAGTTTCTCATGGCTCCTAACAGGGAACCACCTTCCAACCAAAACCTGATACCAGCTTCTTCCAGTCTATTGAAAACGTGGTGTGCAACTTTGCGCAAACCGGCAAGACAGCAGGGTGGTGTGTATCGATTTTGATAGAGGTACGAGGGGATGCCGTTGACAACTGACCCGAAGCAACGAGTGGTATCTCTTGAACAACCATACCACTCGACAGATCCTGAGGCACGAGTCACCTTTTTTATACCAAGCTTCTCAAACATTGCTCGTTCACGTTTTTGACGGAGCTGGACCACCTTCCATTGAGCTTGATGACTGCGGAACATTGGCTTCCCTTCGTTCAATCGATGCTCTCTTATTATGTGTATCTGAAAAAGATTTTATCATTTGAAAATCTATATCAACGGTGTATAAGAAAAATGGTAAAGATCTTGAACGAGTCATACCTTGGTTCTCAAAGCAGATGTCTGAATGTAAAGAGCATCTGTGAAGGGTTGCAAAAATGGATCCGATAGCTTTCTCAAAGTTTTTGCTTCGATGACAGTGGCATGCCTACCAACTACGGCATCACACTCATCGCCATCGATGGTTCTTAAATGCAAACTCCATTGCTTAACCCTTAGACCTACGCTGTAGCAATCTAAATGACCTCTTCCTACAGGAATAGACACAGCACCAAACTTTCCTGCACGAGATATAGCTTCCTGCAAAGATAAAAACCAAGATGATTATTTCTGCGGACACATAAGAATTATAAATCAAACAAAACCTGAATCATCATACATTAGCTAATCGATTAACTCACCTGCATCACTTGTTTACTAGAGAGTCTAGTAGCATCAGGCAAAATCAATACATATTTAGTACGCACATAAAACAGTGGATTGCGTTCTTCGAATGACTTATTAAATTGTGGTTGCAGGTTGATGAGCTTCACATTTTTCATGCTTTCATTTAAAAAATCTAACTCCAATGGTGGATAAGGTAGCTCATCGCAAACGATGAGAATTGGAATAGTGGGAAAGGAATTAAGGATAGATTCAACGGTGGCAGCTACATCATTTTCAAAGGACTCAAACTGTCTTATTATCACTGTTACAATTCGTGCAAGACGTCGATGAAACTTTAGAGGTGCCTCGACAGTAGTGAGACTGACGTTTGAAGTACGCGGACTCTGCTGAACGGCAAATAACCTCCATATTCTGTGCCAGATTATAATGTTTCCCAAAAGAGCAAGCACCAACAATGTCTTTACGAATCGAAGTCGCATCATTATCGCGCTTCTTTCACACCCGGCATGTCTACCCTGTCTAGATTCTCTGGACGGTGCTAGAAGCGGCCCAGAGAGACTCCTGGATAGCGGGAACAATTAAGAAATCCTTTTCTCCACATCCAGAGGTTCACTCCTCCGGACACTTTAACCACCACTCGACGCGAAATTAATCGACGATTCGACCTAACTTTTACGGCTGCGATCTGCCTCGACTTCTCTCGAACTGATGCCGACCTTACGCGCTTTTCTATACCGTCTATATCATTTTTCAAAATATTTTTGTTAGTGTTTTTGTGTAAAAATCATTAACAATATCAGTTTTTATAATGTTTGTTACTTTGCCAAAATTCAACAATAGGAAGATTTTCCTCCAACCCAAACAATAACCACCCTACGTGACACTTTGTAGGTAATAAAAACATCTCGCATTTCTCGTACTTACCAGAAAGTGGGCAGATAATACGGAAAATATCATTTACGTCTTAATTAATTAATTTATTAGAAATTCTAATGATTCCGATCTATATACGCTTCCTTAATCGCGGGGTGGGTTTGTTGCGATTTTCCAATTATTGGTAATCATCGGTGGCGTACGGACGATTCAAACTGTATGAGAATAACCAGATAAGTTGTTACAGCGCCTGCTATCTGAAAAAATATAAGAAATAAATGTAGTTAAGTAATGGTCCAGACAGAACGGCAGAAGCTGTACTGTGCACAGAGATGTTACCGACTGCAGAAGAGTCGAATCTAATGGAAAAAGTCCAGCACCGCAGAAGGCAATTTTTTGATGATGCATCTGAAGAGAGAAGGACTGCACCTGTAAGACAGAAACCATTTTAGTTTTTAATTAAATTATTATTCCGAGTAATGAATATCGTACCGATTGATAAAAGGAAATATCTGTGTTGGATAAATCCATTTGATGCAAAAATTTGCCCGCACAGGTTGCCTTAAACAATTTAGTATAAATAACTGTTGACAATGCGAGATGCTGATAATTTTTTAGAATATCGAACCTGATTACGTGTCCAATTACAGGCAGTTACGATTAAAGCGATGCCAATGAGATAGATAAAAAACCAATGTGCATGTGTACACAATTGTTTTATATTTATGTGATCTATATCCTTGCGTAATTCAACAAATGTGTAATAGAGGCCGGTAGTAAGTATTCCAAATGTTGTCAAACAATTAATCACCTGAAGCAGTAAAAAGATGTAATTAGTTGAGTAATCGTTTGAATTAAAAAGTAGTGAAATATAAACAGAAAGGAATGTACTATATTCCAGCCATATATATGATTAATGCTCCTTGCTACGTTGCAGAGGTTCGAATGTACTTTGGCAAGTGAAATCAGATGTTCCGTGACGCCATTTTGCGAGTTGGGAGTCTTACCTGAAGAAACCGGAAATACAAATTACAAGAAGAGATCATTGATCGTTATGATATGAATTACCAATGATTGTTATATCCGGTACAAAGCTGCGAGAAGGAATTAAATTATGGTGGATCCTTGCAAAGGTGGTTACTATATTATTGGCAAGAGACCGGAAGTGTAGGCCTAAGAGTGACACCAGGCAGATAAATAAAGTGGCACTCACGATATGCGTCACCATGATAAGCTGCCAGATTGGCCATGTAAAAGGTACTCTGAAAATATGAAGATCAAAATTTTATTATTCTTTGAAATACCGAGGTCGCTTCCTGATATTACATTTGGAGAAATTCCGCTTCGATTATTACGTCGTAGATGATTATTGGTATCATAATGAACATGGTTAACCATAAAAAAGTTTGAAAGTACATCGCATTCTTTTTATGATCCAGGTGACATCCCAAATTTTGCAAAATATTGCTTTGCGCCGCAAGTAGGTCGATTGCTGCTGAAAACTGAAAATATCTTAATTA
The DNA here is from genome assembly GCA_030142635.1 of Trachelus troglodyta. Lineage (NCBI taxonomy): Eukaryota > Metazoa > Arthropoda > Insecta > Hymenoptera > Cephidae > Trachelus > Trachelus troglodyta. The sequence goes on along the minus strand of JARQTJ010000606.1, from coordinate 292,816 downwards.
AAAATTATTTAATCAACGAGAATTCAACGACAGGCAAAAATGACTCTACTTTTTGACTGTGATATAATACCGAGCTGATTATCGTTAAAACACAAACGAGGGTGCAGCCAAATCGAAAATAGATAGTAACATTCAGCAGCTGCATATCTGATCTGTAATTAATATATTTCAGCATTGAGATATAAAAAAATAGCACGGATCAACTATAAGGATAGCAATTACCTTGTGAGCGTTGAACAGTTATATAGCCATTGAAAGAAAAATATAAGAAAGACAGAAAGGAGAAGAATGCTGTAAGCAATCATAGGAGATTGTCTAATATACTTTCTTGAATAAAATGGACCGTTATTCAATTTCAATGGAAATAACCCAACAATACGCCAAAACCAAGCAACCCTTTCTAGGACAAAATAAAAATCACAGGTTCGATTTTTCATTCTCTTATCGCTACCAATTGGACTGATTCTGTTATTCCTCTTGAACGACGATTGAACTGTGATAAGATGATATTAAAATTTTATAAATTACAGAATTTCAAACAAAACTTCAAAAAACATAATTTATTAATCTATCAGCTCACCATCGATACGAATTTTTTTATTTGAATTATCAGCACTATTTTTTTTATTCAACCAATTAATTTCTGACTGATTAATATGAAGATTTTGATCTATAAACGACATGACTGTCATTTGGTTTTTATTTTATTGTTAAATTTCACTAGTTCGTAATGGCTTCACTTTTCCTATACAATGACTTGTAAATTCATCTGATCCCAAGGTAACGATGCTTCGCACTTTCTCTAGGTGCACTTTCACTTTCACACTTCGACGCAATCAATTAAACTAATGGTGTCAAGCTTGGCGGTTGAATTGCTATGCTGTTTCTCTAATGGTGAACGATCGATTGCTATAATGAGCTATAAGCCATTAGCTATGAAGGTTCATCTTGGGAATTGATCGATGACGTTTATGCCTATTCCCATGAGATCAATAGGATACGATCAAAAGGTCGTGCAATATTTTCCTATGTAGATAATACATATGTCAAAAGAAGAGCGTTTAAGCAAATACAAATTTATAATTAATAATTTGAAGTCGAAGTATTAATATACGTATGCTTATTAAAAATCGGAAACGAATCAAATTGAATAAGAAATACAAGATACGTTGTTACGCTTGCAACCACCTAAAAGAAAATTTGGTTAATTCAATAAATATTGCTGATTGAAATTATATGAAAGTCATTAATAATTAAGATTTACCGAAGTAAGGATGGTCGAGTCAATGGTGAAAAACCCGTAGGCCGTAAATTCAAATTTTTGATGAGGTTCCTTATAAAAGAAATCTTGAGCCTAGAATTATTAAATTATATTAAACGTTAGAATGAGATTTATCAATGATTTTCTAGACCACTCAGCACGTACGACCGCATGGGTAAACAAGTCGACGGAATTCAAGCTGATCTTGTGCACGGTGACGATGACCTTGTGCATCTGACGGATGACGGAATTGCAAGCAGCAACAGTGCAGATCCATTGAATTGCGTAAAGAATACTCCAATTGAAGTAGCCAATAGCAAGGTTCCTGCAACAAGAAAAACAAGCAATAAGATTGTGAGAATTCAATGGAATTACAATAAATGTTGTTCCTTCAAAAATGATTGTCACATACCAATCGTTTGGCAGTGTCACGATGGCGGTGTAAAGCTCACACGTAATTATCATGAATGTATAAGAAAGATCAACAAGCATTTGAATTCCAAATGCTTTGTTAGCAATGCCGGATGCTTCGGTAAGGTCCTGATGAATTTCAGCAGCAATGCGAAGTCCTCTGTAAATAGTGCAATACTCGCGGAACGACCTTTTGACAAAATCTTGTTGCTGGTCTTTGGGCAAGATATTCTTGAGCCTTGAATTCAGAATTAGGTACCGATCACGAAGACTAAACAGAAGGTTGATAAATTGCAGAGCAATTAAAGTCTTCGCTAAAGTTGCGTACATAGCAAGAAAGTACCACAACACAACTTTATTATAAATGTGATAGTAGTATACGTTAATATGTATCTTGACGAACGGAACCAAGAAAAAAGCAATGGCAATGACAAGATGATGGATTGAACGTGTGGATGATTTTTTGTAATCCAGTTTAAAGTGAAATTCCATCTCTAATCTGTTGTCGATTCGTGCAAGTTCGTCCAAGGAGTTCACCAGGTCTTTTCTGGTGAAAGGAGTCAATAATATTAGGATCACTATTATTATTCCACTTCCAATAAGTTTCATGTGTCTTATTTTTCCTTCGACTTTTGTTGTTATGCTGTAAATGCTGTTCTGCTCGGTTTTAGTTGCTACTTGGAAGCCATATTCGGCCAGGTAGCTGCAGACGATTACCACCAGGATATTTAGCAGAGCGTAGATCGTCCAGGAAAAGTAGTTGGTCCTTTTGGATGAAAGATTTAATGGGCCCATTGACAAGCCAAAGATCCTGGAGATGGCGTTCACCTTGGAGAAGCATTTTGTGATTTCAGTCCTGAAGAAATCTAAACGTTCTTTATTATTATGCATTGCAAGTAAAGAAAAATTTCTTCCTTTTATTATTCTTGATTCTGTTTGGTACTCTTGGTTTTTCTTGTGCACGTCACTGGTGATCACATAATTTTCTTCTTAGATATTGCCATGAATCATAGGAATGAGGAACGAGGAACGATGGCTTGATCTATTCTTGCTTTTCTATATTTGCTACAGTCATGTGTACTAATGGACGTCGTTAATCACCCAAAATGTTTAATGATTTTTATGGTACAAATGGCACTGCCCTGTAGCAAGGAGCACGTGACACAATGATAACGAGGAGAATAAGGACAAGGTAAAGGTATTTATTGTGCGAAGGTTTGATTTATTAGTATGAAATCGAGAAATCGATATTGTGTAATTATCCTCTTTTCACTGTACTAAATGACATTTAGACTCTGAAGCTTTTCGATATGTGTTACATTGCGAAAATATTTAATTACCTGGATGCAAATTAAGAGAAATTGTTAAGTGCTATGGCGTAAATTTAATGAATAATCTTTAGGACTGATTATATTAATCAATTTGGTAGTTCACTCGGTTCGTTAGGATTAAAGTTCTCGAGTTGCATCACAATTACGATGTAGGTAGTAGCAGTGCTGATGACCTGAATATACAAGAAGAAAAACAGTTTTCTATTCTATTGAAAATTCTGAAAAATTTTTAGACTCACCTTTGAAACCAAACTAAGATCGAGTTTGAAAAACCCATAAGCTGACAAGTCGAGTCTCCGACGTAGCAATTGAATTGAAAATGCGTACACCTATATCGACACAGAAAATTTACCATATTTTGAAACGTATTTAAACATTTTTGCAGAGAAAATATTACCTGCTTTTTCTGCATGAGAGGACGTTGCTTGTTTGCCATTACGTGAAGAGCATTTCCGGTATTCCTCGCCTAACGGAAAAGAATAGAAGTAGTGGGTATGTTTGAACAAAGTGAGTTTCCGGAGAAAAACAAAATGGCGGTACCTCCTTCACGGTGCCGTCAACGATACTGCCAATGAAATATTCGTGAAGAATACAAACGATCACATCGGTAACCTGCACGTACATTGCCACTGGTATATTAACTGAAGATTTCTGGTTCTTTAGGAGTATACAAATGCCATAAATCCTTGTAATAAGCTGTAGAAAGTGTTGTACGACTGCCAGCAGTATAATATGGGAAAAAAAGTGGCTGACCGATTCGGCAAGATCACAAAGTAATCCATGAACGTATGCAAAGTCATTGATACTCGTAGAAGAATTAATGGATCTTCCTCTTTCTATAAGTTTTTCGTTAAGATGACGGATCTTCCGTCTGATTGCACTCATCGAAACCAAAAATAAGATAATAACATTATGATAAACAATGACGGGCAAATAGAATGAGATCCAAACAACGAAATTATACGCGTGATCGCCGGCGAAGGAAAGATATTCAAAAATAATGAAAATAAGATAGACGACGTTTAGCCCAGTTCCATAAACTGTTATCTGATAGATTATCCTCTCGTAATCAGTTGGAATTCCAAAATATTCCCAAGCAATTTCTTGTATCTTGAAAAAGTCTCGTAGCATCTTGATGATGTGTTTCTGACAGTAGGCAAAAGTCAGCCAGATGGCGATGCACAGCAAAGAAATTGAAACTATTTCGATTCCGCTAGCAATAATTAGTAAAGGTGTTCCCAAGGGATATTTATCTCGGAAAAGTAAACGCAAAGCCATCACGCTGACAATGCTGTAAGCAATGACTTGTACAGTCCCGTGAACGGCACCAGCAATAGAAAATTGCAGATCACTTTGATCTTCACCAATGCGAAAAGGAACCAGTCCAATTATACGTCCAAAATAAAGTATAGGCGCACTGAATTTCTTTTTGGCGGACATCTTGTTGCTGTTGAATGCTCTGAAGAAGTGGAGGAATTATCAGGAAGATTTGTATTCTGATAAATGCAATGAATAATGCAACAAGAAATTAATTGGCATCGATCGTTCAGACCTCTGGGTCAACGAGTGCATTAACAAATTACTTAGGTAATATATGAGAGAATAAAATAAGGACGGTGCCAGTCTTCCGCGTTTGACATTCAATTGATTGAAAGAATAATCAAATATGCATTTCTAGTGTGATCATAACATAATGTGGACTTACTAATTTTGTAATTTTCCTTTTAGATAATTATGTTTGTTATAGGAGTAACGAATATTTATTTGGTTTTATATTATAATACTTACTCCTCTATATTTACCTCAGTGACGTGTATTAGTGGCTCCCGTTTTCAAAATGGACTATCTTGTTTGCAGAAAACATATTACCTGTGTCCTCTGCCCAAGAGGACGTTGCTTATTTGCCATCTCATGAAGAGCATGTCCGGTATTCCATGGCCAACGACAAAGGGCTTGAACTAAGAAGGAATTAGACTAATAAAACGAAAAAAAAAACACGACATTGATCCTTGGCCTTGGTCTTCATGATGTCACGATAAGGAATCACCTAAAGTTTAATGAATTATTAAATGGCCTATAATTCAAAATTAAGTACGAGAACAGTAGTAATATAAGAGTGGCGAGGACGTTATAGGAACTTTCGAAAATACAATTAAAATAATGGGCTAGTTTTAGAATAATAAGCAGATACGTAGAAGCTTATGTACTTGGCATTAATAATACACACAGCACTGCTGTACTTGGCATAATTTTTTACTTGTGCATTTTGGGAAATTTAATCATATCGTAGTAATAAAGTAATGATATCGACCGTTCAAACCTTTCTGTCATAGTCATCGCCAACAGATCACACAGCTAATGCATAGAAGAAAAACGCAGAGAATATAATGCAAGTCTTCTGTATTTGACATTTGGGTGATCGACAAAATAACTAATACGTATTTCTAGTGTAATCATAAAATAACGTGGATCATCTCAGCATGATTAAGATGCCGCGTTCCTTGGATTGCTTTAGATATAGCATGATCGAAATGATCCAAGGAAACGTTGCTCTTCTATTATTCTCACGTAATATTGATGCAGTGGAGATACACAGAGTAAACCTAGGCAACGTGGCCTACGGTAGAGGTAAAATAATACTGCCGCACGATGGCTCTATCACCTCCATCACCTCCATCACCTTCATCACCCTTCTTCTCCTTAGAGTCGGCTTTGAATACCACGACAAAAATATATCTCAAGAATTTACTCGAGACTCTGCCACTATGCTTAACGTATGGATATTAGTAAACTAGCGGTAATAAATTAGGCCTTTTGATTATCGCATAACGGCACTGCGAGTAGAATAGTAATTGTATGCTATAAAGGTAACTTGTGAGTGTGCAAGTAATGTGTGTATATATATGGGTGTGTGTGTGTGTAAGCGTGTGTGAATGCGTGGACATTTACTTAAAATAATTCACTTGCGTTATACGTAATTTTCGAAAACAACGTACGAAAGTATCTGATTAACATAATTGTGCAAGATCTGATTCGACCGTGACGCCATCTACTTCCTTTACCCTGTTAGTTCTAACAGAATTAAAATCTTTTATGTACGGGCCACTCACGCTTCTTGCGCCATTCTCACAGTGCGCACGTGTCTCAAGGTCACTCACTTCCTTTCATTCATCTTGCTAGAAAGATACGTAGATGTTAATCTAAACTCTCTGAAAAATAAGCTTAGTCGATCTAGCTATAAATCATTATGTACATGTTAGGTAGCTTTTATAGGCAAACACGCCATCTTGCTCTTGATTATCCTGCTTGTAGTGCCAATTAGATGTGTCCACCTAGAGAACGCTTAACGAACTAATAAATTGCAATGCCGATACTACGATGTGGTTTCCGTGGCACTGGAGGAGCTTGGCAATTGTTGAGGCACAAAATTCACCACCTCGTGGTAGACGAGCTCTGAAATTATACAGTTTAGGTAAAATTGATATTAAGGTTTCTCTCTAAGACGGAGGCTTGAGATTTTCAATTTACCCTTCCACTTTTCAACGGGCAGATCCATGTCTTCGAAACTCTGATCGTAGGGAAGAGAAAGTGGTTCGTCCGTTGGATCTGCATATTGTGCCAGGTAAGCATGTGCCAAAGCCTGTTCCGCTGTTATTCTTCTCTCAGCATCCAGCTCCAGCATCAATTCGAGTAACTCTATGGCTGTGAGGATACAAGGCGAAGGAGAATTTTTATTTGGACTTTTTCCGCATCGCAAATGGACGTCATTCTTTATTAAAAAATACCGAGTCACTCACCCAGCGGATTGGCACCGCGAAAAACGTCTTTGAAATTCTTTTTCTTCAATGGCGGCAAGCTCTGTATGTAATTTCTTGCCTGAAAGTAAGTTTGTGTTCGACTCATTCGATATTTCAAGGTAAGAATTGACGGTTTTTCAAGATAACGCGAGCTTCGATTCTCAGCCGGCCGAGTGAGCCTGCGTCGTCCAATTCGAAACTCAGAAGGAAAACGTTCGTTCCGGTAAGATGAGTACGAAATAGATAGAAAGAATTGCCTAACGTATCTCATGATATTAATTCCGAATTTTCGAGGTGAAACGATCCTATTTACCTCTTGGCTGGTTACTTTGCTCAGAGTCTCCTCGGAGGGAGTGCCGCAAAGCACTAAAACTCGTGTTAGGTGATCAATGTCTGCATAGCGTTAAGGTATCCTTGCATCGAGCTGCCACACGTCGTTTCAAAATTCGAAATTAATATTAAAAATAAAACTCAAGATCAAAGCGTCCCACCGGGTTAATCGTGCGTGCAGTCAAAAATAACGTGTGCGCAAAGGCACGTTAGCCGTTGTATATCAAATAAATTAATCGCGTGACATCTCTTGGGATCGCATTAGGTCATAGGTCATAGGTCACGGAAGTAGGAAAATAGTTCTTGATTCTTCGTTCCCTCTTTGCCACACTACCATGCAAGTAATGCATGCAGCATTAAAAATGTCCTAAGGCGTGCAACGGGTGGTGATTCGAGGAGACTTACCGATTCGGATGATATTTTCTGCATAAACTCGTCTCGTGGAGTACCAAGGATTTCCATAATGAGGTTCAGTTGATGAATATCTGCACTTGCTAAGGCTCCGCCACGTTTTATCTCTCTCTCGACTCTCCGGCCGTGACGAAAAAGCAAATACAAAACGAGAAATAAGAAATATTCGACAGCGACTATACAGAGAATCGATTTTCACATTGAACAGAGTGCCTCGCGTGTGGACACCCAGTGCGTAGCGAATGCGTGCGAGGTCAGAGTAGTCAGCGTTAAGCCGAAGCTAAAGCAGTTGTACCGAAATTGTCGAATCGAGAGTAAGAGAGAATTATCGTTCGCAGAACTTGGAGCGTTTGTTAGAAGCAAGCGACGAAGATTAATCGAAGATGAGATTAACGGTTGTCACATGGACACGATGAACGTGGATTAAAACAGGACAAGGACGAGTAATGCTTGTACGAGCGCAATAATATTAAGAAAGGATACGATCGGTTCCTGGAAATAGCGTCCTTCCTGTGAGTAGTTCAGCCATTATGCATCCTACCGACCATATATCAACTGCAAGAAGTCATAATCGACGTTAAACGGTGAATGGCTCTGTGCAACGAACAGATGAATTCTTGCTGGTAATATTTCAAACCTGTCTGATTATAATGCATCCAGTTGAGCATGATCTCAGGTGCCCTGTACCATCTGGTGGCTACGTAACCTGTCATCTCATTCTCGGCTGGTCTAGCTAGGCCAAAGTCTAGAATCTTTAGTTCGCAGTCCTCGTTGACAGCAATGTTCGAGGGCTTGAGATCCTGTACGAGCAGGTCATGTTGCTGTGACAAGGATCGGAAACCTGACGGGTCCAGATGCTGTTTATCCTTACCCTGTGTATGATCCCAGCAGAGTGGATGTACTTGAGGCCACGTAGAATCTGGTAGACGAGGAATTGGACGTGATCATCGGAAAGCTTCTGGGTCCTGACGATGTTATTGAGGTCGGCTCCCATCAGATGCGTCACCAGGTAGCTAAAATTGTCATTCTCAGGCATTTGCTCGCTCTCTTCTCTGCCGCCCCCGGCGTCGTAATCCAAACTGCCTCGAGATACTCACACGTGCTGAAAGTCCTCGAGGGATGTGGAGGGATGAAAGACGTCCAGGAGTCCAATTACCTAATCGAATAAAGCGAACGATTATGAGCCGTTTAATTCTCGATATCGTAAATAAAGTCTGCTCGACGCCAAGCACCGCGAACATCAACTTACGTTCTCGTGATTCATGTGCTTGAGCATACGCAATTCCCTGTAGGTTCTCTTGGCGTGAACAGCCGACTGGAACGGTCGTGCCAATTTCTTTATCGCCACCTTCATCCCGTTCGTAGTGTCGACCGCAGAACTGAAATTTCATTCCAACAATTCTCAATTGACACATCGATTTTATAACGAGGAGAAATAAACGCTCCTCGAGCGAGTACAAATATTTTCTCCATAATTTCAATAACTCATTCTGAGTCGGACAAAAAAAATCAGATGACTTGCTGTACAAACTTATGGCCTACGCCGATGAGAGCACCTTATCTTTTACTCTGATAGATAACGAGTCTGTCCTATAATCCGTTGCCATGGTCATCCGATCAAGTAAAAGAGTACGCGCGCCCAAATGAAGATTATTACTCCATCTCTTATTAACATCCCGCTGCGCTGTCCTATTGTGTCGTCGTAGACGATGTCGAAAGTCACCTGAGTAATACCACTCAACTAGCCACTGGCTAACGGGACGTGTTTGACAGGTGCCAAGAATAGATTGCCAGCTTATTCTTCGTTGACAGACAAAACTAGTTATGGCTTAGAGAAGTAAAGAGAGAGCGAGAGAGGAAAATTATTAAACATTTTCGCATCGCACGGTCCCTTTCAAGACGCTCGTGTGGATCACAGAGGATTGGAGAACTCTGGAGAACATCCACAATGATTTCTCTAGTTTGATTTGATACCCGAGTCCCTCTCACGAGAGAATGCACAAGTAGCTGGGCCCACGCACGTAAGAACTATTCTTTTTCAGCTATCTCTCACTCTTTCTTTCTTTTACAGTCCCCCGCTCTGACCCCTCGTCAACGTCGTCTTCTTACCAGACTTGGCCGTAGGCGCCAGAACCCACAGGAGTGAGCATTTGATATCGTTCAGGAACCTCCCACTCGGTCCTGTTGATCTCGATTTTATGAAAACGCGGCATCTCGGCGACCTGGAGAACTTCCTATCCAGCCCAGAATGCGAAGAAACGAAGACACTAGCGGATAACTCGGCTCACAACGACAACCACTGCCAACTTCGGTTCACGGGCACTGCAGCCATCTCCAAATTAGCCTGGACGTACGCGGGTGTGCGCCTGCCTGTGCCTGCGTGCGCGGCCACCTACACGGATCTTCCCGTAGATGCGTGATCGTTCGTGCGTAATGCCGTCTCTTCTCCTCCACTAAAATTTGAGAACTGGTGAGAATTACAAGAGCGACGCAGATGATTGCGCGAGATGGAGCTGCTCTCACAGATGCCGCCACTCCTTTCATTTCATTCCTGAACCTACCTGACCTGGGATAGGACACTCCTATGTTAAAGACAGAACTTCCAACTTTTGGAATCTTTTACACAGCCTCCCACCCATGAGATATTTACCAGCAGGAATTCGTCCCCACCTCGAGGATAGATGTGGTGTTTTACGTGTGGATTCCTGGTATCCAGGTGTTCCTCGGCGTATCTTTTATACTCTGCTCAGTCATATATTTTTTACAATATGGCACTCCAGATAACGTCCGGAAGGGATTTTCAGTCTCACTTCAATTCTTGATGCTTTGCTACTGATGCGTTTAATATTTAATAAAAATTGTTATTAGAATTCTGAATTTAGGTTTTCCGTTTTTTTCCTATGCACGTACCAGAGATGTTACCTTTAGCGATTGTAGCGCCATAGAATATGGGAAATTTCCAACGGAGCGGAACTACCATATGACGCACAAATCTATGTAAAATTTGGTAAAGTGCAACAGTGGACGATCGGTTTCAGGTCATTTATTTTTTTGTTTACAGTGAATAAAACATAAGTGGTACTGTGCATTGTTGACTGTATTTATACAGTGATAATGTCTGAGGACGAGGTTGAAAGTTTTGAAATTACCGATTATGATTTGGACAATGAATTTAACATTAACAGACCTCGACGTAAACTGTCTAAGAAGCAACAGATGCTTGGTACGATATCTGGGATTTTTATGTATTTTGTATCTCTTGATTATGTTTTACTTACATTTTATATTTTCAGGCATCTGGGCTGATGACAGCGATGAAGAAGATGTCCCTGCAAGACCATCGTTCAAATCATACGACAAAGGTCCCAAAAATTATACTGCTCCTGTTAGTTTTGTTGCTGGAGGGATTCAGCAAGCTGGCAAACCAAAAGAGGAGCAGACTAAAGAAGGTACCAAGGATGATGATGACGATGATGAGGACGATGACGATGATGATCAGAGAGGATCTAGAAGAAGAGAGTTTACGTTAAATTCATCAAGGTATTTAAGCAGTAAAGTATTATGGTTTCGTTAGAGGTATTAATGAAAACTGTTTCTTACAGTGATTCGGATACTGAAACCCCTAGAGAAAGTCGATCGAGAACTCAGCAACCAAGTTTTTCAATAAATTTAGACAGTGATGTAGCAGGATTAAGAAGAAAAAAAGCTCCGATCAACCCTCTGTTGATGAAGAGTGGAGTTGGCAGTTGGGAAGTACATACCAAGGGTATTGGAGCGAAGCTTTTGCTAAGAGTGGGTATCAGTTAAAATAACGGACGGTTTTAACTAAATATTTCAGAAAGTATATTGCAATATAACTAATTTTAGATGGGTTTTGAACCTGGTAAAGGTTTGGGTAAACAGTTGCAAGGAATAAGTGCTCCCGTAGAGGCTCACTTGAGAAAAGGCAGAGGAGCAATTGGTGCATATGGGCCAGAGAAAGTTGCAAAGGTTCCAGAGAAGAAAAAAGATGAGGACATTGAGGAAGCTAAGGCTTTCAAAGCTAAATTATCCCAGTGGCGAAAGGGTGGCGAGGCTGGTGCTGCTAGTAGCAAGAAAAGGTCTCGTTATGTTTATCGAAGTGTCGACCAAGTACTAGAAGATGGAAAATCAAAACCAGAGAGAAAAGTTCCTACGAGCAGTGAGATTAGTCGAGTCAAAGTGATAGATATGACAGGACCAGAGTGTCGTGTGTTGAGTGGATACCATGCTATAGCTGGTGGACAGCGGCGTCCTGACGAAGGAACACTCACTACGGACAGTAAGACCAGACTAAATTTCTCACTGCCAGAATTACAGCATAATCTCGACCTTCTGGTGGACATGTGTGAACAGGATATTATTAGAAATGACAGAAGAACCAGATATCTTAATGATCGTGTAGTTGCCCTTGAGGCTGAGAACAAAAATCTAACAAAAGTGGTCGATCGACATGGGCAACTCATTGTTACCCTAGAAAACGTTTTGGCTGTTGTCGATAAATTAACTGATAACTCCAATGATCTCTCCCTCGAAGAAACTGCAATAGCTTTTAGAAACTTGCAAGATTCTTACTACGAAGAATATAAAATGTATGAACTAGGAGAACTGGCAGGGAGTTTAGTCAGTGTTAAAATCAAGGATAAGTTAGCTACTTGGAACCCTCTTATGCATCCCAAGCAATATATGGAAGTATTCAGTGAATGGAAGGACATTTTGGAAACTGGAAGAGGAACCCTAAGTCACTCTCAGACTATGCATCCTTACGACAGACTGATATGGACTGCATGGATGCCATCGATCCGTGGTGCAGTACAGTAAGTATTTAAATATTTTACAAAACAAAAAGCCTATAGTACCGTTTACCCATATTTTGTATTTTCTAGACAGTGGATTTGTAAACAACCAGATCCTTTGATCGAACTCATAGAATATTGGATACCCTTACTTCCCAGTTGGATTTTGGAAAATATAATAGACCTTCTAGTATTACCTAAACTCACTTTAGAAGTCGAAGAATGGAATCCATTAACAGATACTGTCCCGATCCACACCTGGATCCATCCTTGGCTTCCATTGATGCGTAAGTTCATCTATGACTACTGGCACATTTCAGAATTCAGACTATTAAAGAACAATTTTAATGTGATAATAGGTAATCGTTTGGATACTCTTATCTATCCGATAATCCGGAGAAAGCTTGGTTCAGCAATGGGTGGTTGGCACCCATCTGACAGATCAGCTAGACTGATGCTGCAACCTTGGGTTGAAGTATTCGATAAGGGTGACATGCAAGCTTTCCTAGTGAAGAATATAATACCAAAACTAGAGGACGCGTTATTACAATTAGACATAAATCCTCATCAGCAGCATCTGGACAAATGGAATTGGGTTTATGAATGGAAAGAAATGTTATCGGTCCATGCGATGGCTGGGCTGCTCGATAACCAATTCTTTCCTAAATGGCTACGTGCTTTGGCAATTTGGTTGAGTCACATGCCAAGTTACGAACAAGTTATTAAATGGTATATGGGATGGAAGAGTATGCTGAGTGAAAAATTATTAGATGAACCTAGGATCAAAGGTTGGTAGATCGGATGATCTAGAAGACTCATACCACAGTGACCGAATTTTATACATTAAATTTTTTTCTTTTTAGATCACTTTAAAAAGGCCCTAGAGATGATAAGGAATACTTTGGTTGAACCTCAAGCTCGACCACCAGGACCAATTGAACAGGTTCCTTACATGACGAATTTAGATCAAATGCCGTCCATGTCCCAAATACCAACAATGGCGCAGCAGAGATTTGTATCGCTTTCACGAACCATGACGCAGACTCCTAGAGATTATAAAGATTTTGTACAAGACAAGTGTGAAGAGCGCGGTATACTCTTCATGCCTATTTCAAATCGATATAAAGATGACAAACAAGTATACAAACTCGGAAACGTGCAAGCGTACATTGACGGAGAAATGCTATTTGTATCTCGTGGAAGTGGAACTTGGGCACCGATACAATTAAATGCTATCCTGGACATGGCAGAACTTTGAGAACCGTATCGTGTAGATGAGGCTCCAATAAAAGTCACGGAATGTGCGATTGGAGGAAATGAATCGTTTCAATTGTATATACTAATTGTGATAATTCAAGGATACCATGTCTTCAATTTAATTCTGAAAATTTGTATATCAATAACAAATCAGGTTCCAAGTTGTACAGTTAATGGAAAATGTGTCTTCTTTACAAAGATGTACAAATATTATTACTTTTTCGTTGAGCTATTTTTCTCTCTTTATGTCAATGCTTACAACAGTCGGATATAGATTATTGTAGACTGCTTCTTGAATGTTTTATAAAATATATTAATTCTATAATATTTATTTGTTTATATTAATTTCTCTGGATTCGAGTGACTATCTTCAGTTTCAATACTGCTGAATCTTTATTTTATTCCTTAGTTTAAAGAACTATTGATTGTCAAATTAAGAATCTGTCTATCTACGAATAATTCTAATATAGTTTAGGTGAGTTCAAACCGAGACGCTTCTAGAGGAATACCATTATTTCAAAAAATTGATTCGTCTAGATAATCAATAGTCCTTTGACACTATTTTCCATCCTCTTCCATACTTATTTTTGTTATTTTTCCTCGTTTATCTGTTGGTATCTCTCCTGCAAGGAGTAAAGTGGAGAGTCTTCTAACTCTTTTATCGGTGATGCCATGAAAGAACATAAAAACTCTCTTGCAAACACGTATCCTAGTATCACTGTCGTACACATAATATTTAAAATTACTACTCCGTTTCTTAGGCACAGGTTTCCTGGGCTTTCTTTGTTTAATTAAATCTGTTTCTATAAGGCCTTGTAAATAAATATCTTGCTCGTCCTTAGTCTTAAGCTTCTTAAAGTCCCTTACGAAGCCCAAGACCATGTCATCGCTTATGCGATTAGAGCAGTGTAATCTGCAACTAAAATAACAAAAAGAGCATACATTTATAATTATGCCATTTAACTGAATCTACATGGTCATGTAACTTTACATTTAGATAAATTCTGCACAATAATGGTAACAGAAATAGCTCTAAAATTATTTACCCACAACCACCATCATCCTCATGTGTTAAATTAGTTATATTCATTGTCGCAGTTTCGCTTGTCATTTTTCTCACACGATACAATTAGAAAAAGTAGAAATAAATATTCCTAAGACCTTAGTTAATCTACCATCTTGAAAACAATCACCTGTCGGTGATCGCGCAACTGGAATAGGAGATCGCCGATAAGTTAGCGCCAAAATCACGTTCTTCTCAAACGTTGCACGATTGATTCAGTTTCTTTAAATTCTGCGCGTGTTACAAAGGCGTTCGAAAATGAACTGAAGCAAATTCATCTTCACTTTCAATCGAGCTAAGAGAAAATAAAATTGTACTTGTTATAAAGATGCTTTTATAAAATAAAAAATGAATTGCGAAGCAAACTGGAGCAAATCGAGAGCAATTAATTCATCAAGAAAATTCAATGAAAATCTGTTTGGTTATTTGGAATAGCAATAAAAAAAATATGTTTCTATTTTAACGAATATTTGTTAATCGTTGCATAGTAGTAGCGGAGCAATTAGGAAAAGTATTTAAGGAACATTTAAGGAGCAATTTTTTATGCATTATAAGCATATAAACATTTATTTTTTGGCGCTAACTTCCCGACGGTGAATAGGAGTCGCATAAATAATAATTTTCCTTTGGACAACTGGTAATGTTCAAATCCTAATAATCAGCAGCTGCCAACTGGCCAGAATCTGCAAGCGCAAGGTAAGCTTTATATGAAATTGACCAAGAGAGCGCATTCCGGAAACGTAAGCATGCAGTGCCATCTAGCACAGTTATATTAATTCCTGGTTGCAAATAAAAAAAGATAATAATGAAGAAAAGAAAAAAAAGCAGATAACTTTATTCTAAATAGATTCCGGTTCCTCCTCGGCAGTCGACGCTGCCATAACTATAATTTCAGTTCGTCGTGTATTACATAAAAGGCGCCAAACATATCCCTAAATTTATAAAAAGTAATCATTCCATAAGATTCCTCCCACATGCATGCAGTCCTTTTGAAATTTTTCATAAATTATCATACATTACCATACGTATATTTAATAATGTCACGCGAATTATCATATATTCCGACACACGTAATCTCCCAGTTGGCTGTACGTACTAAAGTTGTTTTTGTTCGTGTTCATTTTTAATACCATATGACCACAGTACTAAGGAGATCGTAAAGGTCGTATATTTCAGAATAACATGCCAGTAATTATTAGCTAATAAACGTACGCTTAGAAAGCATATTGACCTAGGCCATTAAGGTCCGGTTGTTCCTACATGATTTCCATGTTAAGCGATACTTCAATTTCAACTTGAATAAAAATTCAGTAGATAATTGATTGGTCGTTAATCAATCTGCCACTTAAATTTTATGTCAACTACCGCACCCGGAAATGCGTATCATACTGTTGTAAAACGTTATAAAAACATATTTTAATCGTAAAACGGTAGAACTAAAAATTAACGAGTGCCCGAGGCGTTATCACAGTCTGATCAGACAGAATAGACGAATCGAAGAAGCATGATTCTAATTGATCGGATCGGCTAGTGCACCTGGACAAAGTTGTGAAAGCTGCTTAACGTTGCACTATCGTTTAGCAACTGGCTGTGTGCAACGTGTAGGCGCCGTGAACGAAACTACCAGCCAACGGCAATAATGGCAAAGCAACAGCGTCGCTAGCGACATCATCTCGCCTAGGTGCGCAGCTTTAAAACTCCTCAATATGGAAAGTCGCGCTTGATTCTCCTGAGAAGAGGCAGCCGGTTCATGAGGTGGATTGAGGTGGACTGAGGTGGACTGAGGTGGACTGAGGTGGACTGGTCGCCACTGCGAAGGATGGACGTTCCTTGCTCGCCCACGCTCGGTGCAAATCTACACGGCGTGTTCCTCGAAGGCGTTGAGGAAATTTGCATCGACTCCGTACTGCCTGCAAGCCACGGTTACCTGGTTCCGGTTCTACGGGAAGTCGAGAAGCTTAAAACATAACCTAAATGCTGAGCATGCCTACAAGAAAGAACGGATCGTATTAGATCTCCTAATGATTCACTTTACTAGTTCCAGGTTCCTGAAGTAGAGGCGTGCATTAGGCTTAGAATCCTTTCATTGGTTCCTGGAATCACAATCTCCTCGACATGCCTGTAATCGTGTTCCACTTAGCTCCGTAATAATTGCCAAGGAAGGATCTGTCGAGGTTCATACAATTTGCATATATCGAGTGTCCGATCCGTGCAAGGAGCTTGCGTGAGCAGGGATTTCGTCTCTCCGATCGTCCACGAATCCGATGAGTATCGGGTAAACTGGTAAATAAATTCATAAGAGAAGAAACGTAGGAGAAGAGTCGAGGATAGTCTATGCCAGTTCGTAGCGAGTATAATATCTATAAATAGCCTGCGGTTGCACCGGTCGTGTCGTGTCAATGCGGCTCTGCAACTCGTTTGCCATTTTTCTCAAAGCCAGCGTACGAGCAGGGTTGGGACTTGAGTTAATTACACGATTCGCTTTGGGCTTCTGTGGGGGAAAAAAAAAAAGAAGAAATTGTGAGGTGTCAGTAGAGGCGATATTAATGTGACTCTAGTAGGACTCAGCGATACTTACGCGTTGCACCGTCGCGTTCAGCAATGCTCGGTCAGTCTCGTGTTTTCTCGCAAAACTCGCTCGCGCCCCCGAACATTCCAAACCCACGCGGATTGGTCGTTTATGCCCTCAGCACTGTGTTCTCCGATAAAATGACGCCGTATCGGTAACGCATGCGAGTTTTCGCGCCAGGCATTTATTCCTGGTACACGTAATAAGTTCATATGTAGTACATAAGTTCACTCGCGTATTGGATGCGTTTCCGTGCGTGTCTAACGCGATGATTTAAAGTGCAGATACCGTTCCGAGAACCGGAGGCGTCATCGGAAAGAATTGCGCAAGCTCGGTTTATCGTAGAGTCTCTTATCTGGTCATTCATCGACACACGTGACCATCCTTTCATTCATCCAACCGTTGAATCATCTAATGGTTCATCCGTCCATCCATCGTTTGGTTGGCCTGGGCCGAACACCTGGTCTCTGGATGACCGTGCCTTTGCTTCCTTTCTGATTTGGGATAGGCTCGGGTGGGATACAAGGTATCGAGCCGAGGCACAGAGTCAGGCTGAAGTTGATTGCGAGCTGAGGTTTTGAGTATAGTCCAGTCAGGACGCCCACACTGTTCAGAGATCTCTACAGGACGGCCGCGCTGAGGTGCGCCGCGACGTTTAGATCGGGAAAACCTTGGCGATATTTCATGGACGCATAACGCGTACGCGCCTATCTCAGGATAGCGGATAGAGACGAGGCTTCAGGCAGGCAACAAGTCAGCCAGACTATGACCCTCCTCCACGGCGCAGTAATTCCTTTTATTCTCCTTTTGGTATTACCCGCAAGGCCAAGATGTTACAATGATGCTTTGCCAACGTCGTTTGTACCTGGTACCAGATCTTGAGGTCGCCAGAGAAACTGAGCACGAACGGGACTCTGTGGATGAGTACATAGATGAGTACCAAGTACAGAATGCGAGTAAAGAAAATCGTTATGATAAATTAGGGTAAAAAAATGCAAAACTACCAAGGATCAACGATGCAAGCAAGAGTTCATCCATCGTGTATCGTGCAGCAGCAGGAAGTTTCGACGTGGTTGGAACCGCATGTAAAAAAGTTTCTATCTCACGGATGAGCGCTCACGGTCGACGTACGAAGCAGCAACAGGTGCCAGTCGCGCATGCGGATCATCAGGCGTCGTGATATATGCCGCGGATGATCCCGCGTCGCTCTAAGAACCTTTCGCGAATTCACTTGGTCCCTGGAGCAATTGCGAATTCAGCAGTCGCGCAGCGTCCTCTAACGAGTAATGACATCTGGCAAAGGGCGGGGCCTATTACCGGGGCTCCCACGCGGTCTTCACTCGCCTGTACACACCGGGTACGGTTCCACCACCATCGTTCACCATCACCGCCACAATCATCATTACCATCCTCAGGAACAACCGGCATCATCCCTCCCTCGCAATCACCAGACGTATGGTTAACCAGTCCCATAGTAACGTATAGGTACAACTGGTTACTCTCGTCCGCTCTTTAACACTTGTGAACTCCTGGCAGCAACTGGAACTGGTAGTGAGGATGAGGAGCAAATCCGTACAGAAGAGTCGATTACCTAGGAGAAAAAGGAAAGAACGGTTAACAGTCGATAAAGTAGCGAGAAATAAGTCTTTCAGAGTCTGGTAAGAAGATATTTTTTTCCCAAGGAAGATCCTTGTCCAGGAGGTCGGCACTGGACTGATCATAGTAAATGCATCGATGGAAGGGAGCGCGCGCGGCCCCCCACGCCCTCTGTTCTCGCTCGTTCTCTCCCACTCTTCTTTTCTTTCTCTCTCTTTCCTCTTCCCTTCTCTCGTTCTCTCTTGCTCGCGCTACGCTCGCTCGCGTGGTCGAGAGCGCGAGAACAAGACAAGACGCCAAGACCGTTCCAGCCGCCCGCGCACTGGACCGAAAGGAACCGAAGGCGACCGAGCGCGAACCCAAAGCCAAACGCATAGTTAGCTCGAATCGCGATCGCGCGATGCACGTCCGCGCGCACCTCCTCCGCGAAGACGGCTTTGAGAATCACGCGTCATACTCGTAGAGGACGAGTCGGCTTGTATTAAAAGTTGTGGCGCGACGAGCGACAATGCGTATTTTCGCGCCTCGTTCAACCTGAACGCGTTTAACGTCGACGTTATCGTGCGCCTTGTTGATTTATGCTTTTGTACCGTCGACGTCCCGTCCTTGTAACCAGGAGCGTTGACGATCTTTTTATTCCTTGTCGGATCGTGTTATAACCCAACTATAAATCCTCGTGACTCTTCCATGACGAATTTCGATCATTGCGGGTAGTGCCTTCGTAGTTTTCTTGTGCTTCCTCCTGTAGCTGTTTGTCTACACGCAGGAAGCAGCCGCAATACGGCCCGTTATGGATTCCTACCCGATGGTAAGTTTTGATTGTGCTTTTAGTGACATTAAAAGTTTTACCATTTTTCGAAATACCGGAAACCAGCCTGTAGAAGCTGGAAGCGATGGTGCTTCGCGAGATGGAAGCTGCGACTTAATCAGGAATAAAAGTTTATCGTTTTCATATTCCTTTTGGTGGGATCGAAACAGCAGGTGCGCAAGCGATATCCTAGCAATGCAACAGGGCTGATTTCTAACAAGTAAAATATTATCAGGCGAAACAATAGTATCGATAGATCGCACGGCCACTTGATAAATCGTGACAAATCTTAACGACTTCATCGCGATACCGTATTGCCATATGGGACGAGGACCTTTTTATAACGGGGTAGTTATCGTGTTGCACATCGTCCAAGGTTATCGTGATACCCTGTATCTTTTCGATCAACGAATTCCCTTTTTGCAAATGATTGAATCTGCAAAAAATTAGTATAAACACGTGCACTCTTCAATGCACTGTATCTTTTCCCTTGTACTTGAAGAAAAAACGCAATGCCATACTTTTCAGAGATTTACCTGATCGCTAAGAATAAAGGGCGTGCGAATTTTACGCGTGTTATTGCAATTTCTGCAAGTGACGTACGTCACATTCGCAGAAATTAGTAAAGTCATCAGGTCCTCAGAAAAGGATCCAGATATCTCTTGTAGCTAGGTCTTGTCCTTGTCGTTAAGATATCCTGCACGTTGTCTTCGGTGGCAAAAGCACTGGTGGCCCTGACGGTAGTGGCGTCGGTAGCAGCAGTGCAACTGGTGGAATGCGCCATTTGATGAATGAAGATGAAGCGGACGAAGAGGACGGGACGGGATGGTTAGTCGGCTGGTCTGGCTGGCGTCCCCTGAATGGGACCAGTCCTCCAGTGGATCCCTTGTAAAGGCAGGCGTTCTCCACAGCGCCGTTCCATAGAATAGCAATAGATGCGTTTGACAATGGAACAGCATTTACGATTCAGTGCTTCCACGTTAACAGTAAAAAAAAATTGGCAACAGTTATTTAACAGCTCCGGAGAGATAATAAATTAATGTAGACCATCGAAGTTGGTAGCCAATTCGAGGAGTCTTCCGGTAAAAAAAATTTCGATTGAAACCTCGCGCAGTTGGTGCCTCGTAGTTGGTAACTCTGGGAACGATGTTAAAACGACGACCTGGGTGTGGTACGCATGAAAATAGATCAGAGCAGTACAGTTGTTAAAAGGATCGGCGCAGGCTTTACGAGTTGAATCGGTGATGTGAAAAAATGACATGGTCCATCCACCCGGAAGATCTTTACCTGAAATCGTTACCGTATAATTATCATTTGGAATGTCACTTATACTCATGACTGCTCGGCTTAGCCACTTTGTCTTCCATTGGGCGTTTCACGATGCGTCTGGGGACTTGGTGTGATTTGATAGGACGTTTAGCTGCTCCCGTTCGTCTCCTCCATCATTCTTAATTAAGACGGCGGGCATGACAGTCCCATTTGACTATCTCAGCTGAATCTCGCTCCGGCGTCTGAGCTTGCTCGGCGTTTCTCTTTTCTCTCTTCTACATTCGGAGTAAGAACTACCGTAGAATCCAGAAGCAGATCCTCATCACGATGATGGTCCTGACCACTGGGTACTCATGGTAGCGGGTTCTGCATCGTTCTGTAATTTATTTGAGAATAATAAGACCAACTTGAAATCTCTAGACGTAGATCATCGTAGCCATTAAATTTTCACTCATTGATCAATGATCTAATGCATTTTGAATGAGCTACCAAATAACGAAGGTATTGTGAACTACTGATGGTTTTCTTGGTACCGGGTAGAGACCCTCGCCCCTGGCGTATTACTATATTACTCCTTCGCCAAGCTGTACAAGTCAGACTGATTGTTAATTCGGAGAGAGGCTGTAATTTCTTACGAGTGACTGTGCAGCACCGTGAACAGGCATTGCTCATGCTTAGATCATTTTTTGATCTCGTTTGGATCACGTTACTAATGTCGTTGATCAAGATCCCGAGCTGGGATAGATCAAGGTGTCAGAGAGATCTGTGAAAAATGAAGATAAAAAATATATCGTCAAAGATGCTGATATTTAAAATTCAAAGTTTTGCTCCTGAGCTTAGACTTAGATCCCTTCCTTGGTACCTCGTGCTGACTGACTCTTGAGAAAGATCAAGATGATCCATAAAATGAAAAAGATTGGCCGATCCAAAGGGTTCCTTTGGATCGTAGGTGGTTCGCACTATCGATAAACAGAAAACGTGCAGGGACGAATGCGTCGCGACGCGTGGGAGTCGTTATTTTGGTTCTAACCTAATTCAGTAGTTCTAGGGTTACGTGGTGCCGTCCTAAATATAAAATCTAGCGCAGGCCTTCGCTATAAAATGTGTAAATACGCTGAGTCTTATTGCGGATCTAACGTTTCCATTTGTATGGCCACGTGACTCTTTTCTAAAATATCACTGATAACGATTGACAATCAATTGGTCTCTGATAAAACGTAAAAACCAGCAATCGTCTCGATCGTCCATACAGGAAACGCTTTCACCATGAAAGCTCCCCATTAAAAAATCTCAGGTGGTTGGCTGCGAGACTGTAAACTGTCCAGCGACGTTAGCGCCACGTTCCTTTCTCCGTGGCGGCTTTATGTATTAATAGTAAGCTTCGAAAGTTTATTTTTACATTGCAGTCACTCTTTGTGATGTTCACCCTGCAAATTATCCGAAGTTACGTAAGCCGTTCGGTCGCCAAAAAGATTCTATGGCTACGTAATCTCCACAGTGGGTCCGACCGATGGACAGATGGATGAGCGATGGATGTTGATGCGGATGAGAAGGAAGATGATGATGATGATCCTAATAGCGTCCAAGAGAGGGAGTTCAGTCATCAGAGGAGAGACAGAGGAGAGAACGGCAGGTGATAGCTGGTAGGAGTGGCTGTGCGAACGCAATGGGAAAGCTGCCAATCACGATCGCGAATTACCTGTTCGGAGATCGATATGCATCCGGTATAGGTGGATGCATTACATACGTACATGCACCATGCAGTATATAAATAAACAGACACATAATGAAAAATAATGGAAGCTAACGGTCGCGAGGTCTGTAACGAAGAAAGATTTGATTGACTGTAAAAAAAGATGGAATCGGAGTTGCTGGTTTCCGGTAAGCAACGAATGAGACGAGAGGGGCGGTCAGGGTCTCTTCAGCAATGGCCGACTAATTCCTGGCCAAAAGCGACACCCACGTGGTCGTACGAGCTTCGCCGATCGGTTGTATGAAAACATCAGTGTGCGCTACCCGGATATTTCTCTTTTGCTCCTTGCTGGATTCGACTCTTGTCTCTCTCTCTCTCTCTCTCTCTCTCTATCGCTGATACGTAGTTCTCTTTGTACGAGAGCAGTCGTCCCCGTCGAAGCCGTCGTTCTCTCCTCCTAGGTAAAATCACCGATCCTGCTCGTGCATATGTGCCGGAACGTGGAGGCGTACTCACATTATATTCCTTATAGGTTAAACCTACCCGCCCACTTGGCATGTCCCAATACCTGGCAGCGATATGTCAACAACTACTTTCGACTCGGCGAGTTCGAGTCTCGAGTTTTATCGCGACACGTACGTCCTATGGAGTGACGTTAGCCGATTACAGGTAACGTGTCGACGTGACGACGCGTGACAGCTAACAGGAATTGACCTAGGGGTATGTTTATCGGGATCCTGACACTCGCAGAGTGTAACCGATTCGGACCCTGACACATGATCAGGCATAAGCGATACTTCGGGCTCTAACGATAGATCAAAAGAAAACCTGATTCCCATACGACCCAGGATCATACGAAGTACAAGAAACACGGCGCATCTTCACGAACGCGTTACACGCCTCCTTTCTAGCTACGCTTTTCGTTCGAGCTTTAAATATACCGTCGCGGTCGCATCGTGCAGTCGCGGCGAACAGCCACGCTATTACGGAGCACCTCGCGCACCACGGCGCACCGCCCGATATGGAGCAATCTCAGATTTCCATCCGCCCAAATCGAGAATATACGCCCGCGCCAGCGCTACATCCGCCGTCCGCCTCTTCCTTCGGGAGCCTCTTCCCCTTCTGGAGCAGCGCGCTCTGCCCTATCCCTCCCGAGAGAGGGAGAGAGAGAGAGAGAGAGTCGGGGATGACGGTGGCACGCCACGGGAGCAACAGTGCCAAAAGTGCCTCAAGACCGTCGACTCTGCAGACCCTTTTGCACCGTCTAGGTCTCTCCTCTCCCTCTTCTCACTCCCTCCCCTCCTCTAGCTCCTTCTATCCGTCTCTCTTCTTCTTCTCCCTCCTCGCCACCCCCTGCCTTCTTCTTGGACACGTTTCCTTCCTCTTGTCTTCGCGCATCGCCTCTTGCTCCATCCTCTCTTGTATTCCTTACACGAAACGATACGGTGGTCGTACAGTGTTTCTCAGGATGCAGACATAGTGCATCCTTAGGTCGGATCCTATCGAGTCCTCTTGGTCTTCTCTCTCTTATCCTCCTCCCTCTCTATAGATGCATCCTCTACCTTTTCCACCTCCTTGACCTCGTCCATTTCTCCTCCTGCCACTGCTTCCTCTTCCATTCTTTCACTTTCGTCTATAACGCTATTGGGATCATCCTCGTCCCCGTCATCGACATCGTCCTCTTGATCTCTCTGGTACTTCTGGTGTCTACCGTGTCGCGTCGCGTGCCGCCTTAACAAGTGTCTTCGCAGTGTCAGAGATTAGAATCCTGTAGGCTGACAGTGAAAGGACTCTGGTGCTCCGTACCTGGTTGTAAGGTGTGACCCTTAGTGTCTTGATGATCCAAGTCATGGACCTGGTGCAAGCTTGATCCCTCTTGAGGAAGACGTTCGAGATCAGAAAGCAGCAGCACCGTTTGGTCGATCGCTACGTTCATGTTGCCGGAAAGCAGCTTTCCCATTACAGGTAAATCCCATTGCGATGCTTGTCCCGTCTACGTCCTTCCGAGTCAATCAATGACTGGACTCTCGACGTATTCTGCGTTCCTTCGCGTCTCCTGGATCTCTGTTAACACAGGATGACTGTCAGGCGCTTGCCCGAGCACAGCGGTAAACTCTAAATAGACTCGCGGTAATTGATCACTGGAATACCCTCGATAGAATTCAATTAGAAATACACGTCTAACGACAAGGGGGAACTACTGCGAGTCCACGGTGACTTAAGGGTATCGAATTAAAGTGATTAGGGTATACGAGAGAACAGCTATGTGGAATTTGTAGACTCATAATCCCAAATATGGAGTGAGAAATTTGAGAGAGCCAAAAATAGTGGCGCTACGCCAACATCTAAAAATAGCTAAAAACTAAAATGTAGTAAGGCATGCCCGGCTGCACGGGTCTCCGATCGCGCGAATATTAATGACGATTAGTCTTGGATGCTAATGATGAACATGGTGCCGATGATACCGTCTTCCGTGACGAAGGTCACGAGCACCTGGTTCGTAATGACGGAGACATGAAATTCTTCTGGGAGGAGACGATGAACCTGATACCAATGAAAACGTGTTAGCAGGCCACTGTGCCGACGATACGTAGTCTAGGTAATGACGGGGGTCGGTCAATGATGTCAATGACGTTTCGTGTTACTCAAGCGTAGGGAGACCCGAGTCAACCTGGGTAAGGGACGAAATCCGATCGAGCAAGTCCAAGTAAGGTTGAGTTGTTGCGGGTGCTGCCTTGGTGTCCACGTCTATTTCCGAGCGAGAATATTTTTATCCGCCGGCAGCGGTGTAAACGCGGCATAATGTGCTCCTCCTTTCTTTCTCGCGCTTTCGGTACCTCGCGCGCACGACGCACGCCATTTCCATCCACCGACTACGGAACGTCATCTTGATCATGAAGACTCTCTTGACCTTTTCAACCGTGTTTAGGTACCGGGAATGGATGTTACTGTCGATCTGCCTATATTATTCGCAAAGACAGCTGTTGGCTGTTGGTCAGAAAAATAAGGCAATTAATAAAAGAAAAAAGTGCCAAGTGTTAGTTTGCTTTCGACTGTACACAACGCGCAAGCGCTCGGAACTCAATTTCTAAAAATCATTGTCACTCTTACGCTATCGTAAACTTGGCTCCATTGCTTTTTCTGATTTTACTTTTCTCTTTTTTTACATTCCCATATTCTATTTCTATTATCATTCGCTTGTGCCTTTTGCACTCTCCAAGTATTCACAGTATTTGTATACACAGTCAACGAAAAAGCCAAGACACCTGAGAATGGGTTCGAGTGGTTAATTCGTAGGACCAGGTCCAAGCGAATGGATTGGATGAACAACGAAGTAAAAAGATGAAGTATTTACCCGGAAACTCCTGCTTGTGTCTTCAGGGGGTATTATGCAGACCGAGGAAGTCGTGCCTAGTGCTCGGTCTACGGGGGTAGAGTCCTCGCCAACGGACGACAGCTCGCATCTGCAGCAGCATCATCCCCCGTTGCACCATTCGACGCAGGTGCGAGGTCCAGTGTCACCGAATTCTCTCCGCATGGCTGTAAAGCAGGAACCAGCCCCGGAGGACGAGGATGGGGACGAGGAGCAACGGACACTCTCCAGCGAGAGGGATGCCGTGAGTGTTCACGGGTGAGTCAACGTCCTGGCCTATCCTGACACTTTACGGATTGTAGGGTGTGTTCCTGATGAAGACTCTGGATGATCTTCTTGACAGTCCTCAGGTGCAGGGTGATGGGATGCAGATTCCCATGAGCGTCGCTACGATTCCCACTGCACCGACACCGTTAGCACCACTGACGCCGCCGACGCCACCGACGCCGACTTCCGGAACGCATGGTCATCGGCAGATCAATGGCTTCGAGGAGACGGCTCAACAGGTTCCCCATGACAATGGTGGCGGCAAACCCAGGCCCAGGTGAGTCTCTTGTACCTTTAAACGTAGAACATTCTAACATTAGTCAACTATGGATGGCGCGCAATGTTCACCGGCCGCTATGGGATATCAGTCTGGTGACTGCACGATCAAGCAATTATTGGAACACAAGCCTGAGCCGATGTGTTCTCAAAGTGAGCTATCGAAGGTGTTAGTTGGCCGCGCTAGCGGCACGGTGCACATTTCCAATTGCTATTAAGGTGTGGTCGGAATGCAGTAATGGACGAGTCGCTTTGGTCAAACGGTTGTGTGTATCGCGGCAACCATGAGATTCTCCGAACGGTTCATCCTTGTTTTGGTTGCAGTCGCGGGCGCAGGAAGTCACGGTGGAAGTTGAAGTTTCATCACCAGGCACTACCACCGGAGTACCTTGATCATTACGAGGCAGCTCTTGCTCAGGAAGCCTTGAACGCGAGTCCATCGTCGATTCCTGAGTCGACAGCACCGAGTCCAGCACCCACGGCTTCAACGACGGCCTCAGCCTTCCCATCAATTTCCGTTTCCACCTCCACTCCTACTCCCAGTTCTATCTCGACCTCGACGTCAACTTCAACGAAGACTCCGAGTCCCGTAGCCGATGTTCACGGGTGGCTTCAACGTATCGCCACGATGCAGCAGGAACTCTGTCCAATTGTGCTGCAACATCAACATCAATCTCAGTCCCATTCTCATCAACACCAGCAACACTATCAGTCTGCCGATACCTTACCAGCTGCAGCGTCCAGGAGGTCTGTCATCACGTCGACCTCGCACTCCTATCCGTCGCACCACAGCACCCATCACTCTCAGCATACAGCGCACTCGCAGCAGCATCATCATCAGCAACATCATCAGCAGCCGACTCCCAGGCCGCCAATGAAGTATTCTGATCTGCCTTATATGGGGGAGATAACGCTGGACAATAGTAAGCCGCGCCGAGGGCGAAAGCCGAAGAAAGCCGACATCTGCCACCTCATCTACAAGAACTACGGCACCATATTACCGGGTACACCTGGCCACGAGGAGAAGAAACAGCCGGTGAAGTCAAAGCCTGAGAGCCGTACGGAACATCATAATCATTCGCAGGTGTCATTTCAGCGGACGGATATTCAGAACAGGATCAGCAGTCTCCTGGAGAAGCGTCTTACTCAGGAGTCCAGGAGAAACCTTGCCCTGGCGGAAAGTCTAAAATTATCGGAACAGGATGAACCGCTCAATCTCTGCATTCGTGATCTCAATCAGCTCAAGATACGATTGTTACGCAAGCACGGAAACGTCTACGAGTCTGGTCAAGTAAAAAGCGAAGCCTCGAGCGACGCTGAAGAAGTCGAGTGCCTTGGCAGTTCATCTTCGCCGCCTTTACTGCTCGATGTCCAGCGTTCAAGTGAATCCCTGAACTACGGAAATCATCATCATCATCATCATCATCATAATCATCACAATATACATCAGCATGCAAATAATAACAACGCTAACGATAACAACAATAGCAACAGCAGTAATAATAACGAGGAGTGTACAGGATTTCCTCAAAATCCTGGTTTCGTCTACTGGCCCAACGCTGGTGTCTTTATTCACCCAATGGCGCTACAATCACAGTTCCTCTATTATCAAAAAATGGCACAAGCTGACAAACCTTTTGGTTGCGTCGAGCCAACGCCTAAAGAGCAGAAGATCGTTCCCAAGTCAATATTTTCAATGCTGGACGGCGGAAAGAGTTCGGGTGCTTCAGTAGGTTCTGGACCATTGGCACAGGTGTCGCCCTCTGGAACGACGCCAACAACAGGACAACCACAGCCGACGCCACCAGCATCTCTGTCAGGTTCGTCGCCAATTGCAGCACCGGAATCGCCAAGGCCGAAGAGGAACGCTCCTCTGGGTCATCAAAGTCAGTCCCAGCCGACAAAACGGAAGCGTTCGGCCATATTTATTCCGCCAATGCCCACCGAGAATAATAACAATCCAGCGACCGAGGTCAGCATATGCAAGTTCAAGTTCACGGGTGGCGCCAAGCCGAGTCTCCAGGAGAAGAAGAGTCTCTCCGTCGACTCCGGTGGGAACTTCAGGTACTACAGTGGCACTGGGGACAAGAGCATGCGCGGCTACGAATTCTTCCCACGTGAGTCTCTTCAGCAACCTGCTGGACAAGCTGGTTCCTCGGCTGGAGCCTTCCTTAGCGCAGCTGGAGAACGGATACCAGCCCCGGTGACCGGCGCCTCCGTAGCAGCCGCAGCTGCAGCCGCGGCGGCGGTCGCTGCATCCTGTCAACGTCCTCCGGCCATACAGGAGGATGGCCGACGGAAGCGCAAGACCAGGAAGTCCTTGCAGCGTGAAAAGCTGGAACAGACTTTCAAAGAAAAAGGCTTCCTCATTCAAACTCAACAGCTGGAGTCCGCAGAAGGTGCGACTTACTGCAAGTTCAGGCAACTGCGCAAGTTCACCAGGTACTTATTCAGGAGCTGGAAGGACTACCTTCCTGGCAATGTGCGCGACTTGACCGGAGCCTCGGAAGCGGATGTCATAGAGGCTGATCCGGAGGTCGAGAACGAGGTCGATCCCGAGTCCCCTATCGTCGGCTCGCCTCTCTCGAGTTCCCTCGCCCCCAGCGAATTGATACCTGGACCAGAATTACTCGAGGAGTCCCGAACTCTTTCCCTGACCCCTTAGGCTTAATCCCTACGCTAAGTAAAAGAATGTCTGGAAGCCGCATTTATCGCTTTCGTGCACGTCCGTCCACGTCGACTTCCGTCCCTCGGGGCGACGCATTTACGTCACAAGAGGATCGTCCTCGGGGCAGGAAGTTTGCCATAGCGAATTAGCTGGTGACGGTCGACAGCATCGCGTCCGATGCTCAAACGCGCGTAATCAGATCGTCGTTGGTCTTGTGCGAGTCAACGTAGCTCTGTGCCAAAGATGGGAGACTGGTATGTACATAGAGAATAGCAGAGAATGAAAGTGCGTGAGTGGTACCGAGCGGCGCGCATCTAATTAACAGCGATTGTGTTAACCAAAGAGTGCATGTGTAAAATAAAGAAGCGTGCTCGGTAAGTGGAACGAGTGAGAATGAGAGTGCGTGAGAGAGAGTGTAATTTTTTTAAAATGACGTTAATTATTTAATATCGTCTAACGAAGTCTAGTCTTATTTATACTCTTGCGTGGAACGAGAAATTAGAAGTGTAAAAAGAAAGCAGAAAGAAAATGAACGAAGCGAATAACCGAACGCGTCGCTCGATTCCCCGAAAAGGTGTAATATTAACGAGCGTCGCGACGCACTTGGACGTCGTGCGCCACGACGCTTCCCTAAGTGCCTGTTCGAAGCGCGACCTCGTCGCGCGCATATGCTCACTGTATAGAGGTCACATGTTGTTTATAGCTTGTAATAAAACTATATTGTTATTAACGATATCGCATTCCCTCTCTGATATCCTTTCTACAAGCGAATCCTCTTCCAGTACACAGTACTCTCCATACAGCTGGTACACGGAACACTCGACGTGCCGACGCTCGGCGTCCAGCTCCTGGGGCAGCAATTAAGGCTGCTTCTTTTGATTTCATTGATGCGATCGCGGAGCAGGGACTTGTGGACCGTCTGATGGGAGAGAGAGAGAGAGAGAGAGAGAGAGAGAGAGAGCTGAAGATGAAGAAGACACGCGAATGAACGAGAGAAAAGAAAGAAACGAGAGAATCGAGCAAAGAGCCAGAGAGGACGCAGAAACAGGACTTGGCAGAGAAGAACTGGAGACGTCAGCGTCGTTGCACGGTTCGCGACTGTTGGCCACACAGCCATGCACGAAGGCAGGCACGCACAGCATGTGTGGTCATGTGTGGCTCGATGCATCGGCGTATGTGTACCATACGTGCGCGCGCACACAGGCGTCCCAACTGGTAAGCGGCGTCTCGACGCACACGCATGGTTCTTGTACAGCCGAGTGCGTAGGGCCCCCCATTCATGCATACGCCCATTCACGCATCTCTGGCTCACCTTGACGGCTTTTTGTCCCTGCCGATAGTCCTTCTTTCCCTTTCCATTTATCTCTCTGCACCTTCGCTCTCCTCTCCTTCCCGAGATGTTCGTGATTTTATGACGCCATCCTTTTCAATTTTTTTACCTCCGTAGAGCTCGCTGGATTTTGGAAAATGACGCAATGCTTGGTTCTAGCACTTTCGTTATGCGGCTGCTGCGCTTTCATAGCTACTTCCCTGTGGATATACGACAGATGGCGATTAGTTGTATTATTGTATGCAGAACGAATAGAGATACGTACAGGGAAGTAGATGCATAAGGCTGCAGCAGCGGAATAGGACGGAAGTCTCTATGGGGAAGCAGAAGGTTCTACGTCGTAATTACGAGGAGTGCCGAGGGTTCCCCACCGCCACGCGATATTCTCTTATTGTCCCATCTTCTTTAGTGACTTTTTGCAGTTGCGCTGCTGCGCCTCCTCGCCGTTCAGGAGAGACCGCGCACAATGACTGCAGGTTTCCTAATACGGCCTCGGTGGAGTCCTCGTGAAAAAAAGAGGAATTTCGGCGAGTACCTATAAGTATACGAGGGCAGGATCAGCGGTGCCTGGGAAGAGGAGAACATCGTGGCTTGGAGGATTCGATAAGACAGCAACACGATGCGCACCATCGATATATATATATATACAGTTCTCGCAGGTTTGTTCTTTGATATAGGAAGCCACGCGTTATCCAATGAGACGCCAGGGTGGCCATCTAGACTGTCTACCTGGCTGGTCGCACTGATCATAGCTGATATGAGGTACGTGGATCAGGCGAGACAGGCTCATGGAGGAAAAAGTTCAATTTGTCTGGCGCGTTCCCTATCCTGGATAGTTGATCGTGAATCGCCTAGGTAAGGGGAAGCTTCGTTCGTTGGCGCTGGGCCGCTTTCCGCGTCCTTAATGATGTTCCCGGCGGTACGTTGCCTCCTGGACGTCTTCGTGTTCTTCGTAAGGCCCGGCTCGCGTGGCTTCGGCGCAAGAACGGCTTCATGAATGAACTCCGACGCGGCTCGATAGAAGGACTCTTCGCTCTCTTTCTCTCTCTCTTACTCCACGTTTCTTTTTCTCGTCTCACTCTTCTCTTTTCGATACCCGGTTAAACTGGAATCGTCACAATGCAGACGGAATGCCTGATTGTTTCTAGGCAGTGGCGACTATTCCGCGTGGTTAAGAAGAAAGAGACGCCACCGGAAATCATCATTCTCGGCGCGAGTTTTAATCCGAGAAACCGGAATCCTCCCGAGCCGCGTGCAACCTGACTGACAATAAGACAGTCCTCTCACTACCTCGATCCCTACCTTGAATTCCGGGCCTGTTCTCTCATCCGCGACCACGTCCACGTCCACCTTCGTCTTCGTCCTCCTCTTCATCCTTGTATATCTCTCCACCAGCCATTCTTCTCCACTTTTTCATTCTCTTTCTGGCGTTCGCCTCACCGGACATTCCTGGATACCTCGGAGTTTAACAGTATAGGAAGTCACGGCACCCAACTCCGATAGCCACCATCCTGCAACGTCGACGTAAACCTCACAGGAACAAGAACGAATATCTACGAGTAATACTTCCTGGTCACGGCACCTGGTTCCTCCGTAGACTTTAGAAACGCTAAAGGTCACTGGTCTCCGTGTAGGCGATTGGGACTTCGTGGGTCTCCACCTTCCCAGCAGGTAGTCAGGCGGCCAGTCGAACGTCCAAGGAGTTAACGATTACCCGATGATTTCGTGACAAATTAACCTGGAGAAGTTTCGTTTGGGCCTGGTGAACCATTGCCAGGGGGTATTCGTAGCCTCGCGTGACTGGGACTTACGAAATTCTCTCTACACGTTGAGAGGTACCCAGGGCCCTTTCCACCTGGTGGGCGTTCTTAGGGCCCACGCAGATAATCTGACCAAGAGCACCTTACCAACCTGCGATAGTTTAAATCAACGAACCGTTAGACTTGGTCCTATACCGTCAACACCATTATACCATAATACCAACCAGAGTTATGTGGACAGGTTGTTGTTGCAAGATATCACTTGGCGACGAGTAACAGGTGTATATATATAGTCTCCATCTATATAAATACTGTCCGTTGACGCTGGTACACGCGGACACTCCTCGAATCTAATTCTAGCAGTCGAGTTTACGTAGCAGTATTTACGATTCATCAGAAATCAGAGAAATCTTCCGATAGGACGCCTGAGAACTTATTGAGCAAGGATGCTGGGTCCAGGATGCATGATGCAGTGTGCGTCCTCGGATCACCGCATCCTTTTGCCGCGCTTATACCAGCTGGTCCAACTTCTTGCTGACCACCGACAGCTGCAACGAAAACGAAAAATTCGATTGCTTCGCCGGTCAACAACTCTACGCACAGCAGGCTTATGCGACGCTGCTCGGACTCTTTCGTTTCCCTTGTGGAACTTTGCGACAGGTTAAAAGGATGCAGAAATTATTTGATCTTTCTTATCTGCAACGATAGCCACTTTCGTAAGGGGTCTTATGCGTTCTTCGTACATTTCTTAAAGGGTACACTAGGTTTCTATCGGGTAGAAATTATTAATAAAAATTTCAACCGTTGTAATTTGTATAGGGATATTGGATGCACTTAAAAATTTGGTACGTTTTTTGAGGAAAAACAGAACTTCGACATAGCGAATATTTCGACGAATTATTTACTACGTGAAAATGTACACACTCTATTTCGATTAATTATTCCTATTAGAGAATAAAGGTAGTTTAATGATAATTTGAATACTTTTATACGGAGGATTTCCGATTAGCACAACCTAAACTTTCTAATGCTTACATTGTAACGACTACTTATACAACCTTGTAACAGTTTAATAAAAGCTGTCGTTACCTTTAACATTTTGGCTGCATTATCTTAAATTCTTGATTTAGTTTCAGTTGTATATGGGATGTAATTAACTAGTAAATGTAATTATTACGAGATAACGTAAACTTGCAGGTTATTAAGTAAGCCTGATTCATTGTCTAATTACTGTATTTACGTTTTTCTCATTTAAACTATTTAATTTGTCAAACTCGTCAGATACATTATTCACATTCCTGCGAGACACAATTCCACGTAACAGCTGGATTATCGTTTTATTTTGAACCATTCGATGAACATGGCATTTATATCGATAAAGTGCGTTCGAGAAACATTTAAAAGGTTTGAACGTTAGAAATAACGGCGTCGTTAAAAAAAAGTCAGTAGGCATCTTTAACGAATAGAGAAGAGTAATATCGTCAGTATAAAATACTAAGTAATTTATGTTACAAAATTAAATAACTTTCTTGCATTGATATGAATTTCTTTTTTGAATAATTTGAATATTGTTGCAGTTATCGTGACTGTCAATTGACTCACTCGTGACAGGCCCTGTGAGTTGCGCATGCGCAGCGACACTGCAATAGTAACGGTCGTTTCGCAAGTATGGACTTGCAGCTTCTTGGAATCGAAGAGTAAATTACGGAAAACGTGTAAATAATTGTGAAAATCAATCTGAATTCGTGTTTATATAGATTACTGTGACATCTAGAAGCTATAGAGAAAGATATGATTACGAGATACAGTGGTAGATCAAGATATTCGTGCAATGTTGCGATCGCTACCCCCGCCCCCCTTGCTCCAAAGGGACGCTGAGTGGTGCGTACACATTTGTGCCTAAAATACAGCTCAGAGGGTTAATTTACATTGTTTCCTAGGATGGCAGGTACTGCTTAGACATTTTTGTGACAACATTGAGTTACGACGATGGTTTATTTTCCAGAAATATGGTGAGTTCAAGTATTATTCTATCACATTTCTTTATGCTACATAGTATACGATGCCATGGGCGTCATAATCAATTTTTCCTTTGCGTTTGGGCTATATTTTTTAAACGTGACAGGGATGAAATATTTCGACATTTGAACGTAATATGATTATGAATTTGTCGTTTAATACTTTTTTTTTGTGAGGAGACCATAGTATATTATGTTAATATACATTACTATTAGTATACAAATAGTAACAAAATACTCAATGAAATACATTTTGCTTACTGCACGTATAGCTATACTAATGTTTAATACTTTGGCTTCTATCAGCAGTGGAAACTATATACAAGAAGAGGAAGGTGGCCAAGCAGAAAGGATATTTATCAAATGAGGAAATCCCAATGGAAAGAGAAGGAACGATAACGCAAAGATTGGCGAAATGCATGGAAACAGCATACGGGGAGTCACCGTATTGTCGTCGGAAATCTGCGACTGGTGAGTAGATTTTGAGTCCCTCTGATTTCCAATCATGTCGTAGGGTAAAAGTCCCCGAGCGACACGGAAGTTGGTTGAAATTTATTATATTCAAGTGCATAGTGACCACGACTCTACCTTCGTTGCGTGGAGCCGTGAGTGATTTTTTTTTATACTATGAAAATCGTTAGAGTAGGATCATTCTCTTCTTCACGCGTCATTTTATTCGCTATATCAATAATGCTATTTCTTGTGTATTTCAATTAAATCTTGATGCACGATGACTCACTGAGTTACTCTTAGTGCTATTGTTAATTGCACCTTTTAAAAATATAATACTTTCGTCAGAGATTCGACGCGTTTTATGTTGACAATTATTTTGAAGGAGAAGAGATATCGCAAAAAATGTCCTTTGCCGGAATCCAGATGAAAATTATATGGTCCCTTTTAATACTGTCACTAGTGAGAATCCATCTCGATGAAGGTAAAGACACAGGGTTTTGAAGATTAATTTGTTTGCATTAAGAATATTTAACGAGTTGTTAATTATTAAACTTAAATTATTATAATTGATATTTTTATTGATAAACTTCACAAATACATTTTTTAATATCTATAGTTTTTGAATTTATTAAAGTTCTTTGTTTGTTGGAAACAAATAATGATTGATTTAACGTGTGTAGCGTAGGATGTTTTAAACATTGATTTTTTTTTCATGCAACCCACGGTGAGTACACACAATTTTCTGGCAGTCGTTACAGCCACTTTTTTTTAATTTAATACGAGGTGCAACTGAGACGTAAGCTCGGGTGACGGAAGCGTTCCGGGTAACGTTATCCCTAGTGCAGGTTTTTGCACCCGGGCAGAGTGATTAAGCACGGTTGTGAATTGGCGCTGATGAATGTGGTTGCAATTTTATCGTTAGAGATATGGGATATTACGAGAAAAGCTCATTGCGCGAGTTCAGATTCACGAGGTCCTTAACGCGTTCTTAGGCGAAGTTCATTACACACAGCATTCAGTGAATACAAACGTAGTGTCCGTGTCCCGTTGGGTAGGTAGGCTAGTTTGTCTGGATCGAATGTTTAATCCTAAGCAGGTAGGAGTCAGATGGCGATTGCGTTCTCAGGAGAATTTAAAAAATTCTCCACTAGGAAAAATTCATTTCATCGCGCGCATGTCTCTATGTTGAAATCGCAAAAAGTTCCGTAGGTCATCGTGGGATCACCGTTGGAGCAACACGGAAGAAATTGTTTCGATGATTTCCGATTCCTCCCAGGATTAACCCGAGGAACAGGAAATCATCCCTTTAATTTTTTTTTTTACTTTGTCACGTCGTCACTATGTCACTTTCGTTTCTCATATTTTCTGAGATGACGGAACCTTATTGCTTTCTGCAGTCGTCTATTATCTTTTTATTGGCGTACTTTTTCTATTAAGAATTTAGTAATTGTTGTATAATGTATTTTATTTAATGCTTTTTTATGTCTGTATTTGAACGCTTCATTCTTTGCCTTTGTGTCAGTCACTTTTGTCAATGACGAATTGGTTCCATCATCATGTATTACATGCGTGCACGTCTAAAATGAAATGTATTCGGGTGTATCCAAGCCCTTTTAGATTTTTTCAATTTTGTTGCAATATTTTTATTTAAAACTAATTTTTTTTCTATATTAACGATCAATTCAATTCAGTTTTTTCTTTCAAATGATTTTTTCATGAATATTATTCATTGCTTCGATTCATTAATTTGGTCATATAAAATCATAGACTTATTTAATCAGATTTTACTAATTTTATTGACGTACCTATCTCGTTCTTGAGATAGGTATTTGTTTCCCCATTTGTGCTTTTTTTAACCTTTCAGTAGCGTGTCTCATTTTCAAAGAAGCAACTATCGTGTAATGGCGAGGACCTGGACAGTGCTACTTCGATACTGAGTAGCTGGCAGAGCTGAACTATTTTAAGGTGTGTATAGATGATCCAGTACTATTGACAGTGATATCACTATTCGTTTTAATGCTATTGTAATTCGTATTGGAATAAATTTATGTTGTCATTTGATGTCTCGCGAAAATTAAGTCGGTATCTTATCGTTAAAAAGATATTGCAATCGAATCATTCCTGTCGGTATTACCGACTGAATAAGAATTGATTAATTTACTAGTGCACTCTGTGGCGTGTTATCGCAACTACACTTATCAAATATCCGCAGCCGATACGGCCGGCAGGCAGATGAGGCTTTTCTTCCTGGCCCGTCTAAGGCCTGCCGATCCCCACGTCGGTGCCTCCGTCCGGCCGAGAAGCCGCCTGAGCATCCTCGACCCGCCAGGCCTAGCGAGTTTCGAGGATCGTGCCCACTCGGCAGATTCCGCCGCTGCCCGTTAACGCTCGGGAGAGCTCGGCCATCTCCGTCCATGTTCGTTCCGTTCCGGTGCCGTCCAGCCTAACGTGTGCCCGCTTGCTGGAGTTCGTCGATCGATAGATCATTGTCGTGTGAAGTTTCGAAGGGAACGCACGCACCCTTAAGAGAAAGAGAGAGAGAGATATCGATAGAGGACGAAATCTTTTTACGTTCCGCAATTACATTGCCGATCTTTTGCTGTCTTTTGATCTTCCAATCATGTCCTAGGGTGAAAATCCCAGAACGACACGTTCTCAAACGTTCCCGCGAAACGTCTCGAGTTGCTGGTTCACTCGATGGAAAAAAGCCTACAGTGCAAAGGGTTAAGAATTCGTTAAGTTGAAGATTTCGATCGTTATCGAGCACAAGGTTCTTAAGCTCACGAAAATATTCTTCGATTCCAGCCAAACTAGGAAGGACTAATTATTCTCAGGGTCTTCCGATTCTGCTCGCGAGCTGCAGTGCAGAACCAGTGCTCGCTCGTGCTTTCTCGTGTACTTCCGTGTTGCTCAGGGACTCTGGTGATACATGCAATTTTACTCTTATTAAAAATAATGTGTATCTGCTTCATTGCTGCCTCGATTATCTCATCTCAAAAACGTTGGATTCGATAAAATAATTTAATAAATATCAAAGTAATAAATATCAAAGTTACAAACACGAACGCTCGTGTGCATCGAGTCGGGATCCAACGGGTAAAGTCCGAAAGCAGGTTCCGGGGATTCCTTGATGAAACCCGGTCGGGATTTTATTGGAAATGCAGACTCTTCAAATAATTTCTTCACGGGCAGTTACCTTAATAAAAAAACACAAGGCTTAGAAAGAAACCATAATGGTTGCACAGAGGGCGCTAGAATGTCCCATTTCAGAGAATTTTATGAAAAAATTGAGCTTCGGATACAAAAGGCGTGAAATCTGAGCATTCAATCTCGCAATAGACTCCTGACTCGGTGAAATGGATGGTTGGGTCAAAGGTTCAATGAAATCTTTACGGTTCGATAGAATAATAGGCGTGTTATATTTGACTTTTTTTTTTCTAGACTGTTTTCAATATTTAGCAATTGTAATAATATTAATAATGGTATAATGATCGTATGTAAATGTATATTTATAATACACAGCTACTGT
Organism: Trachelus troglodyta; assembly: GCA_030142635.1. Classification (NCBI taxonomy): domain Eukaryota; kingdom Metazoa; phylum Arthropoda; class Insecta; order Hymenoptera; family Cephidae; genus Trachelus; species Trachelus troglodyta. The sequence continues at coordinate 254,532 of JARQTJ010000606.1, read as the reverse complement.
GCGCGGGTCAAACGTGTCCGTGATTTTTGCGCAACTGCAATGCAATATTTAAAGATCGTTTATCTCTCAGTGTGCGACCGTCAAAAATCGCGAGAGCTAGCTGTCTGTGTAAAAAATTGTTACGGGGATGGAGTAAAAAATAATTGAAATTTTGTAGACTAAAATATATATTGAAATTTTGGAAAATATTGTTGCACCTCTGACACCTGCCCGTTCACTTAAATTTGAGATTCGCAGTGTGCATGCTTTTTTTTCACTAAACTTCGAACTGTCAGAATTATTGCCAAGTAGTTTCTACTCAAACGATCGCATGACAGCTGTCAAATTTGACAGACACCTTCGGCCCGCATCTTACTGGTACAGGGATAGGATTTCGTGGCAAATATACAAGATTCTCGAGGATCGGCGCGTTTCCTCGGTACACGGTTCTTCGGAATAACGTTGGTTAGCGTTGACGCACGTGTCTCTCGTTATACAGGGTGTCCCGCGTAAACAGGGTACCATCGTCCTCGAATTACGAGTAACGACAAAACTGACGAAACCAATAAATAAAAAAAGAGCTCCTATTCGGACAGATCGTACAAGTTAAATTTTCGTAAAAATTCGATGTAGCATTTGTTAAAAAAAAAATAATACATCGCGACATAAATTAAGGGTGCAAGGTCACTGGGTAAAAGTGACATACTTTTTTTTCTTTTAAAATACACAGTGTAGAAATTTCTGCGTTCCCTTCGTGACCCCGTTACGCGTGACACCCTCAGTACCCACATATGTAAATGAAACATACTTTGTCCCATGGATTTAAATGGTCATCGAAGTACCATCGATCGCCGCCAGTAAAAATGGCCAATTACAGGCATATATATATATACACATAGCCAGTGCCGTTTAAATGACGAAACAGAAGAGCGCTGCCGTCGCCTCTATTACTGGAAGGACACTTGCAAAGTGCTTTTTTAGCTTTGGAGGTTAGAAACGCCTTTATTCTCGATCGATCTTACGAACGACGCGATCTGTAGCAAAAGAAAGTCCGATCGACGGATCGGAATTTTTTTAAATCGTCGTTTGTCACATGCGCATACCATTTTTGGCCTTTTCTCTTTCTTTTTACCTCCTCTCGTTCTCTATATCTCAATACGAGAAACCCTGTATGATTGTTTAGCTTTTTTTTTTTTAATATTACTCCTCGGTATGCCTCTTATTGTATCTTTTTTCTTCTTCGTTCCGCTACGTTATTGTTGCTTCTCGCTTTACTCGCCTTAGTCGTCGCATTGAGAGTCAAACACGCCCCTAGTATCGTCTAATTCGTAGTAAACCTTTGGTATCTCTATCCTAGTCTATCGATCGCGACGGCCGAGACAGGCGTCGACGTTATCGGTATTATAGCGCAATCAATTTATTCGTTTAACAGCACTTTTATAACTATATCGTTATCGCTACTAGTTATTAGATTTCGTATTAGTAGCCGTAGTAGTAATAGTAGAAGTAGTAAGTACAGTAATAGTCAGCAGTACAGTAGTGATGGGCGACGCTTGGGCGTCGATACAATTTATCAATAAATTATGTTAATTTAATAGCGCAAGTATATCAATGTACATATGCGGTCGTATATAGTATAAATGTATATATCTTTGTTTTTTTTTTTCGCGCGACCATTTCAACGAACGCACACCGATCTACGGGTGCGTCGATTCGACGATTCGCGCGAAAAATATTTGAGAAAAAAAAAGAACGACGGATTAATAACATTTTCTCTCTCTCTCTCTCTCTCGCACTCTCTTAATCTCTCACTCTCGGATGATCTCGATACAACAGTAAGTCATACGGTAAGACGAGAATAATCTACTAGTGGCTAGTTTAGGCAACTACGGTGATATGATTGAGTTTCTTCGTTATTATTATTATTATTGTTATTATTTATTTATTTATTTATCATTAATGCTATTCATTATTAATATTCTTTGTTCTTTACATTATTCTTTTTTTTTTCGATTTCCCATAACCCTCATTGTACCACAGCTCCTTTGCATTGTCTCGTTGACTGTTCTATTTTCTTTCTTTTTTTTAAAAATTTTTCTTTTCATTATGGTCCTTCCCCCCTCTTTACACATCTTCGAACAGTTTAAACTTTTGATTAAATTTTATCGCTTACCCGGTACACTCGGGCGACACCGTCGTCGCGGGGTTCGTTCTATTTCGTTTAATCGCTCGCCTACGCGCGCACCTAATTAAACGAGAGATTGTCATCGAAAAATATAAGGTTGCTCGTCGAGGGTTTTTAATCAGCCCCCCCTCCCCCCTCCCCCCTCCCCCCTCGCCCCCACATTCGCCACGCAACTTTCGAAGGTAAAACGCACACGTAGAAAATACAGTGAGACCCGACTCTCGGGGATAGGCGGTAGTATATTGAAAAACAGTTGAATGGATGCGCACAGCTTGGAGATTTGGTCGTTAATATTGTACGATACCGATATACGGTAATGATAATAATAATAATAGTAGATCGTTGCGTAAAATAAGGTCATTGTAGATTGGTCGCACTCGTTACGGTTTTCATTTATTATTTTTTCGTTTTTTCTCTATTTTTTGTTTGGACCAAATTTCTTCGTCCGGAAAGAAGATGATGTCTCGCCATATGTTCGCGCGAATCTTACGGAGCAGCCGGTATGGTCGATCGGATCGATAAGATCCTGCCGATCGATTCGAGGGGACGACCTTTGACCTCACCCTGAACATTTTTGAAATAGTGGCGGATTAAAATTATTACTTTTTTCTTACGGTGCCCGAAGATTGTGACATGATTGGTGGTGGGTTTACGTGCTCCCTCCCCTTCCCCCCCTTTTCCGCCACAATCAGCATCTTCTACGTGAATTTATGCGTGACACTTGCGCAGGGATATCGGCCGAACTGCCGTTACAAATAGAAGTTCAAATTTCGAAAATACACGATTGGTCCAGATTGCTCGCTAATCGAGTAGTCGATAATAACAATAGTATCGTAGGTGCCTATACGCAGTTGACGGGTCGGGGATATTTTTATGGCCCCCCCACCCCCCACCCGTTTACGAGGTTACCGTATAATCGTAGATTTAATTAGGTACCATCTTGAATGTCACGGCGATTCCTCGATACGCATTTATCGATCTTGCTTTAATATTTTATTAATTTTTTGGCCCCCCCTTCCCCCCCGTAGCACGTACCTATCACACGTTTCGCTGTCGCGCATAGAAAAGTTTTTCTAAATTCTCTACTAACGTTAACAAGCGAGGGTACCGAGTCTGACTTTCGTCGGGACAAAATCCGGTTTTGTATGTATATATATATATATTTTTTTACGTTTTCTTTTCCCTCCTACTCGTATCTCTTTGCCGTAATTCATCCATTGTGCCCCGTCCTGGCGCCCTCGTTTAGGCTAAGGCTAATTAAGATTTACGAGTGACCTACCGGACTTCCCTGTGTCCCCCCTCCCCCTCCCTCACCCCTTCCTCTTAGCTATAGAGCTTCACCGGCAGCCCTTATTTTTTTGATACGTCTACTGTGCGTAACTACGTCTACTCTCAATGTAAACGAAGAGTGTGCAGGGCTACATACAGGGTGCTCCGATCGCGAGATAAATAATCGTGAATGACGAGGATAGGGAGAAATTTGGATTCCGTCGTCGAAAGATTTGTGAGGTAATTTTTTTTTTTTCATTTTTTTTCTTCGGAATATCGAGTCTCGCGCGTCTTCGTTGTCGCACGTTATCGTTACGACGACACGAGTTTGATACCAGTCGATCTGAACACCCTCTATATCGAGCTTACGTGTGTGTATATATATATATATATATGTGCCTATACGCATAAATATTGCTCCCCGAATGAACCCCAATATTCAATTGTTTTTCGCGTGCGCGCGTATATAGTCGATTTAGGCACACGTTTCTCTTCAAACGCGGGTCAGCGCATAAGCTCCGCTTATCTTCGAGACAGAAGTGCCTGATTGGGCTAACAGCACAGGTGAACCGAGTTTGTGCGGTGAAGGCGCTTCGAAGAAAAGGGGCGTTAGAGAGTAAAAATTGTCGATAGAGTTAAAATGTTTTTTTTTTCTTTTAATTTTCTTTCGGCCGATTCACGAACACTACTTGCTTTCGAGATTATTTATTTATTTTTTTTTTTCGTAAGAGTATCGTAATCTTATAATCGCGAGACACTTCGCCGCCGCTCGTCGTTTCCTTCGCACGGGACGCGGCGCGCGCACTTGACGTCGCTTTGGCCGAATCACCGGTCGATCTTCCGGACGGTCGTTTTACTTTCGATCGAAGCGGCTGATCTGCCAATTTCGCGGTTTACCTACCCGCGCGATCTGTTATCGATAACCGGTCACTGTCGCTTTACGTTCGTCTCGGGCTGCTCTCGTTCTCTCTCTCTCTCTCTCTCTCCTTCCTATCGCTTTCACATTTTAGATTCCTGTTTTCTCTTTCGCTCGATATCTCGTACATCGGTAAACCGGACGCTTCAAGGCCGCGACCCACGTGTCCAGGCACGAGATCGGGACTTCCGGTTAGATCGACCGATTATTCCTCGTCGGATTAGCGTCCGCTGTGCCCAAAATGGCCGCGGAAAAATAAACACGCGACCGTCGCGGTTTTCGACCTCGAGAGCCAGCGGCGTCGTCCGATCTCGCTAGGATTTTTTAAAAATGTTATCGATATGCTAAAAAAACACTACCGGCAGCCACGCGATATCCCCAGCCGCGATATTACGGGTGGCTACCAAAAGTGGAGTAGACCGAGTGAAGAGGCACCATAGAGCGTACGGCGCGCCGACGCGCCGTACAGGCTTAAAGCAGTGATTAGGCTAAAAAGTATACTTAACGATTAGGTTTTACGATTGTTATCGTTATTATTATAATTATTATCTATCGTTAACTGTGCATCATGCTTCGACGCTATGCTCGTTAATTATGCGCACTTTGGACCCTACACTTGTAACGGCGTCGTTCTTGGGCTTTTTTTTTCTTATTTCTTCTCTTGGACTATTCTTTCTCTTTTCATCTCGAACGTCTTCTGGCTAACTACCAGATGACCTCTCTCTCTCTCACTCTCTCTCTCTCTCTATCTCCTGTTTTCGTACTCCCGAGCTCACGCTACGTGAGAATCGTGTGCGTATCGCGGATACCGGACTTCCGGTCCGATCCACCTCGTTTCGCCTGAAGCTCAGCTACGTCTTCAGGGAGCCTCGCTGACGATGATCAGATCCGGCGTTGGGTTCGTTATCGTCAGCCGTGGCAGGACGACCGCGACCACCGTCGCTCTCTGTTACACGTCGTCCTCGATGCTCCTCAGCGGTATCTGTTGCTTCTGCGCTACGGCGTTCAGGACGTAGACCAGTTGGTCCAGCTTCTTGTCCATGACGGAGAGCTGCGAGGTCGGGGCGTTAGTGTTCGTTAGGCACGCGAGGGGTCGCTGTTATAGGCGATTCCGGAAGTTGGATGGGAAGAGGGTGGATGGTCTTTATGAATGTTGGGCGGGGGGTAGGGGGTTCCAGGTAAAAATGTATATGGAGGTCAGTTTACCTGCTGCTCGACGCGATAAAGTCGCGCGCCGATCGTCATTGGCTTGACGTTGCCAGCTCTATCGATTCCTGCCAGGTAGCTACCTGGCTTACCCAAGGTCTGATCTAATCTTCTCTGCAACTCCTGCGGACGAGATACACGGGGTGTGGTTGTTGGTCTTGTGCGGAATGCCTGGGTTACTTTGACTTGTCTAGGCACCCACCTTGATCCGGACCATCATGTTCAGATGACCCTGGCTGTATTGCTCGATAACGTCGCGCACGTCGTACGGCTTCCTCGCCTGCTGAAACTTCCTCCTGGCTACGAAGTACTTGATCTTGCGAATTGCCCTAATGGCGTTTCTGTGCGCCTCGGTCAGTCTGTCGGGATGCAAGGTGCAAGAGGGTCTTACCGGTCTGAGCTCGAACACTTGGACCAGGTCTATAGTAAGTTACTCACGTGGTGACCCTCTGCGGTTCCTCGATGTCGATGTCGATCTCGTCGCTCGCGGCTTCCGTCACGGAACTCGTTTGCGACGTGAAGAGACTTCCTCTGAAATGAAAATAAAACCAAGGATCAGGGTCCTCTATTTACACGGTCCTAGCCCTAAAACTTTCGCTCTCCTGGGAACCCGCCCTGAACTCACCGATTGTCGCGTCTCGCGCGATTCGGAGTATCGGCCTTGGGCTCCTCCATGTAGAACACGACGTCGCCATCGTTATCCCGACACTGATCGTTAGGTCCGGCCACGTTGGCGGTGGCCGCCGACGCCGATACCGTCGCGACGCTCATGGACGGCTGACCTGCAGGCAGCCCCTGCGATCCCGACGACTGCTGCACGTCCATTCGGTTTCGTGATTTTCGTCTCTTCAGCACGCTCGCTCTCTTTGCCACCTGGATCATCAGAGACTGAACCCCCGGTGCCCTCCCGTTACATACACGTTGAACACGGCATGCACTACCCTACTTTGTTTCGGCTGCACGGAGCATCCATACCCACGTCTTTTTTTTTGTTTTATTCCCTTTTTCTTTTTCCGTAACACCTCGCTTACGTACGAATCTCGTCGAGTCGCCGCGAATAAACGTTCGCACGTCGGAACGTGGACTGGCCTCAGAAGGCAAGATCGTGTCGCAGATACTTCGCGAAGGTTCTACCGAACATCCTTCTTTAACCTCAACCCGAGTCTGGACGTCGCGCGGCTTTCTCGTATCTCGAGACGAAAATTCGGCCGTACGCGTTGGTTACGCTTTCCACGTGCAGACATGCGCGTCCAAGGAGCACAGAAATCCATCAGAGCGATCAGAGGCACAGACAGACAGGCAAACGAAGCGCCGATCAATCAGGCAGAAGCGTAAAGGAAGATACATGTATAAGGTGACACAGGGAATTATCAGTCAGGAACAGAGTCTCAAAGCGTATTGGTATCAGTCGATGCGCTGAGGTTGCGTCACGTCGAGTAGATCGTGCGAACGACCATCCTGACTGACGGGTCGGTGATTTCCGGCGGACGCTGTGGGAGCACGTGAGGCGGGGGGAGGGGTCGGACGACAGGCCAGGCACAGGCATGCGAGAACGGCAAACTATCCCTAAGAAGAGGAAAAATGTCGTAAGGGCGCGCGAGGTCGTCTTATCGCTTGGCTCTCCGATAGTGTAAACGTGGAGACGTGCGGAGAGTCAACTTGAATCTGGACTCGGTGGTTTCAGCGAGTTTCGTGACGTTGCAGTGATCGCTTATAACGCGTGAAACTTCGGATGCACGGTCCGACGATCTCTCGTGCTATTGATATGGCGCGAAATTCAAATTACGAGAAAGAGGGAAAACGCGATGGCTTTTCAATCGGTCAGAGTGACAGTGTCTGTGTGTTTGTGTGTGTGTGACAAAGAGAGAGAGAGAGAGAGAGACAGACAGAAATAGAGCCAATAATCGAAACTGTGTAGATAAGAAGGTGGCGGGTGTCGAAAGTTGGTCTGGTGTTGCTAGAGTTATCGAATTAATATAAACATGCAGAGTAAGAATTCAAACGGAATCTAAACCATTTACATACCATCTTCTTTACACAAATCAACTGAAATACATTAGGGAGATTTCATCAATTTTACCCCATACACATCGAACCGTTCGTATATATTATTTTTGGCTCGGTAGTGATTACGTATGAGGGGGTGGGGGGTGGGTGGGTCTCGGGCTGATATGGGTCGATCGGCGATGGGTGGAGAACGATGACGATGATCATCGCGAACTTTGAACCGACGTCGTTTCTCTCGCTACGAAAGATCCAAGATAAAAAGATTCTCGTCCATTTGAGGTTGAATTGATTTTTACATCGATTGGCTTGCCAAATATACATGTACATATAGATCGATCGGTTTTTCGTGCGTATACGGTATATGTATATCGAGTGGACACACCGATGAACATCGATCCGAATGCGCATTCCTTTGAGGGATCGAAAACAAAAAATGTATATACGTATGCAGGTGACACCGTGACATCGGGAATAATTATGATAACGATGCGCAAGATTAAAATGACGGGTAATCGTGATTGAGGCTGATAAACGATAACAATGCCGAAATAATATAATGATAACGAGCGAAAGAGGAGAGATGCGTGTCTCGAGTTTGGGGATCGCGATAGTTGCGCAATCCGTTACGCAGGACACCGGAAGCAACTAAAAAAAAAAAAAAAAAGACATCGACAGTCAACGGCTAACGACGGCTAATCGGCAAATAAGATAACGTAACAGGTCAACGCAAACGGCAAGGATATAATAACGGCAACGTGTCTCAACGACGTGACGACATTAACGTGTTTCCTTCGGCCTCACCTTTCCCAGGGGAGTCGCCGGCTGTCCCGCAGGCGTCGGATCCTTCACGTAGATGTTCCAGGTGGCGACGCTGTTGATGGCCTTGTCGGCGGCGTAGCAGCGCCAGAGACACTGGATCAGCATCGCTGCCGCCGGTATCTGACGATTGAAGTGCTTCTGACGTTGCTTCTGCTGGACCTTCAGGGCAAATCCCGAGCCGAGTATACCCTGACGGGGAGTAAGGTTGCTCGTTACGAGGAAATGCTGGCTGGTCCAGGGACATGGACTGGGCTATATTCTAGGAAGACCAGTGTCGACCTGGTCCTAACTGATCCGGTACTCACGGCCGGCAGAGCGAAAAATGATATCGCGAATACGCTGAAGCACGAGGCGACTATCTTGCCCATCCAGGTCTGAGGTACCGTGTCCCCGTAGCCGATGGTCGTCACGGTTATCTAGAACGAACGACAGTTTACGGTATCTGCTCGAATTCTCGGTTTGGGTCTTTGAGGTTGCTCGTGCTACTCACCACGCCCCACCAGAGGGCATCCGCGTAGCTGGAGAAGTCTGTCTTTCCATCGGGTCCAACAGCGTCCTTTTCGGCAAGATACACGAAGTAACTGCTGAAAATAAGACCTAGGAACCCGATGTAGAGTGTCGTAATGAGCTCCTACAAGGGAGAAAGACGGCGCTCGTGACATCTATCTGACAATAAACGGGGGGGGGGGGGCCTTCCAATTTTTTTCTTTTATTCCCAACACCCTTTTCCTCCCTCCAACCCCCCCGTCGCCATCTATACAGCTAAGGTATCCCATTTCGGGGCCGATAACACAACCCCGGTCTCCGACTCTGGCATATTCTAACCTGTCGATGGATGAAGACCACGGAACCGAGGAGTCGCCACGTGCCACCCTGACGATCCACGTGGAGCATACGCAGTATCTGCAGGAATCTTATACCTCGTATGGCTGAAGTCGCGAATACCTGGCCGTTGCTGCCGACGGAGAGCACCACCATCGAGGCCACCACGACGATCAGATCTGAAAGAGGTGAGAGCGGGGCTCAGCAATTGATATTCATGGGGCAGTCGAACCAGGACCGCCGAGGGGGATGGACCTGCTTCGTATGGGGTTATCGTCTTTACAAATTTTTTCTTAATAAATAATGAGCAATTAATTTGGCACGGAAGCACGAAGCCAGTCCAAATTGATCCGTCGATCATGAGGTAAATTTTTTTACGAATATTTTTTCCCCTGGTTCCAGCTCTAATGTGGTTCGGGGATCGTCCTCTCCAGCTGATGAGAACGGGGCTGATGCTGTCTCTAAAAACGGATGGATCGAAACTCTCCGTGGAGACTTTTGCACGAGAATAGACGGAACTTGCTTCCTCCCCCTCGTGGTCACGGGGTTGGGTCAAGGGGGAGGGGGATACAAGCGATCCCGTGGGAACGCTTTCCACTCGTCAAGATTTTATATCATCCGCGGGAACCTTCTTCCTGGTGGGAGGGACGTGGCGTTGAAGCTACAGTAGAGCTGCCGCTGCTTCTCCTCTGACCCTTGGAACGATGGCTGGTGGAATCGAGCCAACCGAACAAAGGGACGTCGAGGGCTCGAAAGTCATGCGCCCTTCTTGGATGTGCACGCACACACACATGGTTTACTACCGTATCCAAATCCCACTGGCGTATCTATCCGTCCTCAGTTATGATTCTCTGGTATCCAATGTTACTCACCTATGATGCAAATCGGCTTTCGTATAAAACGCAAACGACCGCAGCATCCCATGTACTTGGAGCGACATCCCGCGCTCCAGAGACGCACCAGATATTCCACGCCGAAGAACACCACCAGGCATATTTCCTGAAAGTAGTTCTAGGATTTAACTTAATGATCCGTACTGTGCCAGTTCTGTGTACCGGGTGTACCGGTATTATGTCACGAATGGTCGTATGGATAATGTCGGTACTGAGCTAAATTCACGGAAAGAGGGGGAGAGAGAGAGAGAGAGAGAGAGAAAGTCAGAAAGAGATATCAAAACGCTAGAAAGTTCTCGAGCTATTCTTATCGCGCGTTTTTTTCATTGATTTTTTTTTTTTTTTCATAATTTCTGCATGCTCCGGAAATGACGATACGCGACTGTACCACTTTCATTTTCAAGAGTTTAATCGCCTCTTTGAATCTCAGCGACGTCCTCGCTGTGAACCGGGCATGATTGTTACCAGTGACGTCACTGGTAATGGCTAAGACAGTAGCGAAGACTCGGTAGCACTCGGTAGCGACTAGAAAAATACAAAGGGGTGCTCGGATTCGAGTATAGTTTGTGGATGGGCATTAAAGCTTTAAGCTTCCATCCCGAAATAGCCGCATCAAGCTGCGCGACATTAGAAGCCGCTCACCCTAACTGTCTGGGCTTAAGTTCCGTGATATGATGGGTCGACGCTAGAGGGGAAGAGCTTTTTGGCATTACGAAAGATACACGTTCGTCCGCGCAGAGGGGAGTTGAGCACTTCCGGGCGATGTATCTACATTTGTTTGTCATCGACTCCGATACGACAATATACGTAACAGGTTGCGCCCTTTGTTCGATCCCGTAATCGATTGATTGATCGTATCGGTGATTTATTGATCATTGAACTCTACTTACCATCCAGAAGAGAGTCTCGTTTGCGAAGTTACTGTATTGGTCTATCGTTGAGAGTACACTAAATATCAGGCACACCAGTACCACCATGAACCTGAAACAGGAAATGGATCAGGATAAGACACCCCGCCAGTGCAGGCAAGCATCCGATCTGGACCTGATGAGGGTGCTTCTCAATTGATCAAGACTCGATGACTATTGGTAAAATTGACTTTGTCGCGGGACACGTAAGTCTTTACGTGAACCGCGTCTTCTTGGTGAATTCCCCACGTCATGACGTTAGAACAGTAGATATAACTTTTTTGTATTATCGTCATGCTCGTCCAGACATAATTTTCGTACGGAGTGTACCTGTGATAACCGCATTTGATAATCTTTAGTCAATGATTAATGTGCCGGGTGTCCCTCTCGCGGATTAATTTGATATCTCCGTTGGGAGACTCGTGGGATATATCTGACGACGTAGTTTCTCGGATTCGAATCGCGCGAAGGGATTACATCTGGTCTAGGTCGATCAAGATGACCCCGTTGGTAGGATCCTGTTACCGGACGGGTGGGCTCTTTGGATACGTCGAAATTATGGTGACTCGACACGCCATCTTGAAGGTGGTTAAGCGTGGGATACTTCCGGTTTTTTTTCGCGAGTCTTGGAATGATCTAAACGTATCGTTGATACCAAATGATGATTCAGGATGATTAGGTCAATCGATGGGGACGTTGCAGTTCCTTGATCCATTTTGCGATACGTGAATCGAAGACCAGCATCTATAGCGGGTTGTGAGAATATATTTTCGAGGAAGGGAAAGTGGCCGCAGGCAAAAAATATCCTCGATGCAAATTTGGGCTTAGTTTATAGAATTTTTATAAAATTTTGTCATTTCTATCCCTTACCGAGTATCGCTCTTGTACGGGGTTTTTGTCCGAGGATTATTTACACGTGGATCACGTGTCTTTAGTGATGTTCCTTTACTTCCGGTACAGTGAAGTCCTAGTTGTACCTGATCCTACTGATTGGATTGGGTGGCGGTGAATTTGATACGGTTAAAGGATTCTCCGGATATTCATTCATTTTACTGCTCGGCATCAGGATCGGTAATTTTATCGATAACCAGGTCGATCCTGATTGGTTCATCGGTAGGGGGACCGGGTCTGGGAATTGATGCTACTTACACGGTGAAGTGATAGATGAAGCAGAGCCAACCGCCCGGATGTTCCAGGAAGACGTAGAGCCTCTCCTGGAAGGTCTTGCCCTTCTTGTGATGGAACACGTACTTGGCCTTGAAGGCCTGATCTATGGGTAGATAGATCGGATAGTATGGATCGGGAACGCCACGTTGTTCCGGACTTGGTGGCTCCTCCTCGATTCCATCGACCTGATTGTCGATGATGTCGTCTTCGCTCTTTTTTCGGCGATGCTTCCTCTTGATCGGGGTTGGGACGCGCTTGTGATGCGCCTCGCCGAAGCGCGGCGAACGGAAGCGACGGAGGAAGGTGAAGCGTCGAGCGGTGGTCGAGGGCGAGGGCGAGGTCGAGGCCGGAGTCTCTTCCAAGGTACCACCGTTTTCCGTGTCCTCGGTCTCGCTGCCACCCGCTTTCAGGGCTACCTCCTCCTCGGCGTCGTCATCATCATCGTCGTCCTCGTCGTCGTCCTCGGCCTCGGCCACGAGCTCGTCCTCGCTACCCTGAAGGGCCGCGTACGCCGCAACCGCCGCTCCGCTATACCTCTTCTCCGACGCCGACGAGGACGTCGGCTCTTTGGCTCGGACGCCGTCTTTTCCGTAAGCTTGACCTATGGGGCATCGTCGTTCATCCTCATACACTCATCGACACTGCTCACGTCGGATCACTCTGATTCGCCGTAGTAATTTCTCTGTCACGTCGTACACGTTCTCGAACTTGGACCTGGTCCTCGTGCAAGATCACGGAAAGACGAGGACGAAGATTGAGAAACTTTGCGGCGCGACTTGGTCAGGGTTGGGACGGATCTGGGGGGGGGAGAGTTTCTACGACGTCACAGAGTTTCCAGAGCGCGATGACGGTTCTTATCGATGACGTCGGGATCGCGAACTAACGGAGGCGTCGCCTCAGTCTCGACGTGGGCGTCGTTGGACAGGTGACTGGGTCGTAACTTGGTAAAGTGTCTTAGACGGCTAAACGTTGACGTACCATGAAGACGATGGAAATGTCAGGGGTCGCTACGCCAGGTGATCTCTCGAGCGTGCACAAGCACTTGTACCTATCTTTGGACTGAGTGGGGAGACGTCGTGCCAATAAATTGTGTCCATTACGGGTATTGTTAAGAACTTTAATGACCAGTTCGATATGGCGGGATGAGACGTCGAGAACGAGACCGTGGTAGGGAGGAGAGGTGAGATGAGGGGTGGCCCACCTGGCCGATTAAATTTGAGTAAAATATTCAGCTAGAAGCACTGGTTCTTCCCTTGCCTTGGCCAGAAGGATAATTTGACTCGGCAGGAAGCTTTATCTGCCCGGCAACAGTATTTTATAATTACTTTCGGCACTCGGTATTTCTTCCTTTCGCTCTAACGTCGACGTAATATCCACCGTTTAATATTTCAGCAGACCCAAGGTATATAAAGGGTTGCGAGAGCGTGGGTTAATATATACTAGGGAAGCGAATAAGCCTCTTGTACCCTTTGCCAAAGGATGGCTGAGAGGAAAGTCTTAAGAGTGATTTAGGGATGGACCCAGAAAATATGAAAATGGGTCAAAAGACAGGGAGAACCGCTATCCTCCCCAGGTTCGTCAGGTTTAATCCGAGCAGTTCGTTCGGAGGTCGGATCGAAATTGATGATCAATGTTTTTTGTAATTCGATGATTTCTTAAAGGGACTGTTACTTCAAGCATCGTGATCATTTGTATCTGACCAGTTGATCCTTCGACTAACAATCGTTACGTGGGAGTTGGTATTATTTTTTTGTTTTGTTCTCTGCACTAAATCTAGGACCCTAGTTTCCACCTGAATCATCGACGCCCAACCTCATGACACGTGGCTCAGCCTAGATTAACTTGTAATCCGTGTTCGCGGGATGATCTCACGTCACAACGAGCAATGCGCTTATCCTGATACCTGCATGACTGCATCTCTTGTGATTATGAAGAACCTGGCAGTTGACATGGTGCATGTGATGAAGATGATGATGTTGCTGCTGCAGCTGGCGTTGAGCTTGCTGCGCGTGATGATGTTGCTGCTGCAGCTGTTGCTGATGACGGTGTTGTTGCTGCTGCTGCTGCTGCTGCTGCTGCTGACTTATCGGTGCCTTTAGTACACTGAGCACCAGATCATCCCTAGACGGTACTATCTGCGTGAGCTGCCGGCTCTGCCGGAACAAAGTCTCTTGCTCCCCACGGTTCATCCTTAGACGAAATGCACGACGCAACCAACTGTTCGTGGTTTCCGAACTTTTCATCTGACGAGCATTTGCGTCTTTTCGTATTATATGTTGACGATACCTTTATCAATAATTTTTTTACTCTGAAGCCTGTGGCACATCGGATGGACCTCAGCATCCCTTCCCGTCTCATTCGTCTGGTTATCACCGAACGTCGACTTCGTCGTCTCCTGGAAAAGCCTCCAACGGCTAACTCCGACGACGACGACCTCCGAGCGATTCATCATCACCGGGTCCGGAGTCCTGAAGAGCTCACGCCAACCAAGCTCAGGCGCCTACGTTCTTCTCGTGTGGCTGGAGCTAGCTTCCCGATCTCTTCCGGCTTCCTCCCGCTTCCTTTATCGGTCTCTCACCTGAGGACCTTCCTGAAGAGGTCGCACTCCAAACATCTTTCGGGATTTCTCGTCGACGCTATTTGCATTCTCCACGTATCAGCCAAGGACACCGAGTCTAGGACCGGAAGTCGTCGTGTGTCTTGGTCGTTAGGACTCGCAGCTGACTGTTGTCTCATCTAACAGAAGACTCGACGATACTTTTTTTTTTCTTCTTTTTACTTTTTCTTTCCCTAACGCTTCACTCCTTTCACGATCGTGCACTGTTCCATTGTTACCTGCACTTGGTTCAACTCGCGCGACCTCACGTGATCCTTTCTTCCACTCCTTTCCTCTTTACGCGCGCATTACCTCACGAGGGCCGCGCACGTATACTTATCTACAGAAATATAGAACGCTCTACCCGTACATACGTAAGTACGAGTGCACGCGTTTGGAAAAGTGCCGACTGCTTAGACCCGGCCGTTAAATGCACTTTACGATTGCTTCCGTTGAGTATTGCTTAAGTGTATTAAGTGATCACAGAGAAGTTAGATATCTCACGAGATATAATCGTGCGACCTTAGACGTTAAATTAGGCGTTACGAGTTCAGTTCCGCGTTCTCTTGAGACACCCCGTATATCGGGCCCGTGTGTCCATGTACCGCCGCCACTTTAACGATCCGCTAACCTCGGCGCTTATGCCAGTTGCGATTAACCATCCGTCCGTCGCATCGGCCTCTCGTCTCTTTGTTTCCTACTCGCGACACTGGCTCCAATCTTTTACGCTGAGAACGCGTCATCCGGTTGCGACTGATCGGAAAGCAGGAAGGAATCGGACTCTCGGGACGATTTCGAGCGTCAAGGGATAAAAGTAGGTCTGAGCGGCGGTCGTGTCGTGGATATTTTCAGGACTGACCAGTCCGGGGGGGTGCGTTGCCTTCGATGATGAGATCAAGGGGATGGAAGATCGGGAGGCGGACCGGGGGGATGAACTCTTCGGATGACAGAGATGAAAGCGAGGAAAGAGTCGAGGGAGCCAAGACGCGGGACAGACGGAATGACGCCAGAGCGAGTTCAGGTACCGGTCGCCTTGGACGGGGGTTGTTTCTTTGTCCGGTCGATGGAGGGAACCGGAAGTGCCGGTAGCTCGAGTCACCACGATGAAAACGAAAAAATAAAATGTTTACGAGGACGAGTTGGACTCGTTAAAGTGACGGGGTTCGCGATGTCCTCTGAGGGCGAGAGCCCGCAACCAACTGTGGCTCTTGGGCCACGGCTAGTTCCACTTTCTGCCGCATGCTCGAACGGGGGTAGTTTGGCGCTCGGTTGCAATGCGGATCGCGGTAGTACGTTGCTCGGGTTCTGTTATGCTTGCCCCTCGCCTCCTTCTCCGATCATCCCTTCCTCCCCCACCACCCCCGACTTCTCCGCCACCACCATCTCAGCCCCAGCTCCTTCCTCGCCTATCCACCACCTGGACTCCCTACCCCTTTTCCAAGCCACCCCTTCCTCATAGGATAACGACGTATAACCTTACCTTACGATACTTCTTCCTTCCTTTTTTTTGGGGGATTTTCTCTCCTTCTTCCCTGCACGGTCGTACGTCCTTTTGGAACTGGTTGGCTCATACCGCCCCTAGCTTCTCTATACCCCTCGAATTCGTATGTCCGACTACCCACCTACCTACTCTACTTAATACTACTTGGTCCCTCTACTTACTTAGCTGGATTTGCATCGTCCCGGTAGGCAGTCCCCGTTAAATTCCTAATGCGCGACTTACGCCACTTGGGCGACTTAATGTTCGCGTTTACGAGTCTCTCTCTCTCTCTCTCTCTCTCTCTCTCTCTCTCTCTCTGGGTAAAATCTGATAAGGATTAAATTTCAGCTGTTATCAAGCGCAGTCGATACTTCGAACACTGGCTTCGTCCTTAGCCCGGCATCGCGTCCATTTAAATGAACAACGCTACATGGCTCCTCGATGCACTCCAGATCAGAGGGAAAAATTCTAAATGGCCAATCAATCAATTGACCCTGTTCGATTGCGCATTCCGGAAAGGTCATTCACGAGTTATACGCTCGGGTGCATTTTTTTTTTCTGTCTTCGACGTCAAATCGCACTGACCGTTTTCCACTGTCGTACGTGCTAATTAGCATGACGTATCCGACTATACTCCATTCCGTTCAATCACGATCGCTCCCAGTGAAGCTGTGGGGGGGGGGATCGGATGGGTCTCAAACGATTGATTCGAGATGAGTGACATTTTATCCTCTCTCTCCCCCCTCCTTCCCCTCCTCCCCGCCATGCACTCAAGACGCAAGAAGTTTGTCGCGAAACTGTAAATACCATCGGCGTGTGCCGTGCGTCTATTTATAGAGGTGGCGATCGATATTGCATGTTATGGGACGAAGAGGGGCACTGCGGGGAGGGGGTGGGGCGAACAGGGGTAAATGGCGGCTGAGGAGACGGAGGACCGAAGGCTCTCTCATGCATCGTTGCCTCTACCAATTCTCTATCTTCCTTTTGCCCCTCCTCCCCGCCATGCACTCAAGACGCAAGAAGTTTGTCGCGAAACTGTAAATACCATCGGCGTGTGCCGTGCG
>JARQTJ010000606.1:89570-237121 GCA_030142635.1 Trachelus troglodyta | reverse complement strand
TTTGCCCCCCCCCCCCCCCCCCCCCCATCCCCTATTCACCCTTTCTTTGACACGGTCGACGGCGGGTCGACTGATACGCAAAATAAGCCGAATTTCAGGATCTCAGGCGACACGCTTTGGGTGTCTCTGCTTGGTTTGCCCGCGAGATACGCTCCGGAGATTTTTTCTTTAGATCGGCGCAGCTGGTGAGGACTCTGAATCACGTGCGACGGATCATACGATTTGTCAATTTAAGTGCGAGGAAGATGATGGAGATTTGAGCTTCGCTTGTCGTTTGGACCAAAGTGGATGACGATGTGTAACCATGGACCGGAGTCCATTAACGAGCTGTTTGAAGACTCGAGCGTCCTCGAGGACACTTTGCTGTGGCAGTTTTCTCTCTGGACGCGGCTTCGTCTTACGAGGTGACTTCGTCGAGGTCGGGTGGTTTTTTTTTTTTTTGGGGGAAAGAGCAAGTGTCACGGATGCTACTCGCTTACTGCGTTAAAGGGGATTATTTAGCACAGTTCTATTTGGGTTTTGGATGGGTGCATCTCTTCAGCTAAGATTCCTCGGTTGGTCCAGGTTGTCGATGAGCTGTAACTCGGGTTTCTGGCGAATACACAGGAAGCGTCGCGGCGCTGCGCGTCGTTCCGCGCAATTGCCTCGGACGGTTCGTGGGTATTTTAGTTTTTCGAGTGGTTCTGGTTTTTTTTGTCTCTGGTAGGAGAGGGGCAACGGGGTAATTCATACCAGGGGTCGAAACTTTTCCTGGCCGAGACCTCAAAGGCGCAGATGGTTAATGCGCATACGTCGCGGTTCCGGGAAAATTGAGAGGGTCGCCCCTGATACCAGATAAACTCGCACGCAATGAGAAATCGATAGTGCCCGCGTATTACGCACTCGCACTAATGTAAACGGTCGCTCGGTATTTTTTTTCGTGTTTTCAATGAGCGACAGCGTACTCGTTACTCCAGGGGCCGATGCGATTCTTTCGAGTCTCGGCCCAGTCGAGGTCAGATTCGAATTTGCGACCGTTTTCGAAATTTTTCATCGGCGAACGGTTCGTCACCTACTCAATGACGAACTTTGTCATCGGTGATGACGATTCGCTTTCGTTGACTGTGACGACTTCGTGGGCACAAAGGTTCGTAGAGTCGTAAAGCCTCGTGACCCAGATCGCGATGGTTACATCGCGACGGGCCGAGCGCCTGGCTGTTGTCGCAAAAATGACTTGACGGTCGCCGGGCGCGTTCTCACGTAAGGGAATCGATATTCGCAGGCGGGTCGATATCTGTCGGCAAGGCCGTGTCACGACCCTTCTACATTATTGATGCTCGGCAGACGCATTTATCGCGGACGGCATTTACGTTCTGGGCTAGCGGGGCCACCTGGACTGACCAGGCGTCGCGACGCTTCTTTACCGGAAGCGTCTAGGCGATCCAAGAACTTTAGCCTGGTGCCCCGCAGTAGCTTATCGATAGTTAAGAGGGGGGGTATGTGGATGAAATACGAAGGGTTGGAAATTTTGAAAAACCGTACAATTTTGTCGTCTTTGATGGTTAATTTATTTGTATGATTCTTATGGGGTAATTTTTTTTTAATTTAGTTTCAAAGACGTACCCTGGCACTGCGTCCCGTAACATCCCCTAATCGGAAAATTTTCACGTGTTAAAAGGGGATCGAACATGGTCGACCGATTTCACTAATTAAGGGAGCTACCGTTATCTACGGCGAAACAACCCTTATCTACGTGCATGCTTAAAATCGCTGTCGAAAACCCTCTAATCGTAATTCGTTTCGACGTCGCGACGGAACTACGAGTTCCCGGTATTCGTGTACCCGATGGGTTTACATCGAAACGTTAGTTTTCACCGATGGTCGGAGATAATGATAATTACGAAGTCGTGACCTTCCGTCGTTTTCGTTTAAGGGACGAACTACCCTTTTTTAACCCTTTCGGAATTTTTGTTTTCCCTTCGTACCGAGAGGAAGGCACGCGGGTAGTCACTTGCGTCCTTTTTAATTTCGCGAAGAAGTCGGCGGATGGGGACTCGTCATTGGCTGACGGTGACGTCCTTGGCTGATGTCACGAGGAAAGGTGGAGTCCGCTGTTTGTGCGACCGTCAGTCAAATATTACTTCAGCCTCAAAAATTTGTATCAGCTACTTCGACGCTTGTTTACTCAATTACGTGAGCGAGGAAAGGATTGCGATTTTTTTTTTCGACACACCTTTACCAGGTTTTCTTGGAAATTATTTTCTTTCAATAGCAACGGATACCCATAGCGCCCTATGCCGCGTATCATAGAGGACTGTGCTTTATTTTGGTCCATATCTGGTTCTCTATTTCCGGTACTCCGGGTCCAGTGAGAGTCTGGATCGTCATTAGGGTCATCATCTTGAAGGATCCTCGACGGTATCGACCCCCCGCCGCCCCAGGGTATACTCTGGCGTTTCCTACGGGTCGTCCCGAGAGGGACGCGTGTGACGCACAAAGGAGACGCGCACGCAGAGATTGATAAGGTCGATTCGAATGTGTCGGGAGAGCATCAACGGGTTGGAACGGAGCTGACCGAGCCCGGTGATAAGAGGGAATCGAGTGGATAGGAAGACGCCGGGGATAAAAAAGAATACACGTAGGAAGAAACGTGACGTCGGTCAAAAATCCCCTGGGGCATATAATTTTTTTATTTATTTTTTTTTATTTCCAACCCCTCCGTAAGGCGACGTCCCTGAGATTTCCAGGCGCTTTATTCGCCGCTGTGTCTAACCCTCCCTTCCACCCCTTCGGTACCGTGAAAGGAAGTAGGTTGCGGAAGCTAGATAGGCGCCTCGACGGAATACAAAATATAAGTAGCGACCGTATTCATATGTGGTTTTTTCTTTTTTTTTTTTTTTTTTCATAAAAGTGAGAAAATCAATAAAGAGTCGTTAGGATGGGGCTTTAGCCTTCGCTCTTTTTATACTTTACGCTCTCTGTCTCTCTCGTGCTTTGCAGGTACCCGTATGTCTCTTCGAGCATTCGTACGTTCGTCTCTCTCTCTCTCTCTCTCGTGGTATAAACGTATGCTGTTTTTTGGCCTTGAACTTTTAACGTGCGCCCATTAATTCAATCGTTAGGCTCAGGCGCCATCCACAGGGTCTGTATCAGTACGCGAAGTACCTAGTGGCAATCTTGAGCGAGATGCAGACACTTTCCGTCTACCTTCCTAGAGTCGGTTCCCGTTAAGTTATTCAAATTATTTAAATTGGATCACGCGATCGCTTTGCATAAGGTAAACGATGGCTGAGTATCGATACCGGCGGTAGATTCCTTCGCGTGTGCTACGAGGGTGCAATATTTTTTTTTTTTATTTTCCCGAGCTTAAAGACTATTCTTATAATCGTTTCGCGTGTGGATCGCGTGTCCTTTTTTTTTTCGCGAGAATCGTTCCCGTGTGTCCACACGCGAGGACACGCATGGCCTCTGATTACGTTCGTACGACGAAAGTGGGACTGTATTATCTTGCGATTTCTTTTTTTTTCTTTTTCATCAAGTACGAATTCATGGTTGGGCTTGTTAATTGCACGTGGCAATTAATCAACCCTGACCGTGGCAATTCGCCCTCGTTGCAGTTTCATACCTTCGGGTCGAGTCATTGCATCGATCATCCTGTCAGCTGGGGATGTGGAACGAATCTTTCTCTCTCTCTCTCTCTCTCTCTCTCTCTCTCTCTCTCTCTCTCTCTCTCTCTCTCTCTCTCTCTCTCCCGGGCCTCAATTTCTACTCGTTAATCCTAGCAGCACCTTCTATCATCTTCAGAGTCAATGTCGGCAGTGCTTTTTGCCGCTGTCAGTGTGAGCTGCGGCTTGTGTGCCAAAGGCGCCCACCCACCCCTGCCACTCACTGTGGATTTCCGATAAAAATAAAGAAAAATCAGAACCGACAGACGCGAAGGGATTTCAGCGTTTTTGACTTTGCCCAGAGAAATCGATAGGGGTATAGTGCCAAATAACAGTGGGTGGGGGAGGGATTTTATTTTTTTTCATTCCCCCCCCCCCCCCCATCATAATCAGCACTAGAGCAAATTCATTAAGTCAAGTTCACTTTGGTTTATGTCCCGTTCATCCGTTCAGCGCTCTTAGCGCTGTTCATATTTCTCAATAGGGAATACCCAATTTTAAATCGCTCCTCCAGGGAGCGTCCTTTGTAAACGGCTGGTACCCACTTGCTCTCTCGTGAAGTTGCCTCCTTCTGCGTGCATTTCGTTATCGACGATTCCGGAAGTCACGTCGATTGGAAATATCGCGAGGACCCACTTCAGACTAATGGGTCGTACGCGTTATTTGTCCCTGCATTGTTATCGTCGTTTGTATCGATATGCGATCGATAGAGAGAGGGAGAAAGACTTCCTCCCATTTGCCCTGCTGTCTATTTCATCTTCAACCACTCGGTGGCTCTGATTCCGCGATACAAGAGATCTCTTGTGGATGAACTCAGAAGTGCCGGTCGACAGGTCAGAAGGACCCTGAGTGCCATCTGTCCGCTGATCCTATCAGCTCGATAGACTCGAGAGTTTTGACTCGACCCTACCTACCCTACCTACCTAACTGCCTTGCACCGCAAGCTCACGTCCGATGCGGTTGATCCTTTGATGATGAACAGTTGACAACTTCACGTTGAAGCTGTTGCGCGTCTACTACCCTCCCTCCCTTCCGGCCATTCGTATGGCAACCTGGTTGCACCACTTCACTGGCCGATAAACGGGCAATGCATTGTTGGGGAAGACAATGCCCGTTGGGCTGGGTCGAACACGGATCCCCTGAACGATCATCCCATCCGTTCATCCACTTTCTCACTGAACAATCCACTCGTTGGCTTCATGGGATTATTATCTTGTCTCCGTGTTCGGGAAAATAGACTCATGAATATTGTGCAAGGGAAGGTGGAGGAGGTGGTTCCTGACAATCTCGGGTAGCGAAGGGGGGAGTTGGAGCCGGGACCCAGGGATCATCAATCTCCGGAACGATGGGCAGGGCGCCTCATATCGGGTCCGTGTCGGTTGCTCTAAACGGGTGACGCACCCCTTCCCGATATAGTCGATCGATCGCGAATTTACGTCGATTTGCTAATAATTGACGCGGCGTTCGGGACGATTATCGATAACGTAAATATTTTTGATACTGATAGTCCGTGTTTTTTTAGTTTTTTTTTCTCTCGTCTCGTTACTCGCAGCTGTCGGGTACTTACACAGAGCAATGGTAGAGGAAGCACTTCCAGCCACTTGGTCGCTCCAGGAAGTTGTAGACTTGGCCCTGGAAGGTGGCTTTGCCGGCGCGTCGATGCTCCTTCACGTGGTAGCGACCTTCCCACGTGTTGCGGTCCCCACCGATTCCAGCCAGGAGGAGCCTCGGGTCGATACCTACGAACAGGACCCGATTTATCAGAATATCCTACGATCTTATGCAACTTCAGCTGTTCTGGTCTACCGATTGTTCTATTTTATAGATTTTAGTTAGATAACTCTACCGCTACGCGGCGCTGAATACCGGTCCCTGGTCATGACCAACCGGTACCCGTGCGGATAGAAAATATCTGCTTCTTCGCTCTGGTCCCGAGGTACGGGTATCATTCTCAGTCAGTACCTATACCGGAAGCAGTTGGGTCTTTCTCGAAATGTTGACCCTTCCGGATCCTCGAATTTTCTGCTTTTACCAAAATACCCACCCCCTCGTCGCTCTTTTGACCTTAACGTCATTTTTTCTAGAAATTTTTTGTTAGGCCTATCATGACGTTGCACCATATGGCAGCTACTTTTGGGGATGACAGGGTTCAGGGTCGAGTCTATACCGAAGTGACCTTTCACCCCTGACCTTCACTTTCAGGGACTATCGCGACACGTCGATCTAATTAAGATCGTTCAGGGTGTTTCGTAATGTTTTTTTTTTTTTTTTTTCGAGGGGTATCCACCCTCTGACTAGTATGCTGAATTTTATTTAATCAATATCACGGATTCGCGCTGAGGGTGGTTTTTTACGGGAGGGGGGATGGGACAAAGTTTGACGTTTCTTCGGAGAAACTTTGTTGCCAGATACGTATCGCGTTATTGACGTTACATTTGTAAATTGAGTCGGGATGCGCTGAAGTAGGCCCGAGGGTGTTATTGTCGTTTCATGGAAACTTCAACCCCTTCAAAATTAATTTTACTTGTTCGCGAAACGTATTCGCACGCGCCTCGTTCCATCCTTCACAATGAATGTGTATTTGATAGAGAGCCAATGCGAAGAGGTTACGCAACGCGTAGGAGGGTTGACAAAAAAAAACATTCGAAGCACATCAAATCGTCATCGATCGGATAATATCGTTGTCGATAATGGAGTGCTTCTTTTGCCTTGGTTGCTCAAGCAACAATGGGTCGTTTCGCGAAGAGGCGCCTTAATCGTCAGCAAAGACTTGGCCAACGGCGCGAGTTGCTGAAATCGACCTGAAATTACTTTCCTCGGGGAACGGGGAATCCCCGTCGTTAGGGGTTCAAGGATAACGTTTTGTAATTTCATGCTTATACGAGGATTACGACGACTCCCTTGAGAGCTTACGGTTTCATCGTTATTACCAAACTTTTGTTACCGACTATACTTGTTTACTAATAAATTTGCCTTTTTTTTTTTGCATATTTAAGGGAGCATTAATAATATCTGGTAGTCAGATTGGCGGTAAATTTCGTTCGGGAAAATAGTTATTTTATTTACAAGCGTTTATCGATTATATTAATTTGATATATCGATTTGATAATTGACGTTTTTTTTCGTTTCTGGTATCAGCGTGCGGTTGTTTTCGATGATAATTTTTTTTATTTTCTTCACGGTGGGTGTTTGTAGATCTCTTTTCTTTGACGTTGTTATCGCGTTGGGCTTTGCCTTTGAATTCATGTGTAAACGTCTCGCGGCTCCCTTCGGATTAGTCTCCTTTAAATCCTTTCATACTATCGTCCCACCAGACTACGTGGGGGTTGGAAGTTTTGAAAATAATTATGTGGTACGCCATTGTTCTCACTACTCGAGGCATCCTCTTTGTGAAATATAGGTTAGGTGGAGTTTCTGTATAATGCAGAGAGAGAGAGAGAGAGAGAGGGAGAGAGGGGGGGAGAGGGGGGGGGGAGGGAGAGAGAGAGAGAGAGAAAGAGAGAGAGAGTACCTTTACTCAAGTGACTTTTATCCTAATGAAATCGCGAATTCCCTTAAATCCACCATTTTTACGGGCACTACGTGCGCTCAACGATATGATGCACCCTTTTCGATTGCGAAAACGTTATACCGTTTGTTCTCGTGCAATTGTTTGTTTTAATTCGCAATTTTTTAACAGATCGATTTTTTTTTTCGTCCAAAATTTGCAATTTGCTTCTCGACGTTAATCCCACGTCTCCTTGTCGCCCCTCGACGACACAAATTTCGAGTCCACGGTCCTTATCGTCGATTCTCGTCTATTCAAATCGTCCCTCCGATTCACGTTGCGTAACCGTAAGCGATTCTCGATAAATATCTGTCGGGCTTGCAAAAGTGGCGAATTCACTCTTTCAACATTGGCCAAACGTTTCAACTCACGTCGGACCCTCGTTACAATGTCGCCTTAGCAGTTTCTGTCTCTGTTACGTCAGTTCACGATGCGACGGCTGTCATAACCTGAAATTGGCTGCGGATCATTCTACGAAAACTTCGAGTTCGACTTTGTCGTTAGTCCTCATGAAAATTGCATTGACAATTTTACGCTCTTTTTAAATATACCGTAGGCACATTTCGATTTTTTCTCTTCCGGTGGGCCGAATCAGCCTGACGTGACTCCAGCTTACAATGGGACACGTTACGAAAATTAGGCTGACGGAAGGTCGTTCGATGATCCACACGTAATATTTCCTCAGTTAGCCAGTACCGAATTCTTTGCGTTTCTCTCTTAGAATCCAATTCGACTAACAGGGAACGAATGGCTTTTGTAGACTTGACTTTCTTTATGTTCCAAGCCCACCAGTTGATTCGCCGTTTGCACGCGTCCTCCTGGTACTTTGGTATATTCGTTGCCGAAGGGTCTGGCTCTTTTTTTTTTCTCTTGCCAGACATCCGGGATTCACGAATTCGTCGTACCTTTGGTATTTGGCGAAAATCTAATTTCGAAGAATTGGAATCCGTGTTGGTTTTACCAAAATTTTCGGTACTTGGTTATCCTTCATTCGAGGAGTGTCCCACATAATTTTTTTGAAGTCGAATACAAAAAGTCTTTGGGTCAAGGGTCGAGGGTTCAAATCCATCCCTTTGGCATCGTCATGCTTCGTTTTTTTTTGCGACTGAACTTGCATGTTGAAATCGGTGAAAATTATTTTCAAAAATCTCTTTGTCAGCTTTTTACTTGGTCGGTAGAAAAAGCAGGACAGATGGGCCTAATTGATGGTGAAATTATTTGAGGGTCGACTGTATCGGGCGTTGATGTTAAAGTTTTGACGCCAGCGATGCCTTTTTGCTTCCTCGTAGAGGAAATTATTTTTTTCTGTTTCTCAACCCGGTCAAAGATAACAGTATACTGTAACCAGGAAACTTTTCGAAGCGATTGTTGCGCAGTTTTCCGCGAGTTGGTTTGTTCGTTCGCTACTTTTGTCGATTCGTGAGAATATATTTTTCATGTTTCTCTAGTCGATGGATGGCTTCTCCTTTTTAATTCGTATTATTATATTTCAATGACGAGGACTTCGGGTCTTACGATAACTTCTATAAGGGTTGGTACCTGTAATTTCTTTCCTGTACAATCATTACCGCACACCTTCCCTGTACACGTGTAGGTTACCTGTATACGTGAAAGGAGAGTTAATCAGGGTACAGGTCAAGTCAAAATTACATATTGATAAGAAAACATTCCAAGACCGGCGTTACTATCGTTAAACCTCAGGAGACTGCACATTCTCCCAGATCTGGACCAAATTGATTTCACGATCGAATTCATCGCATCGAGCGTATCTCATCTAATCAAAGATGTCAACCTGTCATCGAAGAGCCGATCGTATTGACAGATTTCGATATGAGTTTTGACAGTCACGAAAAGAAAAAGTGACGTTTTATCGGCAGATTCTCTAAGTGCGACGGCAGCTGCGATGAGAATGCGCCTTGTCCGTTGACGAGGTTTCGTATTTGTGGAAACGACAGTAGGAAAGTTAAGGGAAGATCCGATTCACGATAAATGATGAACGATCCTTGGACGACGTTTGGGATCGTCGATCAAGTCGGAAAGAGGAACGATTGATCTTCATCGATTGGGAATCGAATCGGTTTAAATGACACGTGGTGCATTGACCGATCTGAATGGATGGGGGTGGGTTCTAAATTATAGGATACGGATGTTGTCGTGAATCCTCCAGGCGGGGTGGTGAATCAGGATTTAGGGGTTGTTCGCGTGATCATTTTCCCTAATTACCTTGGAATCATCCCTTACCGGCTGTGAAGGTGTCGTTGTTCTCGGACTGAAGGGTCGCACTGATGTCTGACAGAGGGGACGCGGTTGGCCGGATGTCGACGGGTGCTTCCAAACCAAGAAAATCGGTACCAGGACCATTTCCGCTGGGATTGGTTGAGAGTCTACCACTTCCGTTTCTAGCCGGGGCTGGTCCATTGCCACTGCCGACTTGGACTATCGTCACGCTGAGCGGCCCCCGGTTACCTGGCAAACGTCGTAAAATAGGTTACGCCTCGTACGTTGGTTGTCTTATTCAGGAGATTAGGTCACAAGGGTGAGTTCTGAACGGGTGGGTTGTTATCTGTCCCAAAGTGGTTCGACGCGACTGCTGATGAACTTTGCGGGTAAATGTCAAGCTCTGAGCGAAACTGTCCTAGTACTGTATCTGGTTAGGTTTGCTTGCGTCATACGTGCTCCGTTTAGTTGCAGTGTCTAGGGGGTTGGGTGGGCTGGTGGGAATGGGGTCTGAAAGAGGAGCAGAAGGTGGCGTCGGGTTCTCTGATACTCTTACGGAGGGTATCGCGTATATGATACACGGTGTCAGATAAATAATAGCTTATGGCCTGTGCGAAACAGCGTCTCATCATTTTATTTTGTCGATCGTTCTCAATGGATGAACTTTACGATTTGCACAAAACGAATTTACGGTATCGGATTGGTCCAAGGGGCTGATCGAGTTTCGATTAATCTTGGATTGAGACTGAAAAGTGAGAAGGCATCGTTAGGTTAAGTGATGCTGCCATCAAGGAATTTAGATAAGCTGATTAAAATGTATGGGTTGGTAAGGAGATCGTTTCAAGCTGGTTGGTGATCTTTGATCCGAGGCTATTTATGATGACGAGGTCGCAGATACCAATTAATGACGTGAGTTTAGGGTGCTCGAGGAGTTCAAAGATCAAGTGAGTACCTGGTCTGGAGACTGGAAGAAGTTCTTGAACCTCCTCCAGTGGCATCGCAAGTCCGTGATGCTCGCCTCGATGGGAACGATCTCTCATGCCTCCTGGAGGCTGGTGAAACGAAGGGATGCGTCCTGGCTGATGATCCGATGCGCCTAGACGACGTCGGCGGGGGTCCGGGTGGCGGTGACGAGGCTTCCTCCTCCTGGGGCTGAAGATTCAGGGTGTCGCAGGGTGGACGGTCCTGGTAGAGCGTCATCGCCCCGCCGTCACTGCTGCGAGCATGCCCTTCCTGCCTAGGGTCGTGACGCACTTCCTGCCGGTTCTGGAACAGGAAGTCGAAGAGGCCATCGGAACCCGCCCAATCTTCCCAACCTGGTACAATTATGGAGGTCAAGACCTTGGGACCAGGACGTTATTAAGTAGAGGCAAACTTTGTAATTACGCTCATTGTAATTTTCCGTGATGATGATAATGATGATGGTCGTATCAACGATATTAGGACCTGGGGTTGGTCTGGGTATCCTACGATGGCGGTAGCTAACCTCCAAGGTCAAATATAACGTAATTTGATAATCGTCGGCGTTATTAGACCGGGTCTACCCTTTCAACCATCCCCGGAACATATATATATTTCTGCAGCAGATGGGTTCAAGCATCACGCGAGATGGTGGTTTACCTCGGACCTTATCCGCACGCTTTCGACCTATTATATTTCTTAAGGGTGAAGAACGTTGCGAAAAAGTAGGTTAGCTTCGGATGAGGTGGCGGTACGGGGGGGGGTCGGGAAGGTTGGGAAGGCCGCCTTTTATCGGTCGACTGGCGAACAAAGCCGGGTTATACATATTATTCCGTGTCTAATGGACAGGCGTGCAGGTTGTTGAGGAAGGGGGGGGGGTTAGGGGTAGCAGCCCCTGAAACTACGCGTTCGCCCTGGTACGCGACGCCTGGCGTCGCTCTTTAATCGATAGAGAGTACTCTGAGGTACTTGGTACCTCAACGTTCTGCATTCTTCCTTTGGGCTCTTTCCAACCACCTCATCCTGCGAATCTAATTCAACCCCTAAATCTTTCCGTTCAGTTCAACCACGTTATCGCTTGCTTCGTGCACTACAGGATTTCGATGCTCGCGTCCAATCGTACGGTGTTACAGGAATTTTGGATTTTTGAAAAAAAAAAGTCGATTTGTATGTTTATCTCCTGGCGCGTCATCGATGTTACGGAAGACCCGGTCATCAGGAAATGCAGTAAATTTCTTATGAGGTTGCTTCCTGGTAAGCTGCTGTATTTGAGGTATTTCAGGTATAATGGGCGAATCGTTAAGTTTACGTCGACTTGGAATTATTGAGACTCGCCTGGAAGGGTGGGGGTGGTTTGCCTTTCTCGACGCACCCTTGTTCTTGCCAATTTCACGGCAATTCCGAGTACTCTGGGTATTGGACTTGGGCGATGGTTGCCCGATTGACCTCTAAATCAACTCTCTGAAACACTCCCTACTTTTGATAAGGAGTCACAGCCGCGCCGTCGTAATTGCCAAGGTAAATTATTTCCTTGCCGTCGCGTCTGTCCGACCAGCTCGGAATTCTTTTCCACGGCCTACCCTTCCCTCCCGCTCACCTGACGTTCCTCCACGACTTCCATAACGCTCACCATATTGCCCCAATAAAATATCCAGAGGAAATGAAAGTGGTTCCTCACCGCCCCTTCTTCATCCCTTATCCTACAATTTTTCCCTGTGCTCGATAAGCTCTTCCTGACGTCGGTCAAAAGTTTGTCATTTTTTATTATCAACGTGTCCTTCGATCCCCTCTTCCTAGATCGTCCCAGTTGTCCTCAACAGTCGTCGCTCGTCGAGGTAGCAACGAACGCTCATTGCGGATCTGCCTTTTTCTCTTACTTGCGACGAGTAAGTGTACGGCCATAGGTATCTTTGCTGAGCATCTCAGAACTTACCCCCTCTTTCCGATCTCGACTGTCGATAAAACAGACGTTACTCCGAGGCGCTACTCATAAATTGTAGATAGTAGGCGAAGATAACGCGACTCGGCTCAAGATGGCAATTACCAACGTGATAACAACTTTTGAAAGATCCACTCGTGCAACGGATACACCTGGGAGTTGGGGGTGCGGGGAATCTAATCGATCTTCAGGGGCAGCTCGTGCAGGTCCCAAGGAAGCTGAGGTGGATGAGGACGAGGACGCAGGAGGAGGACCTGGTCCCAGGGAGCATCTGGCAGCGCTGCGAGGGAGCTCGATGAGGTTGCACGACGTGTTCCCGTCGTCACGGCTGGTAGACTGCAAATATTTGCATACCGATCGAACGAAGACCGGTCGGAAGTAAATGTTTGCGACGCAGCCCGGCGACGTCCAGGTGATCGATCGATACGCGAGGAACCCGTGAAAATAGCAACGCGACGTTAACGTCATCGATGCACCCTGGAGGCGGCCGTGGGATTGACCTTTCGTATAGCACTGAGGGTGTGTATGTACCAGGGATTGGACCTAGTCCAGGTCAGATCAGGGTGGAACGGATAGTTCAGACCACGTTGCTCTACCCACATGGACTAGACCCGGCTCTACTGGACTACGCTTACTGGACTGATGTGGTCTGGTACGTGTGCGGTTCCTGTGCATAACACGTCGTGTACAGGAATAAGATGGAGTGTGGGTGGGGGGTGGGTGGGTGCTGGACGCGCATTGCCAGGGTGAAACCTTGAAATCCGATTCGCGGGAAATTGATGTTTACCGATCGATAACGCTGGTAGGCGAGGACGCGGTTAACGATGACACCCAACCATCCCCTG
The DNA here is from genome assembly GCA_030142635.1 of Trachelus troglodyta. Lineage (NCBI taxonomy): Eukaryota > Metazoa > Arthropoda > Insecta > Hymenoptera > Cephidae > Trachelus > Trachelus troglodyta. Next base: position 223,969 of record JARQTJ010000606.1, on the reverse strand, counting down.
TGTATTTGCAGGTTAATGAGGACGGTACCAGGATAAGGGAGGATGCTCGGTTTAGGTGCAGGCCTCCTTGATCGATTGCGAGGTACGTCCGGTTGTTTTTGAGATCGGCGGAGGAGCCCTCGTGGGTACCGATTAATCTTTGACGATTGGACCCGAAATGGTTGACTAAATGATTCAGGGTCTGGAAGGATGAATGCGGTGAAGTTGCGTATGTATTATTCGCGAATTCGCGGAATCCTTGGATGGGGATGATTTCTGTGTTCGTATTTGAAACTGCTTTGCTCTGCCTGTATTGCCATTATTTAATTATTTAGGAAAATATTTTGGGCTTCCGTTATACACGTGCCTCTGCGTCCGGAAGGGGGTGGGTTAGGGGGTGGAATGACGACCCTCTTGCCCTACTTTGGCGATCTTGTATTCCCTGCCACTATGCCAATTCGCTCTTCGTGAAAATTGCCTTGAATTCGCAAAAGCGGTATTTCCCAATGGTAGCACTAATTCTGGGAATCGCAAAGGGGGGGGGGGGATGGTGCGGGGGTGCGAGATTCGATATTAGAAAATTTGGAGATAAAATATATATTGATAAGAAATTTGGATTTTGACTCGACGCGCCACTGTGTAATTTAAAAAAATTTCATAAACGACATTTGTACACAGGTTCGTCGTGCGTCGCAATTTATTTTTTTAACGACGTCAGGTGCCCCAGGTCCTGTCGCTGCCGTGGGTATAGGCCCTTATCATAAAAACATCGAGAATGCTGGATGAGAAGGCATCGCCGTCACGCGAGCACGTGAGGCGGGAAATAGAGACAGTGGAAAAGTTGCGCGCGACAGTGACAGAGAGCCGATCAAGACGGTAACACTAAGATAGGAGATAGTACGGCGGAGTGGAAGTGCGAGAGAGAAGAAAGAGAAGAAAGAGATAACGCGACCTACGGAGATAGAAAAAGAAGAGTCGACTCGTTAGCGTGACGTCACGCGATCCTTCAGTACCGAACTAGGACACCGACCGCGACCCACCATTCTCGTTCTCGCGATCAGCTATACTCTTTTGCCGCGTTACCTGCCTTTCGTCGCTCTCTGTGGACCAGCCTTCTTCAGCCTGAGCTTCTCCTCCCGTTACCACTTGGAGCAGCGGGTCGCCCTACTGTTTCTCTATCAGATCCCTTACGTACCTGTTGCGAATCCGTGACAGCTCCTATCTCTCGAGATCCTCTCGTAAAGTTCCTTGGCGTCGGCGTCGTCGTGCAGTGCACACGTGCTTCGACGTCGCGGCGCTTGTGACCCAAAATTCGGAAGCGATCGCACGCCCTGACACCTCCGGACAACCACGCGCACCGGCTGGCTAGATTTCACGCAATTTCCACAACGCGTAACGAGGTCTTTTTTTTTTTTAACCAAACGTCAAGGATTTATGGGCTATGCCAAAGGTCAGATCTCCGAGTGACTTCGGCGAGACGACGTGGACGAGTATTCTCGGTTTGATATTTAATTACATTGTCGATTTTAGGGATCGAGACACGCACGTTTCACTTATGGATCTCGTTGATGCTAGATCACCCTCTTTCTTTTTTTTAATTTCTACCCTGGTCCGTCTGGCTACCATTCCAACCTGTTTGCCTGCCTGACCTGACCTCCTGCCTGCCTGCCGAAGCAGGGAAAGGACTTTCCTCGCGTCGCCGCTCCTCTCCTCGGTTTGCCACTCCTCGTCGCACCGCTAGGGGATGCGCGCAACCCCTAGTGCGCCGACCAGCAATATCGTGCGAGGTCGACCTTTCCACCGCCCGAAGATCAACTCCAGTCTGCTACCCCCCTGTCTTGCTACCGTACCACCCCTCGATATAGATCCTACGTTGGTCTTCGGGTTTCGGTCTGCATCCCCTAGGCCGTCAGCACCCTCTGTCGGGGGTTGACGCAGACTATCTTTCGACCCTTCCCTCGAGCGAGTGTCGGTAATGCAGATGATTACCGTATGACGTTATTCGTTGAAGCTTCGCTCCGTCGGTAAGGGTTGCTCAGGGGTGAAATCTTCTTTAGCGGCAGTTTTCAACAATATTTTTGGGTCGCACCGCTGGTACGTGTACCGATTATTCTACTATCAGGGATACCAATACCAGCCCTTCTGATGTTGCTGTTGCTACCACTGGCAAGCACTTACTCTTGCTGCTACTACTGACCTCATTTTCCAGGGGGTTGAGTACCGACCTCAAGAGACTGGTGGCTGCAGTGGCGAGGGAGACGCGATCGTTAACTGCGCTCCTGTAATTGAGTTTAAATATCGAGATTCGAAAAACCTATCAGGATCTACGGAACTGCGTGGGATGCGAAGGGAACTCCAGGTACTTTTTTGGCTGGTTGCGAAATTGAAATTTTATATTTTTTCTTTTCGATGCCGTTTTTCTTTGCTAAATTACTAGAACTATTTATAAAAACCTTTCAGGATCTATAGGTTTATTTCGGCTTCCAGCACATCTGGATCCGAAATTAGCTTTTTCTTTTTTCGATACCGTTTGTTTTTGCGATGTATGAAATTTTTTTTTGCTCTCATTTTGCAATACGAAATCCTTGAATCTTCTTTTTCTTTTATTTTTGAAATCTCTCACCCTCTTAGCTCTGAATCCTCTTGAAGGCTTCGCAAGATCCAGAGTCTACGTACTCGAGTTAGGTTATGTACTGTGTACGGGTATATTGTATGCAGTCAATGTACCGGGGGGTACAGTATCTTCCGTCCCAAATAGACCCGAAGTTGCCGCGATTGAAAATGACTTTCTCCCTGGTTTTCGCGCCAAAATCTAGTGACATCCTCGCGCTGTCAAATATTTCGAGTTTCTACGTGTGCCACAAAAATGGAAAATAGCCCAAAAATCAAGGAGTAGATTATCCAAAATAATCCTATTTGCCGAAAGACTCATCCTTCTCTATGGTAAGCAGTAATATTCCCAATAACTTTGATACACATAATCAATTCATCATTTGCACATGAAAGGCGTTTAATTACGTTAACATACAACGATAACCTATCGATACTCTTAATTCTCCCTTTTCGGATAATCAAATTATGTCTAATTGTCCCTTAGAGTTCCTGTACCATGATTACACGTAATTTCATTACTCGAACTACAAGTGATTCAACCCCCCAGTATTTCACAAGTTATTACGAGTGTCAAAGAGTCACGAAGAAATACGAAATCTCTGAACGGTTCGGCAGAGAAAAAGAAAGCGACGCATCCCTTAACTTCGTCCACAGGAAGTCCTCATGAAATTCCATCCCTGTCCCACTTCCGGTGTATCTCTCCCACTTCGAAGGTATCCTCGCGTTTCGACTTGTCGCATTTTTCACGTTGGCGTCGCGACGCGCCCCCGTCTGCATGATCGATAGACGCCGCCTCATTCTGAAGTCTCTCAACCACCACCACCCCCTTCGCTTCCTGCCTCCCTTACCCCACCTACCCTTCTTTCTCTTTTTCACTCAAAGTCGAAGCCCCGTATGAAATCCGCGCACGCCTTGCGCAACGAATTCCGGGAATTCATGGAATTTGCTGAACGACGAATTCGGATTTCCTCAGTGACTTCCTATCGTCGACAAATCCCCTCGTAGTTGTCGGCCTCCCTCCCTCCCTCCCTCCCTCCCCCCTGCCCCCCTCACTACTTTCGTCGCCGTTGTCGCTGTCAGTGCGAATACTTGTCGCTTTTACCGTGCTGATTCAATCACCCAGTAGTGTCGGGTTATTCGAATTTTTATACCGGAAACGAGACCGTCTACTTTTTCTTTGCTTGACGTGACAATTTTTTTTTTTTTTTCTCTCGAAAACGCGTCGCTGCATTTTCTGTCACTCATCCGGGATACCGGTGCGCGTGTATTTCGTCCAAGGCGCGAAATCAGGAGCGTCTCCTGCGTGGATGGTGAAGATCGCCAGGACGATAGGGTCTCTCCTGATGATAAAGGATCCGGACGAGCCACCCTCTCCTTTTCTTGCCCTGCCACCCTTGTCAGGATGGATGATCCTTTCACGGTACATTTAAGTGTCGCGATATACGGCTCAGGCTTCGCCAACGCTTGGACGCCGGGGGTTGCGTGCGTCGCGTGGTGGCCGCGACGTTCGCGACGTCCACAGGGGTAGTTTCTTCTCTGGCTGTGCATAAACTGCCCTGCCGTCCCTTCCCGGCGGAAAGGACGAAATTTCTGATTATGACTCCTCGCGAGGGCGACGCTATTCCGTTTATTGAAGTTTCGCCCATTTCTCATGGGTCAGACACGTGGGTGAGACCCTTCGCGAATAGATGGATGAAAGACAAGAGTATCGGCAGGGGATGCATAAACTGTCCTTAGGTGTTGTCCACACTGTTTTTTTTTTATATATGCAGGACCGTAACGATATTTAAAGTTTCTCAAGAACTTTTCCGGATCCTGGAATGATGTTAGTCCTCGGAGCGCGGCAAGAGGTCAAAGGTGGTGGGGAGGCGGGATCTGGGGGGAGGGGAGGGTCGGGGCTTGCTTTCTCCGACCACGTTCGCAACCCTCCGGTGCACATACTAACGTCGAATTACCGAAGCTACCCTTCCACGTTCACATGTATGCCGTTCGTGTAACGACCCAGTCTCTATGGGGTGGTAGGGAGGTGGAGGGGGGGGGAGTCACCCTCTAATTTTTCTTTTATTTCTTATTTTTTTCTCTGTCTCCTTCTTATCTCTCTTTGATATATTTTTATCTAACTCACTTTCTTCTCCCTTTCGTCTCTTTAGTCTCTCGTACCTTTCTCCGCACGTGCTGCGTCAGTGTCTCGTTAAAGGGCGACGCGGGGGGAGGAGGACGGGACGCGGGCAGGAACGAACCGACACTCGCGTGAGTGACGTCTATTTCTTATTGCTGATTGGATATCATTTATCGATAACGATACAAGGTAACGAAAGGAAGTGACGTCACTCACCTGACATCTGCCTAAACCCTTCTGAGAGAAAAATTCTCACGGAGTTCATGGAGATTAAGAAAATACTTTTTATTTTGGCACTCGCCTTCCGACCCTCTTTGGATCTTAATTGCGACTACCCCTCCCCTCCCCCCCCTCACCTCCCCTCCCGGATGTCCCGGTGATTTTCTTTATCGTATCATCCTTTCGCGATCCTTGGCAAGGATTAATTTTCATCCCACTTCATTATTAGAACCACCGAACCGCCCCCTGTCAAACCGCGTAAGAAAAAAGGGGTTGCGCAGATACGAGAAAAAATGGTTTTTAAGAAAATGCCCGAGGAGGGAGATTTATTCATCAAAGCCCCCCCCCCCCCCTACAACCCTATCCTCGTTTATGGTTTCCACCCCAATTCTTATACTTTGCACGATTGTTCATTCTTCTTCAACCCCCTGTCTTTTCATCGTTTCCACCATGGTAGCCGGACCTGCCCAGAGTGATTCCACGTGTAGAGAAAAGGTATACCCGTGGAATTCCTAACCCTCTTGCATTTTTTCTAATACGGGTCAAGGGTCAACAGTTCCAACCGAGACGAACGTTCATACGGACAATAGGTCCATAAACCTTTCGAATTTATGATCAACGAAACTCACTTGCAACCTGTCGACAACAGGCACATTGATCGCTCCTATGCTGATCCTCCGATGTGGTCCAAGCCCGATCCTGGCACAACCGACTATCGTTACTGCTGTTACCCCACGGCGATGGCCCCTACCCTTATGGTACCAGCGATGATGGTACCGACCGCCGCACCCCCCCAGTGCCGCAAACTGTCCCGGCATATGGTTACATGCACGCGTGTGTACAAGGTACACGCACGTTGCGCGTAACCTACTAGATCCTACCACCCACACATGGGTTGGAGAATAGTTGGCAGGATGCTGCGTGCGGGTCTCGGTACCGGAATCACCAGGACCACCACCGCCATCACCAGGAACATCGGGATCATCAGCGCCAGACCCCCCCCGTATACGCGGCGGTGCCTGGCGTTTGGCCAATCCGACCCCCTCCACCTCACTATTATACGAGGATTAGCGTAGAGCGTACAGTGTGTGTAATTACGTCGGTAGTACCCTTCTCCCACTTTATTCCCTGGCATCTCGTGTGTTCCACTCTTTATCGTTCCACCCGCCGACCCCTGTCGCTTTTGCATCTCCCGGCCCAGCCCGGCGCACGTTTGCGTCCCGTTAACCATCGCTAACTGCTTACGGCACATTCAGCCCTCAATTCTCGTCCTGGCTCATGCGACCCTCTGGGATTACGAGTGGGACGGGTCGTCGCGTGAGAGATAACTTTCTTTTTTTTTATTTTATTTTTTTTTTGACACATTTCCAATCTCGCGGTGCGAACGCTCCGGGTCTCTCTTATCAGCGTTCCGATGTCCTGTGCATGGATGGTACCGGGTCGTTTCCAATAATTCCCTCGACGCCGGTAATACACTGCTCGCAGGCGTCTATGCATTTTAATACGACGTCGCGATATGCATAGACGCCCGGCGTCTACACAATACCGATATGCATTGTACCGGGTCGACCCAGCCCCTCCCTCTCGGCCGTCGGTGGCGTCGCCTCGGATCTCCGCGACACCCGACGTCTTGCGGACCCCACCTAGGACCCACGGAAGTACGCAGGATCAACAACCCTAATAAACCAGACCCCCCCCGTTTCCGGGGAGACACCATGGGAACTTGGCTGATGCGCGTCTTTGTTCGAGATTATCCTTGCATATTGTAACGCGTAATCCTCGGCGTCATTGTCCTTCGTTAAATTTTCCCTGCATTGTCATTATAATCGAATCGGTGGGGGTGTATACAAATTGCGTAAGACGGATATTCGTATGGCTATGACGTCGTGTCGTTTACTTGGTAAATTACGCGGATACCTCAGTTTGTATCTACTTTGCCGCGTGACGGAAAGTTTTACCCCCGGGTCGATCGGATGACGCGATCTTGGGATCCGGTTCGTGACTTTAGGATTTCGTAGGACGAGGAGCAACAACTTCCTGGCCGTCTTGGCTGGTACAATTTCCAAGTTTCGTTATATGCGAGCTCACGTCGGGACGTACGCAATTCACGTAGCGATTACGCGCGTCGATAGGCATTTCCGGTTCGTTGAGGAGGGGTGGGAGCCAGGGGGGAGGGGAGGACGTCTAGGTTGGGACGCTTCACCTAGGTGTGAGACCACTTGCTCTATCGATTATCCATATTCGTCTCAAGACGGTTATCGTGTTTGTTGTTGATATTACTTTCATTAATGACGTAAGTTACGAGCGATAGCGAATTCGTCGTCACCCTGTATAAGGGTTGACTTGTTGATCGACGGCGCTTTTCGTTCGGCAATGTATTTCTTGGAGATCGACGCGGAGGTGAATTTATTTTTATATCGTTAATTTTTTTTTTGGGTTAAATTCTTTGTTTATTTGGAAATGCCTTTTTATCTCATTCGAGTCTTAAGCCACGTTCACAACGCGGCAATGGGTATCCGATGGTAATTTCCGGGAGATGGCATTGACCGTTGCACATTGTCCAATTGGTAATGCGCTGATCGATCGATCTATAGATCTATCGATACGCCGAAATGGGATTGGCTGGAGCGATTGGCAATATACGCTCTGTACCAATATATGTGCATATTATATACGGAGATAACGTGAGAGATAATATAGGGGCTGAATATACCTGGGATGTGTATGGGAGTTGCATAACGAAGACACGTAGAAGGTGGGTGGGTGGGTGGGCAGTTTCGTGTCCCACAACATCATGCATAACAAGCGGGGCGAGGGGCCTCCCTTTATCATATATCCCGGCTATCGGAGATGGCGTCGCTATCCAATCCCTGAGCTATTCGTCGTACTGACGGGGGTTCGTTCGCACGTCTATCGGCGTCGCGACGCTTCGTTAATTTGGAAAGCCGGGCACGCCTCGCGACGCTCCTTGGGCTTCGTCGGTCTTTGACGTGCGGCGATGCGAGACGAAACTTTGAGTCCCGTCAGAGATACGACGAATACGAATCGCGATCGAACGTGGATGCTGATTCGTTTTGAGGTGGACTGTCAAAAATTAAGAGTACCTTACGATAACGTATCGTTAGTTTGTCGTTGGAGATTTTTTATGATTGCCAGATACAATTTTTCTTTGAATTTTATAAAATTTCTTGTGCGCTCAAAATTTTTCTCTTGCTTTTTACTGTCGATTTTTGGGTCCTCTATTTTTTTGCCGTTCTTGCTTTTTCAATTCAGCGAAACTTTCGACAGTCGCGCAATCTTAAATTATCGTGGTTACGTGAGATGTGAATTGCAGATTCCGGATTCGGTCCATTTGCCATGTTGAATCTAAACGATGATTCGATGCCCGCTAAGAAGTCCGTGGTAATAATGTGGCGATTTAAGGGTGTTAAGGTTAGGGGAGGGTGGGAGAGGCGCTCGAGGCCGATATACAGTTTACTAAGAAGGGCGAGCTAAGGGTTGTAAAGGGTGCGGCTGTGAGGTCGACAGGTCACTGGTTCTATCCACTTCTAGAGCGTCGAAGGGGGTAGGAGGGAGGAGGGGGTGGCTGCGGAGAGGAGCCTAGTAGGTAATCGAATAATTCACAGGCCGAGCACGACCCGGTGCTAAACTAGGATAATTCGCGGTCGAGCAAAAATGGCGGCTTGGCAGGACCAACGGTGTAAAACGATTCGATGGGTCTGGGTGCTATAAAATATCGATGTAGGAGCGAATTAGCCGTTTCACTCTTTTCTCCTGCTGTCAGCCATCTATCGGGTCTTTGGACGTTAGGCGACCTCAGCGTCACGGGGTCCCCGTCCGAGTCGCATTGCGATGGAATTGAAAAGTCCCGCAAGGGTGCCAAATAAATTCCATGAATTTATGTCCTCGGGGCTAGTTCGGAGCGCGGGAGGCAAATTTTTATTTATACCGGAAATGGACCAGGACGTCGTAGCGACGGTACACGGGGTGCAGGTTAGGTGAGTGAGCGAGCAGGATGGGGTCTGCGCTCACGGCACCGTCGATTTAGCTGTCCTCGTGCAAGTAGGTGGCACCAGACCTCTGGTAGGTCGAACGATGCGATCAATCATTCATGGTTCGAGGCTAAGAGGTTCATGGGTCAGCCAAACAAGTGAGATGAAAATGATCATTCCTTTCCTTGGACTCTTACGACCCTTATGGTCTAATAGATTGGACTCCTCTTTTTTTTTTTTCGTTGCCACCTAACGAGACTCGACTCAAGTTGTTCCCAGGTCATCTCAGACAGACCCTGGTCTGCCCTTTGACCTTCGAGCCATGCACGGGACTTCGTGAAACAGGCCCGCGATGCCCAGGGCATCGAGCGAACTGTTTAGGAAGAAAAGGTCCAGATCCCGACACAGATTCCCTGGGTCGAACCTTTTTTTGTATTTGCATCACGTATTTCTATCCGAATCTTCCATCAAGTCATCCCTTCGACAGCTACCGACCCACCCTCGCTCGCGATTTCTACTCTCCGCGGCTCAATAGCTTCTGCTCCTCGTGTTCCGTGGTCTCTCGTCTTCTCCATTCAGTGAACCTGGTCAAGGTCAAATGGGTCTGACCTCCTACTGGGATACACCGGGACTGGTGGGAGAGCACTGATTTCGTTATCATGCTGTGACCATGGATCGAGGACGGGGTGGTATACCTACCCCGGGGTAAATCCTCAGCATCCCCTGTTGAAATATTTTATACAGAATTTTTTATTCAAAAAAGGATCTCCAGTATACACTGCAGACCAAATGGTACGTGGGCCGGTCGGCCGTTCTTTATCTTTGAAATTTTGCGATTCGCCATTTTCAAGTTTGTACCACGCGATATCATCTACACGTCCTGCTCCCCCTTCATCCCCTACCTCATCTCTCAGCACGGCGTCACTCTTCTCGTACGTCGCGTCTGAGTTATGCGCTGTTATTAAATAACTTTGCCCGGGACCCCCTGCAGCTGTTTTCTCGCGTTCGTCGAGTTCAGGATGCGCCTTTATTTAATCCTGCGATCATCCCACTGATATCGCCGACTTCTTATCAAAGTCTAATTCCTTCAATCTGCCGTACGATAAATATCGATACACGTATGTGTACATATATCGGGACGTGTGTCTTAGCCGTATACACGATCTTGCACTTGGTACCAAAGTGAAAAATAAATTTCTAGAGTTCCATCCAAGGATGGTCCAGATAGTAAGGGATGCTGCAGAGGGAGACCCGGGTACCAGAAGAGTATAGATATCCTCGACTATTAGCCGGATTCTTCGGCGTCGTCTTTCGTCACGAGGAAAGTGCAGTCGGCGTCGGACTAATGGGTAGCACGCTCCAGCCCTGGCATTAGTTTTTCAAATCTGCCGCCTCCGATATCCACGTACTCCGAATAGCTAGCGCAGCTTCGACTTGGATTTCAATCACCGAAGATCTTACCTTGCCCCCATGGACCCAGCATCCCATAGGAGATGAATGAATTATTTCTTAAGTGATCGCCTAAGTAAATGCAGTCTGTCAGACTGCATCCCGTGAACCCATTGAGCGATTCGTACTCTGTGAATGACGACAGCGACGACCAATCGGAATTGCGGAAATGCGGTGACGCGATTTCGAGATATTTTTGAAATTCTATAAAATTAACTTCGACGTGGATCTTTATTTTAGAGACAAGTATTGAAGAAGTTACGTTGACTTTGTTTTTGGCTATGCTCTCGATCCAGCTTGCTGTTAAATCATTTAAATTTTCAAAGAAACTCAGATGAAACGCATCTGCGTAGATATCATCGATCTGCCTGCGTCTAGACAAAAGAACGAAAAAGACTGCTGTAGTGAAGTATTATGCGTTCGTTCGGAAAGTATATAAACTGACGAGACTGGGATCTGCGATGGCCCGACGATTACAGTCGTTAGAAACAATTGACTGTCGTTCGCTTCGTCGAAATGACGTCTGACCATGTACCGTAATTGCAGTATGGTCGCTGCTACCTCGTTATAAACGGGAATCGATCGAGTATCCTGCAGCAGGTAGCGCTACAGTGTATTATGGCGGAGGAAACGATAAGAGACCGAGGGTTGTATTCGCAAAGAGGGTTCCTGGGGTGAAAGGGGTGGGAGAGAGGAGAGAGAGAGAGAGAGAGAGAGAGAGAGAGAGAGAGAGAGAGAGAGAGAGAGAGAGAGAAAGATACGATAATAGTCGAGAAAAGAAAGTTTGAGCGTCACGTGCTCCGAATAGCCGTCGGTGAGATCGAGCGTGCGGGAAAATCGCTGGAAACTAGTAGAGACACAGGGTATAACTAGGAGAATTGGTAATGGTACCGGTGAAGTGATACCGTCGCACTCTGTTCTTCTGGTCTCGATTGTCGTCGTCGTCGTCGTCGTCGTCGTCGTCGTCGTCGTCGTCGTCCTCGTAGCACTCTAGTCGTCGATCACCCTGGGGGTAAAATAGAGCGGTGGACCTAGAAGAGTCGTCCTACTCATCCAGGGGGGTCGGGAGGGTTGAGGAGGGGGTCATTGGGTATCCTCTGGCTATCGTGAACGTCTAGGTAGCCTCTGTGTTCACTCCGCTAGCACCATCCCCGTCGACGTTACCATCACGCTGAGGTGGTTCGGGGTCGAAGAGGGAGAGAGAGGGCGAGACCAGGTCCGAGTGACAGGCGAATGAGGGAGAGGGACAGAGAGCGAACCAGGGCCAGGCTGGAGGAGGACGAGAGAGCAAAAGCGGACGTTTGAACGCGCAGGCTCAGGGTGAGCAGGGTCGACTAGCTCGGCAGTTACTTTTCGCGAGGCACCGTGCGCGCTCCGCGACGTCCCCTTCGACGTACCACGACGCAACCCGACGTCCTGTTCAGGTCCAGTTTAGCTCGACGGAGCATCAGCATCGCGTAGACGTGTCGTCGAACGTCATCGTCGGGGATCGTCATAGTGCGAGTCGGTTTTACAGGGGTGCGAAATCGGGTTAGGTACAGGTGGGAGCCGAGGAGTTCGGCACAGGGAGTCCAGTAAGGACCGTTGATGATCCCGAGGACGGAGTCCAGGGTCGCGTGCTAATCACTAGCAGTGCTCTGTATTGCAAGGTCGAGGAATACGCGGGTTGCAGCTGAGCTTGCAAGGTCGGGATTTGGTCTTTTAGATTGCTGCCTGGTATGGTGTGACTGACTTTTGGTTCTTGGGTCGTCCTGGTCCTGAACTAGGGGGTCACGTTGTCCAGGACCGGAAAGTGAAACTGGCAGCGTAGTTTCAATGACATTCAGCTACGTCTTCGTGGATCTTGTGCTTCGCTGATTGGATCATCTCTTGGTGACCTTGGACATTGATCTTGGTTCGCTGATCATCGGGTCGTACCAGTCGGGAACGCGTTATACTGGTTACAGAGTTTCTTTTGGACCAAGCCTGTCGAGGGATCAGCATTGACTTCGTTTAAGTGTGCCAGAGATAGGAGGACGACGTCGACGTCGGTACAGCCGTGTCCTCGCAATCTGGTCGTCAGTGTCGATGAGAGTCGGAGTCAGGGAATTGAATTAAGGTAAATCACAGTTTCAGCTTATTCAGTTGCAATCATGTTATTGTTGGCGCACTTCACTCGGTAGCCCTTTGCCAATATGGCGCGACTTCAGGCCTCTCCTCTCCGGACACCTGTTGGGATGGCGCGATGCGTCGCGGCGCCTGGTCCATTTTCTCACTGGATCCATTACGTCCGATGCACTTCTCGATCCGATAGTTTTTCGAAATTATGGCACAACCAATACTCTTTTATTCTTCAATCCCCAATTTTTTTATCAGTATCAAATATTTTTCACAATTATACGCATCGAGTGATCAATTTATCCTTTTGTGTTTTTTAAGGTAATTCCGAACGCGCTATTTATTCGGCAGTCATAAATACCGATACACAATAAATGGGATCGATGCAATTTGCCACGGGTATTGTACGAGCTATTCGAACGAATTCATACGTTTCACGTAAATCTATTAATTCTATTTGTATACCCGTTACATATTATCGCTTTGGATAAATATTATTTATTAATATTATACGCAGCAGAGTATACGTAGCATCCATCTATTATATTATCGAATCGCGCAAGCGTATGCGAACCTTGTGATTTTATCGTGACCTAATGAAAATATTTTTTTATTTAACATATTTATCTATTAATATTTATACGATGATAATTAGGGGTGAAAGAAAAAGAAGATCGTACTACAAAATTTATCTCTTTAAATTTTTTACACCGTATACACTTTAATAAAGTCGGGGGTCAAGCGTGGCTCGTTTGAAATTAATTTAAAATATAATAAAATGCGGACGGGTCAAGATCAAATTCGATTCAGACACACGTAGAAGCCGTGTTGACTCGATGCCGTCTCGACCGAAATGCACGAACTTTGTAAAGTTTATTCGTCTCGAACTCGATGCCGAGATTAATTTACATCAAGTTCAGTTTGCCCCTTGCGCTCGTCTCAATTTGACTCGACTTAACCGTACAGGGGGTGACCAGCTTGAAACTAATCTCGAAAGTTGGTCAGATCGAAAGTTCACTCGAACTGTGTCACCCGGTATATTACTTTTTGCCACCGAATTAAATATCGAGCTGACTTCATACTGGCACTTTGCCCTCTTTAATTGCATCCGTTTTCCACTCGATGATTTTACACCGTTGAGGTTGACGATCGAGCTGAACTAAATAATTGACCGATATAACTGTATTTCCCCATTCGTCGGATTTAACATCGGCCCAAATAGGATTCAGACTGCTCGTGCTTTTATTCACGGTGCGTAAAGTTCAACGTTGATAAAGTATCAAATGGTATTCGGAATTGGAAGTTGAAAAGCGTAGCAGTACCTTGTATATATTGTCACTGTGAAATTCCCCACCTTTTCCCACGTGTTTCCTCAACGGTAATGAGAACGGATTTGGAAAACACAGTGGAACGAGTACGTCGACGACAATGGACGTCGCGACGAATCGTTAGGACGTATCGACGTCGAAAATTTACGCGGACGATTTCAGCGTCGCGACGCTCGGATCCTACGTATCCAGGACACGGAATAAAGCGAGGGTAGTAGAACCTCGAGGAAAGGTACGCGGGGCGTCCTTTAGTCGTGCGATAACAATGGCGTATCGCCAAGCGGTACGATTTTTGACTTCCTCTTATCGATGGGTGGAGATAAAATTTTTAAAAAATTTGAACCAGCAAAATAGACGCCAGTGGTCGGTGGAGGTTGGATGGGGTTGATGGTACGTTGAGGAATTGATGGGGGTCGAGAGGGTGGAAAGTACTTTAGTAAACAGCCATGGGTAATGTCTTTTTCTCTTTTGGTCAGGTAGACTCGGATGCTTTGAAAACGACGTCTCCCGTCCTGAAAAGCCGGCGCTACGTGCTAATGTTGGCAATACCTTGTTGAGGTTACGTGGACGGGCTTATCGGGATGGACGCTGGACGCCATTATTGGTACTGTTGGCACTACTGGCACCTTTTGTACTCTCGACCGTCTCGTCCAAAGCTTGACGGTCGACCTGACGTTCGTCTCGTAGCGTCGTAACAGACAGGGAGAATCAGGGTGGCAGACAGGTTGGCCAACCGACCACGCCTAGGCTATCCAATATCCATTAATTTTAATGATTCCTGCGGTTAGTCCAACACGTCTCGAAATCCTTGTAGCATGGTGCGTTTCAATCCGATAAATCATTCGTCTCTTTGCCTATGACGAAACGGGGTCACCCTGTATATGCCATCCCGTTGAAGCAAATGGAATATTTTTTTAAGGGGTAATGGCGTTGGTACTACTTTGTTACTGTGTTCGGTTCGCTACTCTGCTGTTTTTTTTTTTTTTTTTTTTTTTCATAACATCGTGACAATCGGGTTAGCCTGTTACGCAGTCTGTCGCTTCTGACTGTCGGAGTTTCGATCTTCTTTAAAATTCACTTTGGGAGATTAACGATGAGGATGGAATCGGGCGATACACTCTGTGTGCACTTGATGCACGATCTATTGCTGCATATGTAATTTGTCGTGGGGATGATTAGTTTTTTTTTTAATTAAGCAAATTTTTCGTTTCTCATTTGCAATTTGATAAACTTTCATTTCCATGTATTTATCCCAAAAATGAATTTTTTTATTTATTTTTTCTTTCCCAACACAACAAACCGCTTCTCGGTATCTCGTTTACTTGTTTTGATGAAAAAGTACCGGCGCTTCGGAATTAGCATAAATTTCATAAGCCAGCTCGAGCGCGAGTGTTAATATCGCTAATATGGCCGCGAATCGATCCAACCCCTAACTCGGGTTGGTCCGCGTACGTCATATCCCCCATTACGTTAGGTTGTATCATCATATCCTTCTAACCTTCTGATAACGTTTATCGAATCCACGTCGAGGTATTCAGATTGTCAGATTGTCGTTCAGTAAACGAGTCTGAGATAAGGGGATGGTTGAACTGCAGGTGTAGGAAATTTTCATGCAGTCAAATAAAAATTTGCCCGGGTAATACAAACCTTACGAAAATATTACGAAACCGTCTTACAACCCCGTACCAAAAATTAAGGGTTGTTTCTCATTACTCTCTATTCAGCAATGCGTGGTTAAGGGTTGCTTTGGGTAATAGCAGAGGTTAAGGTACACGAGCTGAATCCACGATCAGCAGGCTGCTGGCGCTTCTAGCTCAGGTTGGCAGAACCACCCCTGTGCCAGCAACCCTTAAAACTAGGAGGTCGGGCTTCGCCCTTTTGACCTTGGCCGGATGTCTGTCCTGATGACGTATGGGCTCTTCCGGTTTCAAGGCCGACACTAGCGCCAGAGTCATCATTTCTGGAACGTCCAAGGGGATTTTGTCGTGCGGGATGGATCATCCCTTGCGAAGGGGTTGCTTCCCGATAAGACCTCAGGGGCTGTTACCCCTTTCGCCATCATGTCCTGGCAACTGGGACAACAGTCCGAATGGGCTTTGTATCGAGATTCTGGACTTTCCCGATTCATCTTACTACCCTCTTGTTTTGATGACTCGTGGAGAAGGGGTTGATACTCACTCGTACTTACCCCCTTCGCTTAAGGGTGGTCGTAATTGATAATCCGCAGGCGTCTGTTAAAATGCAAAGATAATTAGCCGAGTTGAAACGAAGTTTAGGATTCGTGGAAGCTCAGCCGAGCAGACTCGGGAGGCAACCCTTAATGGATTGACGTCGCGAGTAACAGCTACCCCCTCCGCGCACCCCTTACAGTCTGTTCGCGGTAGTTGTGATTCATTGACTATCGTTTATCTCTATCCTCTCCTTATTGGATTACGTCATGCTCCACGGGATTTATCTGATTAGTTGGTCGAATTACGTAAATCAGTATTTTTTTTTTCCCACCCCGTAAACTGCGGAAACTGCCTGGGGTGTATTTGTCGGAGTAGTTTCTCGGGCGATTTAGCGGGGGATGAAGCCGCGGGGGGGGTGTGGAATTCGGTCGAGGGGAGATTCCGAGTTTATTACGAAAAAAAAAATACTATAGTCGATGTTGCATCGTGTTTATGCAGTTGAGGGTAGAAATGCAGGGCTGGCAGATTGTCAGGTTCGGCTGTACGTACAAGGGTTGCCGGGGGTGGTGCGGAGGTGCGAGGGGGTTGAAATGGGAGGCTTAACTCGCACGGAGTTATGCGCATCCGGCAATTGGAGGAGTTGCAATTGCTGGTTAGGGGGCGGTGGGGGGCTGGGTGGGTGGTGGCATTTATGCCAGGGGTTGAAATCTTGAGAGAGGGGATGGCGTATCGTGCGCCGACAGCCGTGGACAATTTACAGTGGTTCGTATGTCGAATTAGACGAAGCAATTAAGCCGGTTCTATTAATTACAAGAAAATTATTTTAAACCATATCCTACCCTTCGTATTTAATCCGGGTGACGGATATGACTCTCGCTTTCCCTGGATACACTGAAAAATTTAAATTCCACCTGATTCATAGAAAAAATAATGTTTCTCATCATTTTCCTCCGAGCGTCTACGATGACGTTCCGCGATGTCTCGTCCCAGCATCCGGTCCATGATAGGCGAATTCTCGACGTTAAAAAAATTAAGTTTTGTTAACAAAATCGATTACCTCAAAAAACATCCTCCCCGTAGACGCGTAAAAATTTTGTGCGCAAAGCAGCAACGGGGCACTATATTATTTTTAATTTATTATAAAAACTTTGGTAAAATTCAACTGCCTTTCTTTCTCTCTTTTTCTTTCTCTCTCGCTTCCCCGTCCTCCCGTCACCAGGCGCAGCATTGCATTTCCTCAAGAGTCTTTCACTTGGGTTAGAACCATCCGGTTCTGCAACGGCCATTGCTTTTTCTTGTTTTATCATTTCTCTCTCTCTCCTCTCCTCTCCTCTCACCCTTGACTCATGTCTCATATCTTCCCCTGCACTTTTTATTTATTTACAGCATCTTACGTATACCTCCGCTATATACCACATGGACCTTCGAGGACGGCAGCAATGAAAAATATTACCCAAGTACATACACCGTATACAAGTTACGTTAGAACCGAAGAAAAATCAATGTCGAGATAAGAGATGACGTCACTTATACATTTCATCTCGAATCAAACGCGTTCTAACGCCGTGCGTATATATACATATATATAAGTATCCTGCGGGTGTCAGCCATATTGCAGCCCCAACAAAATTTTGACGGAGGAAGCAAGTTTCTATATAAATTAGAGAAGCTCGAAGATACCGTAACCTTCCTCCCGTGTTGTTAAAGATAAACTAACCCTTACGATGATATCTATAGGTATACTCCACACGCTCTCTCTCTCTCTCACAACAACGGGACACAAGACTTTTAACTTCTTCGCCAACTAATTATGCATCCCTTTGTCTAATTTCATAACGATACTCGTACCTACAGTACATGGAATTGCTGGTACCCCTGGGATAGGAAGTCTTAAGGGTTGGAAGTCTTATTCACCCTTCCGCCGACCGATACACGAATACTCTGTCTTGTCCAAGTTTAACCTAACCTTAACCCGACGTTGTA
This sequence comes from Trachelus troglodyta, assembly GCA_030142635.1. Lineage (NCBI taxonomy): Eukaryota > Metazoa > Arthropoda > Insecta > Hymenoptera > Cephidae > Trachelus > Trachelus troglodyta. The sequence continues at coordinate 206,019 of JARQTJ010000606.1, read as the reverse complement.
TAGCGTTATATTAATAATTAGTGGCCGTTTCATGCAGGATGAGCACCGGGGTGGGTGAGGGGGGGGGTTGAGGGGCAGAGGGGTAGTCAGGACGAAGACGATGTTCGCTTCGGGTATCAAGATATAAATCATACCCTGTAGGCTCCTTGAAATTCCAACCACAATGGCCGACCGTATCCCAACCCTTAGCTCAGAGTTTACTCTAGTTAACGTTAATCACTGAACCTTCTTTTTTTCTTTTAAAGAATTTTTTCACCCTTGTCCTCTCGTAAATTTGTATTTTGGATATTGAGTTTTTTTTTTTTTTTTTTTTCCTTTACTCACGCGAACCTTGGGTCTACCTTCTCGGGGACTAATGTTCTTTTTTCTTCTTCTTGTAACAGGGCGAAACGAGCATCTTTAGTATTTCGCTCGCTCCCAGCACATATAATACAACGGTAATGGTGATACTTTTTTTTTTTTTTTTTTTGAGAATCTCCTAGGGACGCGCTACGGCATAATAATTTGCTAGGGAAGGAAGTATCTTTTGGGCTTTCAAGGATTTTCATGCCAGCGCAGTTGCCCGACGTGCTCTTCTTCAGCTCTTACTTGTCTCTACAGTATTTCGGGTCTTTCATTTATTTTCGCTAGTTCTGTCTCTTTCTTCGTTCTATCAAATTATTCATTACGTTATCTCGGTCCTTAAGTTCCTGAAACGTCCGCGGTATTCGTCGGCGCTAGTTTCCACCGAATTATTTCGCGTCGAGTCCGCGATTTCATTGATTACAAAAAAATGAAGTTAGATAATATTTTCTCAAAATTTTAATATTGTCCCAGTCATCCAGCACGTGTATTTTGCCGCGTCAAAGATTTTCGGAATTTCCTGCTCGAGATGTCGACGTAGGTGCGAGAGCGGGTCGGAAAGAGGCATTATGGGAATTGCTGGAATATCCAAGTGGACCAGGGACTTCCGGGTCGCGGGGCGACGGGACGCTCTCGTTATTCCAGTCACACGCAACAAGATAACGCGTTTCCCTCTTTCGAGAGGAACGACAGTCTCTCCTTCCCTTCCTTTGCGTCTTCTCCTTCGGGACCCCGTAAACCCACCACCCCCCTCCGCCCCTCCTGTCCTTTACTTGCCTGGCTGCCTGGCTGCTTTCCCGGATGTTTCCTGGTATCCCACAGGAACTGCACGCCAGGAGTTCTAAACCCGTTCAAGATGGTGGCGCCAGGGCAACTCGATATATGACTGAACGGTTCAATGGTTTTGCAATACATTTTTTTTTGCAATTTTCAAATTAGTAATCTGGTTTTGTTTTTTTTCTGACGAGTAAATTAATTGATAGATTAATTGTACAAATTTTTTCGTCAATCCTTATCAGTCCGTTTTATCAGTTTTATTGGGATCGAACTCTGGCGTTATTAACGTCGTTGCTTGGCTGTGTGGACAACGTTAGGCACTTGCGGTCTGGTAGATACTGTGCATCGGTGCATCGGTGCATCGGTGCATCGTTAATGGGATTAGTTTTCTCTTTTGCCAATATTTATTGGGATCGTCCCGTCGGCAAAACGTCTCCAGGGTGCAGCGTTACACCGATTAAACGTATAGGTCACCTCTGGTGGAATTCGAGAGGGAAAGGATACGCGATTAACTTCGTGTGTGCGCTTATCATATTGGTAGCAGAAAATTTTGATATTATTTAGCAAAAAACGTAAGACGCGTAACGAGGTGCCAGTTGTTGAAATTTGCGAATTAATTTATGAAATATTTACTGTTTTGCGAGCTTCGGGGAAATTAATGGCGACAAGGATCCGAGAACGAGGTTCGCCTTTATGTTTTTGGTATTTTTTTTACAATTTTTTTTTCTTATACACGTGCCTGGTTTTACGCCTTTTCATCGGTTCTGGATTTTTATATACTCGCGGCTATACGTATAGTGTGTCATATGGTTATAGGATCTACCGTGACGATTTTTTTAGTAGGAGAATATTGGCGGAAATGAAATTTGGGCTGCACGAAATTTGCATAATTATGAAAGGAAAATTGGATCCTGGTGGATCAATCATTCGCGATATCATTTAAGGTTCGTGTCCGTGCTTCTTTTTTTTTTTTACGAATATATTGTCGCTTAAGTAATACACTGATATCACCCAGCAGGATTATATGAGATTTTTTAAAAATATTTGGCTATGTCATTTTTTTTTTCGTGATACTTATCGCCTTCGGTCTGCTGGAAAGTATTTTTTTACCGTTTAACGTATCAGTCATTTTGGTTCACCCTGTATAACTGCTATGAATGATTATGGTCGTATTAACGATAGCATGATTACTTGCAGGATTTTGGGAGGCAGAGGGGGGGGGGTTTGAATAAATTTATATGGAAATTGTATACAGAAAGGTCGTACTGAATTTTGACGATTAGATCAAGAATATTTGCTGACCGACGTTTCACTCATATTTACTGTCCGATTGTTACGTCGTTTGCGACACCATTTTCCTCAACGTTTCAACAGTTTGTCAAGCAACGATTCCACTTAAGAATGTACTGTGCTATAAATTATCAAGGATGAACAATTTTTCATTTTTTACCCCATTATCGTTTTTTTTTTATTTACACAGCAAGGTCGAGGGTAAAAAAGTACCGAGTGCGAAGATTCGTAAATAAATCTGTCGCGGAACAGGACAGCCAGGCGTCGGATTCGTAGCGCGATCCCGGGCGTCGCGACGCCCGTCCGTCCGGATCCGATTCGAATTTACATTTTAATTCAATTTACGGATAAGCCTCTTTTAATTAGCGTTATATTACAATCAGGGGAAAGCTCTTGGTTTTAATTAATATTTACTCGATGCTAAGCCTATTTTAATAAATTATATTCATCCCAGGTGTTCCAGTTCCTGCGAATTGGCCGAGCATTCTTAACAAATTTTTTTTTTCGAATTTTCCATCCCTCCCCTCGCATTAATCGTTCGCTTGCGAAACGAGAGACTTTCAATTTTTTTTTTTCAACAAAATTTGCACGTAAACACGTACCTGTTACTCGAATTTCCGATGCAAAGAATCGTGCGAAAAAAAATGTTTGCAATAATGTCAAATTTATATCGCGACAAGCAATTCGCGTCCACGCAATAACCCCGCACTCTCGAGCACCGACGGAGCGTTAAAGTGGAATCTGGTATCGAAGAAATTTCGCAATTGTTTTCATTGCGAATTCCCAGGTCGACGATAATTTTGCGCTGAATTGATCGAAGCGCGAGTTTCACGCCTTTGGCTCGATACAAGTAGACAACCCGTTATACGATTCGATGAAGACGATGAAAATCTCATTTCCGAGCCTGAGCCCGATTTTCGAAATCAAATAAAGAATGACGCCTTATCCATTCCCAAAAGTTCCCCTTTCTCTTTTACATTTAATCGCCGGATGTCCTCCCGTCACTCGGTTGACTCGGGTCCCGCGGACCGAGAGAAAGTCGTCGGTAGGATCCCAACAGAATCCAGAGGTAATAGAGAATCTGAAGGAACGCCTGAAAATCCTAAGGAACTTTCTGAGAAGGAGCCTCCCGGAATAGCAGCCACCTTCAGCCGAAAGATCATCCCCTGGCTAACGCTTTGCTTGCACAGGGGTGAGATATATATTGGCAGAGGGCCTTTAGGTTCTAATGAAATGGCGCGAATCCTATGGATCTTCAAGTAGAGGGGGGTGGCACGCGCCCCTATTCTGACTTACGGATGGGTTCATATACAATATATATATATATATATATCAACCCCCTCCCCCTCACGACTCTCTCGCTCGAATCGCCCCGGTACTTCAACTTTCTCCAAAGTAGGAGAACTGCTCCATTGCACGCGGAGAGATGAGAATTGATCGAGCGTCTGTCTCTCGTTGCCTTATTGCTATTGCCTGAAACTCAGTGTCTTTCGGAACGCCGTGAAACGCAAAGCGGACCGATCGGAAAACCATTAAATAACGGACACACTGTATATATTCTTAATGGATTTTGCACGGAAACCAGGAAAGGCTGTCTCTTGCGACTGGCTCCTTCCGGTCTTTTGCCACGGTCATAGGTCAACATCACGCATGGCATATGGCACGACCCAGGGGTTAGTTTTATGGTTCAAGGTCACGTGAGGTTCGAGGGTCTTAATTGTCGACCTTATACAGGGTGTCGGGTAATGGCGTTGCTTCGGTGTATCGAAATTGACTTGGGACAAAACTTTTTTTCTTTTCCAATCTAGTCCAGGTCGAATTTACACGGAGCGCAGGTTTCTGGGTAAGAATCGTAAGTTGCTTATTGATAGCTGTGGGGGAGAATTGTTTTGTACAATTAAATTCAATCTCGTCACAGTAGGCACTGCCAATGGGTTATCATGCCGTTTCCGTGCGTTATCCAAGTCGGAGACCAAAGAGAATGTCTCGCTGGTATCCGAAAGCCTGAGACTATGCTGGATCCGTATTAGCTCAGGATCCTATTCGAGTCTTGCTTGTGCATTCCAGATGTGTGCGCAGGGCCGTGCAGGCGGCGCAAGTCTACCTATCCCGATGCTCCACTAATTCTCCAGGCTAAACTTCCCTGGGCCCGAGCGATACTTCAATCCTTTGGATACATCCGGATGGGGAAGCGCGTGCACAGTTGGATTTCCTGGGAATCGCATTTGGCGCTGGGATCAGACCAGACAGTTTCGAGTAGGGATAAAGAATAAAAAAAAATGGGAAAAAAAATAGAAGAAGATTTTGATAACCGTGGATTCTTTGATAATTATAATTTAAGCGAAGCCTTTGTATATGCTCTCTCGAGTAACGTGGTCAAACTATTGTTCCATGTCCTTTGTGAGACTTTCGCGGGACCTGCAAAGGGTTGACGAAAACAGCAGGAAGCGAAGAAAAAGGTATTCCGAGCTTGGCGATAGGCAGGGGTGGGAGCGAGAGGGTAAAGCGAACGCGGAGGGAAGCGAGAGAGGGAGAAAAAAAAACTAATAATTGTTAAGAAAAGTTTGACCGGGGAAAACAATAGCTGGCGAGTACTATGTATAGGTGTGCAGGGAAAATAACAAAGCCGCTTGTTTCCATACTATGCTTTTGGGGTGCTGCTTTTTTTTAGAGGCGGTTTTCAGGACGCGAAGCGTCGCGACGGTATTTTTACCTGGCGAGACGGCACGCGTCGTCCGGTACAGGAAATGTCTACCGTAGCCTCAATGGTTCGATCGAAGTTTTTTTCTTCGTTTGAAAGGAACGATCGATTTAACGCGGTCGTCCAGTTGCTTTATGCATTTTGGGAGATTATATAGATTTTCGAAAAAATTGCACTTTTTTTTCTTTTTCGAAAATCGCTCGTTGCTCTATTCACGGAAATACCAAAATTCTGGATACTTCAAGGGTATCTCTACCCTCGATCTATCGGTATCGCCTATGTAACGTGTATCGTCCATGCGAAGTAGGTTAGGTCGGCGGACGTATGTGGGATATATGTATCCTGCACTGCGACTGTACATGGCGAATGGCTGGCTGAGCTGGACGCTTTGAAATTTGCGATTTCCGAGAAACATCCCCGAATCGTACTGGCGACACTCTCGTTTCGATTCTTCGAGGGATGTGGAATTGGTGGTGCGAGAGGGGGGGGTGAAGGGGTTAAGGACAATACATATATGTATACACGCTATGTCTACACGCAGTGCATACAGGACACCCGGTAGCAGCGACTCTTGAGAATTTCCAATACACAGGTTTACCCAACGCACGACGCTTCTGCCATTTTCCGGATACGTAGAGAAATTGGATTGAAGGCTTGAAAATTTTATCGAGTGTGCAAGCGCAACGCGTAATTCGCCTGTCTTCCGGTTATTAAGCAGAATCAGTGTATCGCGAGCCGTGACAATAGGCGAGAGGCTGAGGCAACGTATTGCTCCGGGAATCTAGAAGAAAGCTACGAAGATTACGTGAGCGGACAAGTGCTGGGTAATCGGGTAAAAATTATTTTTCTTGGCTTTTTTTTTGGGGGCCATTGTCCCTTTTTTTCTGTTTCCACGGTAAAAGCCGAGATTCGAAATTGGAATGGCTGTTTGTTTATTCGGAAAAAAGATTCTTAGTCAGCTTCCCTTGATTACACTCGTCTTCGGCGTTTTGTAATTGCGGATCCGGAGATGAAATTATTGTGCCGCGATATTGGATCCGAGTCTGCAGGCACGTCACTCGGAGGCTACACGTGAAGTTTTTCAGATCGGTAGGTGGAACAAAGGAAAGCTCTCGATTCTGCCAGGCGAAGCATTATTTCGTAATCTGACAAAACATTTTTCCGCTTTCCAGTTTCCTCTTTGAGTTGCTCGTAGAATAGGGATCCGCGCTAGGAGGGGGGTGGATACTGAAAAGTGGGCGAGGGGTGGTACCTCGGGATACGAATAGGTAAAGTAGGGGAGGGGGCTACCCTCTAAGCCGCGCTAAGCTCACTCGGCCGAGGATTTTACCGACTGAGCTCCATCAGCATCCGGATAAACCGCATCCGTTATTGTTCCGTCGTTCTACCGCGGCCAAAAATTCGATCGCGATTCGCGAACTCGCTTAGGCAAGATCGGCCGAAGGGATTTAGCTTTGCCATTTTTTTTTAATCGTCACCGATTCTTCGATTTTTTTCAAAACTTTCTCGGACCATGTTTCAAGATGTCTCATAATTGGCTGTCATGGATTTTTATAGATTTTAGGGGAAATGTGCGATTTCGCAATTTTGATTTTGAAATTTTTCAAATTTTTCTACGATCACTAATTTTCCCGCCAACTTCCGCTTTCTTGTGACGCGCCACTCAGGGACGGTCCAATGGACCGAGATGAACATCTGTCGCGTAGGAACTATCGGATCGACCTGGTTCCGTCAGAAAAATGTGATATCGGCTTCGCATACCCGTCTGCACACGGCTTACGGGTTCTTTCAGTTTTCGGTAGAATTTTTATCGGGACATCCTCAGGACTTTGCGTCCGTTATCCTTGGAGTCTACGGCGGCTCTTTTGTGCTTCCGTCCTGGCCTGTTTTCTTGCCGCGCCTCGGGCTAACGCTGGCGGACACGTTATCGTTTCTGTTTACATATCAAGAGTGTACGGGACGTCGTGACGCATTTACATTATCCAGAGGCTGAAGTGGATGCTGCGCGCTGTGTGAGCACTTGTCGTGTCCTGAATTTCGTCAAGTGTTCTTTACGTTTTGTTGACTAAAGATTTTTTGTTTTACACTTAGGAAATATTCTCCCCTATGGGTAGACGGATAGATCGGTCGCTGGATGCTGCGCGATGAGCTTGCACGGATTGCGCTTGGTCCGGACCTGGGTCAAGATGGTGCTGATTTCAGGCAGAGGACTCGGTCGAGTTCGGTTCAGCTTGATCGGTGGCTGCTCTTTTTTTCTTTCCTTACTAGCGCTGCCACCTGTACCGTGGATCAAATATCTGCTGTTATCGGGAATCAGATACTTTTTTCTTTTTCCAAAAGGTATCAGTGACTTTTGAATATCAAGAATCGAAATAAGGTTGGTTCTCGTATCTTCTTGGATATACGACCGTATGGGAAATATATATATGTCACGCATGTACGAGTCATAATTCGATTTTAGAGGGTAGCTTTTACGAGCGGCACCCTCTGCACCCTTATTTCGAGGGGCTGGGCCGCCTCTACCCCTGGAGGAGTAGGTCGCTTTTGAGTTCTACTATTTCGTTAGGTCAGGTCAGGTTAGAGTTATGTCTTACTCGGGAAGGTCATTTTTTATTTGATGCCGCACGACCCTTAAATTTTAAGCCGCGATACGTATCACCGTTACGAAATACGAGGGAACATATCATTTTCGACAAATGACCCTACCCCCTGGCGAATTGAAATTTTTTTTTTAAAGCTTCTTACAGTGGTTTGTATAAACTTCTCAATAACCACCCCCCTTTTACCCAACCCCTTGGCATCATTAAGTTTTTCTATTCCCGCCTACTTCGAAAGTAGAAGAAGCTTTTTGAACATTCTTACACCAACCCCCACTTTCTTTTTCATTTTTTTTTTTCAATACCGTGAATTTCACGGAGAAAAAATACTCGCGTCCCTGTAAGGGAGGTTCATTCTCGTGTCTATCGGAGACATAAGAAAATAAAAGGGACCTTAAACCAGGGGTGCCTGGTGGGTTAGGTTGGGTTTACCAGCGAGTAGGTATATAGATCTTAAGGCAGACACCACAATATGCGGGGGTTGATAACTTGGCACTGAGTGCCTTTACATAGGACGAAATATCTTTCCTTTTCTTTTATGTGGGAAAACTGCGTACAGAGATCGCGCAGAAAAAGACGTGAAAAAAATGTCTGCAAAAAATTACGCCATTGGGGACGCGATAGAAATATAACTGATGACGTGGGTACAGTATTTTTTATATTTATATCTGATCCCTGCTCTCTTGTTTGCAAATCTCGATACTGATTTTTGTGCAAAGTGAAATTTCTTTTCGAAATTTTATGTTTATTTATTCTCGTAGGCAGAGCGCCACAGTATCGCCGGGTCTTTCGCGTAGCCGGTTTCTTAATCTTTAATTGTGATAAGGATTCCACGTGGAGCTGCTTATCTTCTTATCCTATCAATCATTGAAGGGAGTTGCCTCTGCTCAAAGGATGATTTCCTTTACTCAAAGCATGTAAAAGGAAATTCGCTTTCGATCTACGGATACACCTTTACGTTTTGATGCCTTCGGTAATTCAAGATCAAAATAAAGGTATGTTCACAGTGCCCCCCCTTTTCAACGTTCGACGTTTGATATTGATTATTTCAAGTCCAATTCCCTTGGAAATATACAAATTACATGTTTGGTAATAGGTAGGGGTTTTTATGATTTGATTAAAAAAATCGTGGTAGACATATAGATACGTATACACAGGCAAAAACTAAATAATTATATATGAAATTTTTGTTATCTTTATCTGTAATTATACTTTGATAAGCAGTTGTGTATCCGATAATGGTTTGTTAGTATACAACCGATACGGTAGAAAACGAAACTTACCAGTGGAGTTTGAATTTCTCGAAAAAAAGAAAATGTCATCGTAATCGTTTGAATACATTCATAAGGCGTCGCGACGCTCGGAATTCACCATGGAATTATATTATCATGACGCGCGCCTCCAAGAATATTTTAGCTGGGTGAAGAATGGCCCGAAGCAAGAAAAACATTCACCCACCGCGGCCATGTGGTATCAATTTGGAGTCTATTAACGTGCCATAAATTTTCGGGGTTGAAATGCGAAATAAAATGATATTATTTGTATGGCCCATCCCCCCGCTAGTCACTTTGGTTAATTTTGACTCGTTTTCGAGACTTTCGTACTCTTTGAAGTACCGTATGGCCGACTCTCTCGCTCGTCCGAGTCTCGGACAACTTCCGGTACCGGTCTAACCGAAAGAGGAAGAAAAAAGCGATTACTTCTATTGGCAAACATATTACAGCGATGGCCGGCGGCCTCGGCCAAGCAAAGGCTCTGCGCCAGTCTAGGTTATTGTGCACTAAAGTGGCCATCAAAATCAAGACTTTGCCTCTACTCGTAAGTCTCAGTCGGTTTCCCCTGACTGCCTCATGTACGAATGGACCGGTAAATTCCTGCCGCCATGTTTTCTTTCGATTTATTTTCCAAAATCTATCAGCTTCGGCATTGGGTTACGTCGATCGAAAGTTTCTTTTGACACGCGCGTCGATAGACGATAAAAAAAATAATCATAACAATCCTTCATCAAGCTGCCTCCAATTCCGTTTGGGTTGACTGATAAAAAATCAGCATCCGGGTCCTCGTGATCTTGTGCCGAGGAGAGAAGATTCATCCCCAAGTAAACACCGTCGCGACGACTGGTTCAATCAATTAGAGTGCACTCGATTGGAAGACTAATTTAAGCGGCAGGATCGCTTTGAACCATTAAGGAGCGTCGGTGCAACGTCAATACGACCTGCAACGTTACCTACAATTTGTGATCATCGGACGGACGTTGACAACGCTCTTTTCCTTTGGCACCGTCCGAATGGATGAAGACTGGACACGGTCTTGCACATTTGATTTATAAATATCGGCGGATCGGCGGTTTTCCAAAAACTGAGAGTCATAGGCACAGAAGTTTTTTTCGATCGAAATAAAAGCTCGAAAATTGAGACCAAGTCGACCCGGACCCAAAGTCAAGACTAATACGCAGGTCAGGTTAGTATTTTGGGATTGGTCACCCTGACTCGGCAGGTTTAGGAGCAAAGTGCAAGTTCAGTGGGGACCAGCTGTAATAAAGCAGAAGCCCATAAGGTGTAAGGGAGGCAACGAAATGGCAAAGGCAGAACATCCCTTAGACGCACCCACCCCTATCCCCAGCCCCAACCCCCGTAGCTCGTCTACCCTTGTACTACAGATTCCTTGCCGCAGCCCCTTGGTTCTCCTTTTTCTCCTGCAGTTACTTGCCGTTATAGGTTAGACTAAGGAGAGATACCCTTGCTGAAGGAGCGTCCCGAAAGCGACGCTCGGCGTCGTAAAGGTAGCAATAACTCGGACCATTTTTAATCTAGGGCCAAACGCATCGTTCTTTTCTTGATCCTCGGTCCGTGAGATAACTCCATTATCGCGCTGTTGTAGATGGCGCCACTGGCTTCAGAATAGTCACGGATACCTGGGAATTAGTTTGGTGGTCGCGTTGGGATTTCGTGGCTTCGCGTTGGCCAGTTATATTTTTTAGCTTTTCCTCGCTCGTAACTCACAAAACGGCCAACCCTCATCCTTTGCCCTCTTCTCTCCCCCACATATCCCACATGCCTTTCCACACAGTCCCGAACGACTATCCTTCCTCCGGCGCCACATCATCCCTCCAGAGAGCGAAAACCGCTTCGCGTACTCTCGCCATGTGTGGGCACCGTATATTCACACATGGATTTTACGTCGGCGTTCATGGTTAACCTCACGCCTCTGCGCGGGCTAAGGGTGGTAAAAAAAATAAGGGTTGGTCAGCAGCGGCATTGGCTCTCTGCCGCTCGTTGAGCGCCGATGGGAATAGCCTTTGGTGTTTCTTAGGGGTGGCTTTCTCTTCGTTCGCTCCGAGGGTCGAAGAGGGTGGCCAAGTGGAAATTATCCGACCAAGAAAACTCGCTTAGGGGACAGATTGAAGATTTTTCCATATTCTCCTATCAAAGTGCTCCTCTCGTTCTGCACGTGCTAAAACGTGTATACATTTTTTCCCTGTAATATCAAATTCGTACCAACATTTTTTTTTCAAATTTTTTTTTTACAACTATCTAATCCCTACATTTTTTTCGAATACGCACACGTACAACCCGTTCAACCCCTTTTCACGTATTCTTACAACGGCCTCCCAAGCAAGTGCTAAATATTCGCGCACTGGTGTGAATGTATTTTTGCCAGCCGTATAATTCAGCCATTGTTACACCGTGATTAATAGTCTCGAGTCAGATTACTTAGTGTATTTTATGTGTCCCACATACTCACCACCCTTACCTCCCCACCTTCATCCCGTATACGGTAAATAGACTGTACGATATGTTAATAGGGTACGCGAGGAACGATTAATGGACGTCCTCTTGGAGGGTGGGAGGATTTTTTAGAGTGCGCGTGAGAGAGACAGAGGATGAACGAGGGAGGAAGCGGGAGGGAGAGCAGGGGAGGAAGTAGGAAAAAAAAAATGAGCTGACGATAACGTCCGCTTCTTCGTCTCGCGATGGTGGGGGGGGGGGGGGCCATAATTGTAAAGTTTAGAATCTCGTGTGGTGGCATCCTGAGATAAAACTGCAGTTCCCTTTGTGCCCGGCAGAGTTCCATAGTTACTTGTGGCTTTTCAAAAATAGTTTTTGTAAAACGGTAACGAATCTTCGAAATTTTAACGGAACGTAGTTCCTTGTTGTTTTGAAAAATATTTCTGGCCATTGACCTTAGTGGGATGATCCGTCCTCGTAGTTAATTCAAAATTTATTGAATTTTTGGTTTTGGTCAGCCTCCTTCCTGACTGACGTATTAATTATGGATTTTGCTGGCGTTGCGACACACATATGTGTATGCATACCCGTGGCGATACCCTATCGTCATTCATTGCCCGGAGACGCCTAAGGGACGTCGAGGGGATGAGAATTCGGATGCACGATGCATGGTCACGTGACGCCGAATACATAAAGCATAACACATAACGCATTAAACATGGCGGACATGGGCATAGCCTGTAACGGGACATGATGGGACGTTACGTAATTAATTAGTCAATCAATTAAACATATGTGTATATAATCATTGTAATCAGGTTCGATTATATTAAATTTATTTGTGTATGATTTTATGTTTCAGGTGAGTTCACACGGGACAGACTGCCTTTCGCGATAACTCGACCCGGATATTTTTCAAAATGGTAAAGTGACTTTTGGTATAAATTGTTTTTTTTTTTCCAAATTTGTTTCCTTCGGTGCGTTTGGATATTTCGCAAGGTAATTACGTCAGCGTTGTAGGAGTCTAAGGGCACCGGAGACGGATAGAAAAGCTGCTAAACAATTGGTCCTGTAGGGAAGTCGATTAAAATTCAATTAAACAATGAATTAGCCCGGCGCCGTAGTTCTCGTGGTATAACTGGGTTTGGACGAAATTGGGAGTTTGTTTCAATTAGAGTTTATTGTCTGCGGGGTTTGATGCTCACACTTTGATACACTTTTTTTGGAAAAGTCATCCATTCGGTACCTACAGGGTTGTTCAGATTTAACGGACCCCACGAGGCCCATTTGATTATCCACGGTAGAACCCAATGTCGGTTTATTACCTTTCGACCGCACTGTACACGTGTACCGAAGGGCGTCCGTCGGGTCGGTCGTGACGTTTGAAACGTCACTAGGTAGCGAACGCGCACCCTGGATATTTCTGGGGTTTGATTGATGAAAACTGACGGAAGGCGCGTTTTCACGGGAACGACCTGTCGATCGGGCTCGTGATTTGTACCTGGGGAAAAGGAGTGAGACGTCACTGCCGGTAACGGGTGTTCCGAGTGAAGGACCCCGACCGTCGGGGATGACGTGCCCGTGGCGGGAAATAGCTGGGAAATAAAGGCGGTCGAGGTAAAAAGGAAAAATAAATTCTGAGACAAAGGGTACATTGAGAAATCTTTAATAAGATTGATATTAATTCTGAGCTTTTACGTGCTGCAATAGGGAGGCTGCTGCTCCCTTCGTGGCGCTTGTTTACGGATGGTCTAAGGAATATTAATTTTCTCGATGAAAAAATGACAAAGCTCTTTGACCCGGGATCAAAAGGTTCCTTATGCTGGGCTTGGCTGTGTGTGTCGCTGGCTGGTTGATTGGCTGGCTGGTCGACTGGCTGGCTGCGGCCGAGAGCCGCTGTGGAGTTTACGTGGAGCTAGGAGACAAACGTATTAATAATCGATAGAATTCGTTTGGGGGATGGTCCCTCTCGCTGCTCTGGTGGCTAACGAACATTCGTCCCAATATCCATGGCCGGGCCAAACATCGGCAATTAATTCCGAGCGCACACCATCAATGTACTGTATCTGTCCACTATCAGTTTAGAGCTCGAGGGAGTCGTGCGTGTGACGGCTCTGGAGTCTCATCCTGGCTTTTCGTCTCTCTCTCTCTCTCTCTCTCCCCCTCTCTCTCTCTATCTCGCACACGTACGGACGTACAAATGGTATCCCGATAGTCACTCCTGCCAGCAGCCTCTGGTCCATTCACAGAATCCATAGCTCCAGCACGCCTTTCCTATATTCGGAATTCGCCTGAGAGATAAGAGAGGCGCGGGACCAGGGATGCTGTGGATTGTGGAGGAGTGTGGCCAGGAGAGAGAGGGAGCGAGAGAGAGAGAGAGAGAGAGAGAGAGAGAGAGATGGTCGTCATAATAAATGACTGCGGGATCCCAGTAGCCCAGTGGGTTCTGTCGCAGCATCGTCGCTCCTCTGGACCCACGGTTTTGCGTTATCCGCATTCGCACAGGAAATACACAAGGCCACTCCCTTGCGTTCCCGAAAGGTACTCTCGTTCCCGCGACCGTACAGTCTCGCGTTTGACTTTGATAATTCCTTTGAATTTTACAATAGCGATTTTTATTCGCGATTCATTAAAAGGAAAAGTTGCGGGCGCCGAGATGTTAAGACTCAATTGGTCGGGAAGGGCCGGGAGGAAGAAGGAAAAGGAGGCAAAGGAGAAGTAGGCAGAAAAGGGTGGACCTCTTTGAATTTTACTTCCGCCGGTGCTTCAAGTTGGTTATACCGGTAGTTTCGTGAGGTTGCTACCAACCCACCCACACCTACTTGGCTGACTGGTTGGATGGTTGGACTACTGGTTGGCAACCCTGGTCCGGGTACCTCGAGTAGAGTATGTACGCCCTATAGCTGCCACTCAGAAATATTACTATTACCCAGCTCTCCGCCAGCTCCTACAGTCGTAACGTTTCCCAAGGTTCTTTGCCCTGGTCTCCACGCAGCATCTGGCGGATCCACTTCCCTCTCTGGACCAGACTCTCTCGCTACGTGATTGCGACTTGACCGTTTGCGCTGAAGTTGAACTCAACTTTTTCTACCCGGGTCTACCCTTTTCCGGCATCCGTCTTTGAACTTCATCCCTATCACGCGGCGCTGAGCTTGCTCCGCGGATGCTGATCTCGCGTCCTTCGATCCCTTGTGGGATTATCGCGTCGCGACGGATCTCGCGAAACTACGTCGAGTCGACGTCGAGGGCTTCGAAAACTCGTGGAATATCGCGATCCCACGTTCCTGATAGATGAATCCTGAAGTGTCATGGCGTCTTCCGTCATGCGTGGCCCAATGGGACTCGGTGCTGGTTGAGTCTCAGCCATGATTACGTTACCATGGAAACTCATGGATAATAGAAGAAGTTTCAGTACTTGTACTTATCATTCTTCCTCTCGTTATTGTTCAGCTATCCCAATGTGTCTCGTTGCTTCCACCAAGTCTCGCCAGATGGCGGATGCTTCTGAATAGATCATCTTCGAATAAGTTTTCATTGTTTGTACTTTGCTAAGAACTTTCTTCTCGAACTTTCTTTCGGACGTAACGAACTCGTTAAGCACAGGTGAATTTTTGCCTGTGGATTGGATATTAAATTTTTTTTCCCCTATCCTGATCGTTATGACTATAGCAATTATATTAGAAAAAAAATTTAAACGAGATGTGCTCATTTTCATCCGAATTGCCCTCACGATAAGGATCTCATACGGCAGATACCAGCTGTGACCAAGGGATGGTCGGTTTGAATTTTTTTCTTTTCAATTTACAAAAAATCCTTTTTCTCATACCTACGAGTAGTTCCGATCGGCAATGGGTATCCCCCGTTATAAAAGTAGTACCGTTGACGATGGCAATTTGGTTGCGAACGGTCGTGGAAAAAAAATTTGTTCGTAAAATTTTTCAGCACACACCCCCAGCCGCGAGGGGTGGCAAATTTATTAAAGTAATTGGAAAGTCCGACCGCGATAAAGAACGGTGGCGCTGCAGTCGCGCGGCGTCTCTCGGTACTGTTGACACATGTAAGAGCGATTCAGTTTCCTTTCAGACAACCACCGGGTGGCCCAAATTTTCTCTATCGACTATCCACTGGCACAGACACCGTTAATCCCACCCGAATCCCCAATTGGCTCGATCCTAGTGTAAAATAGAGTTTCCCACGGGATAATAGCCTGGCTTGGAATAATGCAGGAATCCTACAGAGATGCAATATCACGGAATATGAAATGAGACTCTCCTGCCGATGGTAATACGTGTCATCGAATGGGCCACTGTACTAATCTATTCCCTATTCGAGATTTCCTATTGCCTATTGCCTATTCCAGAGTCTCGGCGTAGCATTCTAGCAGGTTGATATTACGTGACGGGTGGGCCTGTCTCCTGTTATCTACTCAGGGACGCTAAGGAATCTTCTCCGAAGCTATTAGAATGCTCTTGAAGCTGCCGTGAGAATAGAACCCAAGATTCAAAGTTACTCCGTATGTACCCCGGTACACTTCGTTCCGTGTAAGTCGGAGCAGAGATCAGACTATATCAATGGACCGAGTGGGATGCTGGGCAGTTTTTTATTTTCATCTCAGCTTCGGAACCTCCAAGTAATTTCGCTTTACTGCCAAGCCTGACGATCCAAGGATACAGAGAGACTGCCTTACTGGGAGTTTACGGATACAGAGAGCTTTCCTAGTACCTTGACTGGAGAGTTAACCCGTAGAGACTATAGGATAGATACGTTTACCGTGTAGAAGCGACACACGGTTACTTGCAGAGTGGCCCTAATTGTAACAAACAACCGCATTTACCCGGAGATTTCGCCACGGGGAAGCCAGGGAGAGAGTGGAGATGAATAAGATGTGTATCTGTGAAAGTGGAAGATGCTGTAACAGCTGAAAGATTTTTCAACGTGTTCAAAGGGATGAAATGGGAAATTTATATTTGTAAAAAAATTTATTTCGTATCTGGTCCATCGAAGGATGTTGCAGCATCCTTGGCTATCTTTTTTAAACACGGTGTACTTGATCTGGTCCATTTTGTTTTTTTTTCTCTAATATTTTTCTCTTTGGAATCTGTCCCTGTGTATTCGCATGGTCGATTGTACGTATACGTAGGGACGTTCGAAATAGGAACGACTGAGGGATGCTGGATGATAGACAGCTTCGTTAACGAGAAAAGAAATCCTGTGGGAAGACCCTTAATTTTTTCTTTCCTTTTCCATCTGTTTATATGGAGTCTATCTCGGCGGGCTTGCGGCTTCGAGGATGCCTAGGAGCCCACGACTTTGATTCAACTTTCATTTACTTTGTGCTTGCAGATAGGAAATATAATTATAATGTTACGAGGAAGCGCTTATTTGCCCTCCCTTGGAATATTTCGGTCGAAGCTTTTCCACCGGTTCGAGGTAGACTGCTTCTAGACGCCTTTGTCGTGGCTTACCGGGCTCTCATCTCCTCCCGGTCTCATCCGATCTTCCAAGTTAATCCGAGCTTCCCCGTCTAGGGCGCAGATATAATATCCACCGGATGAAAAGGACGAGGCTCACCCGCCAGGCCAGGAGTAGCGACAAGCAGCAACAGCGACGTCATACCTATCCGCGTGCTACGATTAATTAATTAATTCCTGAGAGGTCAGCAGAAGCCTCCCTTCGTCGTAAGCCCCCTTAGTCCCCCCTGTCTTCGCCCGGCACTGACAGTACCGCAAGTATTCGGAGGGTCCCGACGAAACTTTTCGCCGATACTGTACGATATCGAAAGCACTGTATAGGTATACCGACATATAGGATACGTGGTAGGTTAAATGGGATACAGCAAAAAATAGAGATAATTATCGTATCATTGTTATTATTGTCTGTAGGAATATCCTGGCTTTCGCAAATTTATATTTTTTGCCAAATTTCTTTTTACAACTTTTGGTTTATTGACTTGGCAGCCCTGCGGTTCGGTGGCGTGTCCATTAAGGTTGCTCGTGCAAATTGAACACTTTAAATTCTCTTGTAGCTCAAAATCGGCGACGCCGACGCCAGGCGTACGCCTCGCAGATGGATGCTCGGACGGACAAGTTTTTGCGGCGACCTGACAAAAACGCGGTGCCAGGAGCCCAGGGTGCCCTGGTGGGGTAGTGCTGGCTGTCGGTAGGTGCTGGGACAATGGTTTGACATATCGCCCTGTCATCACCATAGTTCAGCCTGTGCGCCGCCGGCACCCTGGGTAGCAGCTTCCTCTTGGCTGAGGTAGTCCTATCTGCGGGGCCGCCTCTAACTACTTTAATACTTCAACACCCGTTGATGTTCCTTAGATTTTTTTGGGTCTGGCTCGCGCTTTGAATTACCGCGATTATCCGCGGAATTAGAATACGGTCCTTTGACAAATTGCGAATTCTCGCGAAAAGACGTCGATTAAGGTTTGCCGATGATTTCGAGCAAGTTTTTGTCGATTGTCACAGGCACGTCCCGCGTGAAGTTAGGCGCAGCTCAGTGCTTGAATGTAGCGTCAACTGGAAATCGTTAAACCAAGGTACCCCCGATGACGCCTGTAAGGGATGAATTTTGCGTGCTGGTGAATAATACGTGTAGACAAGGGTTGGTTTAACGACGTGGGAGAAAACAGCTGCCTCGTAGCCACCCCTTTGTCGGTTCCTCCCACCACCCACTCATCCACCCCTAATTATCGATGGTCATCCCACCCCTCTTGTCATTCATCGTTCCTGTCCACTTAGCCTAACGCGTCCATTTTTTTTTTTCTGAATTCTCTTACAATTTTTTTACTTCCGTTACAAATTACCTCATAATTATGGTCGCTCCTGGCACAATCATTTCATCCATCCGGTATCGGTTCGATTTTTTTGGACGTCATCCGTTGCGCTTGGGCGCACGATTCGAGGAGGAATATCAAACCGGAAGTGGATTAACCCTTTCATACGTAACCCATCCGTCGGATGTTTCCGGTTTCTTAAGGAACTGGAAACTCTTGTATTATGTGGCTCGGAGCAATAATACACTCGAGCTACCAGTCCTTTTCAAGGGCTCCGACCCTTCTCCTGGTCTGATCTCTGACCTCTTGTGACCTGGTCCAGTATTTTTTAGGGAGCTCGAGTCTGCCAGCGGCCACTTTTACATTTTATTACGCGACTCGCCGACGGGATTGGATTTTACGTTGATACTTGTAATTATGTGAAGTGCCGTGTAGCAGGGGGTGGCGAGGGGGAGGCTGTGTCATGCAGCGAGAGCATTTCACGAGGAGGAAGGATGCGCAGATTGCATGCGTTGCGGCATTGGATCATCGGAAGGGGGCTCTTAATTGAAGAGAAGCAATGAGGATGGCTTCCTTGACGGTAGGAACTGTTCCATCTCGTTCCATCTCGTTCCATCTCATTCCATCTCATTCCATCTGGTTCCATCTCGTTCCATGTTCCTCTATCTTGGTCTCTATCATTTTGGCTTCCATCCCTCTCGATTCGGCATAACCGAGTCCGAACCTATAATTAACACTATGAATTTGCCTAGCCAGTATAGCTCCCTCTCTCTCTCTCTCTGCCTATACGCTGTTCGTTCTAACTTCGGCTCCGGTATTTACTGTAGGTGGACAGTGCTGTACGTCAATCTGGGTGCCCTGTACTCTCGATTCCCCAACAGCTAATTGGAATATCGACTGTACGTTATTCAACGTCAATTTCATCTCGGAACAAAGCCGGAACTGTTCCCGATGAATTTCACTTGATCATCTTCTATTATAATTTTATAATGAATTACGCGAAGCGGCAAAGTTCAAAGGGTTGACACGAAATCCTATATACCAGTACTACAGGGATTCTTCTTCCAAGATTAATAACGATGAATAATTATCATTTTTTTTCCTTCTTTATTTTTTTATATACAAATTTTTCACAGTCCTTCCACCTTCGAGTTATAAGGTCGTACATCATCAAGATTAAAATTGTGTTCATTAGGATGAGTCTCTTGGGGTGATAAGACAATTGAATTAAAAACTACCCCATCGTATAGTTTTTATATTTATACCCGCATAAAGATTCTACAGGTAAGTAGAATAAAAATGCAATACAAATTGGCTGCTCGGTCGTAAATAAAAAAGAGCTGTCTTTTTTCGTAAGACGAGTACTATCTCTTTTTGTATCTGCATCACCTGTATATCAGGTCTCGGTTAATATTGCAGTCAGGAAAATTGCAATGCAACCTCTTTAGCCAGGAAGGAAAAATAAGATGGTCTCTCTCTTTACGGTAAGTCAAAAATACGAAACTGCTGGCAAGTAGTTATTTTAATTTCTAGGTTAGTCCGCAGGTTGCCTAGGTAACTAAGGCGGGCAAGGTGGTAGATTTTTTTTTCTACCCCTTCAAAAGTAAAGTAAAAAAAAAATGTAAAAAGATCCACGCAGCCCTTTCTGTCGCATCTGCCAATAGACCATTTCACTTAGCAAAATCCCATTTTCCGGAGTTCCAGAGGCGACTCTGGTTTGCTTCCCTACCGAAAGCTGAAAGCTCTCAGCAATCTAAAACGGGTTCTTCTCAGGAGCCAAGCTTCGAGTCCGTCATCCTCCACTTTATATTTTCTACTTCTTCTTCGGTTCATTTCTCCACTTTTTTTTTTACGTTTCTTCTTCACCCTCCCTCCCCTTCTCGAGATCCCTCTTTAGGGGTTACTTTCCTCCAGGATTTCCCTATCTACTCAGCTCACGAGACTCGAGCGACCCCAACTACTTACCTTCCTGCTTCGCGTCCCCTACGAGAATCAACCCCCTTCTTATCATGTGTGGAACGCGTTCTTTTTAGGGGGTGGTTCGGTGTATTCTTTACCATTAGGTTATTACGGTATCAGAATATTATATTTGTTCAGGGCTCACCTCTGTATATACTCGTGTCCAGTATCACTCACCCTGCCGTGCTTCTCTATTTCGATGGACACCGTGTATATGATTGATATGGTAAATATTGGGGTAACCATTATATGACAGTTTTTTTGCTCGAATTTTATTTCTCAAGAGGATTTTTTTACTCGTCACTCGTACGAGGGAGGAGAACGAGTGTAATTCAAAAGGGGAGAATTTGAAATTGCAAAATGAAAAGATGAAATAAAATTTGTTTTCGATTGGATACAACTTTATTACGTTCTTACGTGAGTTGGTGGATTAAAAGTGGATAATTTTAGTCGTTTCAATTTTTGTAAAAATTATATATATGTATAAAGACGAAAGCATACTGGTCTACGCATGCCGATATTAGGGGTGAAAAATATGAGGTCGAGTTAGAAAAAAAAATAAAAGGTGACAGTAGGAATACGGGATCGGAATGGTTAAGGGTTGTCAGGAAATTTTAGAAGCCTCCTTTTTTTTTATTTCACGTTTCTCTCAGCCACCGTAGCAGAGGGAGCTTCAATGAGTAGAAGACGGTTGACGTAAGGGTGGTGTCAGCAAGTGGTACCAACTCTGCCGATCGAAAGGTCAAAGGAGCAAGGCTCAAGGATGGGAACGGGTCCAACGTTTGCGAAAATTGATTCGACAGTATCCATACGCGTCCCATCCGTTTTCGGCAATGCCACCCTTATTTTTTTTTTACGATCCAAAGTAACGCCACAGTGTCTCAAGGGATGAAGATCGAAGTCGCATAACCTCGCACGAGGACATACAGACATACATTTATTTTCATAATGTTTTTTTTTTTTCGACACTTAGAAATTTCCGCATTGCGCATTTTCATCCCTTAATGTCTACCGTAAAACTTCAATTTTCGAAGATCCCTCTGACACGTGGCGTAGTGGGTGCTACTATGCTTCTAAAATTTCCTTCGCTCAACCGGAAACTGTCAAAGACGCGCACGCTACTTGTCACAATTTCATTACGAGCACAGGGGGTTGCTGCGAGTTGATTAAACGAGTTTAAGGGATGAAACTTTTGTCGATTATCACGAGAACACAATTTATACTCGAGTGACAGCTCGTGTTCGCTTAGGCGAAATTCACCCAGTAAATTCTCAAAACAACCCCTATGGCTCTGTGGCCCCCAGAATGCACCGGGGGGCTCGTGTAAGGGCGAAGCTGTTGCGATTGAAGAAGTGGTCGCAGCCTCCCAGGACTAGACGACTGGACCAGGACACGTCTGTTCTGGTCCAGCATATCAAATCGCTACCACCCTTCCCTTGAGGTCTACGAAAACTTTGACTGGTATACGAAAATTAACCTTGCCCATCCTCAGTTCTTCCCATGTCTGATCATGATGGCGCTTAACGACCGCATCCACTTATTTGTGTGGACAACTTCACATCGGTCCACGAAATCTGATCGATCCAACAAAAAGATCCAGAGGATGCACTGTGCATCCGAGCGAAATTGAACTGCTTTGTTTTTAATCATAAAATAATAATAACTTGTCGCTAAGACTGGTCCATCGAATCTTTTGATCTTCCTTCGTCCTGTCCAAATTTTTCTTTGATCATCAATCTGGACCCACTCGAGATCAGGTCGATCGTTGACTATCGCTGCAGGGTGGCAGCGCAATTTACGTCTCGGTTCCTCCTGCGATTATTAATCCGAATCGAAGAGCTAACGGTAGGCTGGACCAGCAGCCGGATGCTGCTTCTCAAAGGATACTCGAAGTTCTTTCCAAGAGAGGCATTAATTTTTCTCTAATAGTCCTTACCAGAGAACAAGCCTTGCCAGCCCAAGCGCGGTTGCCTATGAACTCCGACCTCTGTGACCTACGACAATGCCGGATGAAAGTTGGCAAGGAGCTCTTTGTCTCTTTTTCTGAATTTTTCACTTCCGTCTTCCGAACCCCCCTCCTCCCACGCCCCACTACGCGCTGGGCTTTCACATCCCACATTTTCATTCCTTGACGATATTAGACCCGTAGAAAAAGGAAGCCCTCCGGGTCCCTCGAGTATTGCGCGAGTCAATTGAGGCGGTATAAGTGGGACAAAGGAAGCGAAAGAGGAATGAAAATAATGAAATTAACGGGATGGATATGTCTGAGTGATCTACTTATCCCTACCTACGTATCTTTCGATCGAATCCCTTTTTATCTACTACGCACATAAGTCTGTCGAGAATCCAAAAAATTGAAAACCCCTTTTTTCACGTAAAAAAAACGAACTACTTGTAAATCGTTTATATAAAAAAAAAATTTTCTACATCCGAAATGATCAACGTACAAGTGCTTATCTAAAAAAAAAAAATAAATTTCCCTGTCAAACTCTCGTATCCACACACGTTCTATTTATACTTGCCAAGCGTAGCGTGTGCACAGTCGTGCATGGTAATTTCGTAATTTTCTTTAATTACAAATTCGAAAATGCTGCAAATATTTTCCCAGCAAAATTCCTACCCTTGGCGTATCGTTTAATCGCAAAGATACATTCTGCACACTGTGTAATATAGAGAGAAAGAGAGATAGGTGAAAAGTGACGTATACCCGGTGCGAGAAGTATAAGGAGAGCAAGGGAGACAGAGAGAGAGAGAGAGAGAGAGAGAGAGAGCGGAGCGGGCGGTGACTGCATGGCAATAAATATCGATAATCGATATTCCGGCACACCCCATTGGTCGGCGTGTGCCGCAGGCACAAAGGGGGAGTCCCGCGCTTCCCAGGCTTTCAAAAGCAGAAGTAGTTCTCGCATTCGTATTAAAAAGCTCACGCTCGGCAGGACACTTTCAGCATGCTCGATCGCCCGTGAAACCTTTGCACGAGCAATCTCGATTCCCGATTCGACGGAGCCACCCCTTATATGGAGCCCGAACACGTAGATGGCGCCAGTGTCCATGTCTGTCGGAAGAGGTTAGGTGCTGCCACCTGGTGCCTTAATTCTTTGAGCAGGAAGACCCCTCGTATCTTTAATATTGTCACTTGTCGATGCTTACCTTCTCTTGATCTTGCACTTAGTCCCGAAATAGGGTCTGGCAGCCAAGTGGCGACACCGAACGGGAGATAGGAGCGGCGAAGAGAGTGAATGAGAGGAAACGGGAGAGAATGAGAGATTGGGTTGGGTAACGTTGGCTAATTGCTTCCTAATGGCTACAAACATGCACTCCCTTCGTACCACCACCACCCCCTTTCCACCCTTGGTCCTAGAGTCCTTCGCGGTTGGGCCTCACCCTGAACTTAATGCTGGGATTACGATGTTACACGAGGTAGGCGTAAGCGGTCTGAGCTGTGACGTCACCGTTCCTCCTTCGACGGAAGTTTGTCTTTTATTTTGGCTCTTTTTTAATTTTTTATCCATCACCTCAACAACTTCGTACATCCCCTTTGGATTCGCTGACATCTTTTCCTATCGATTCTTGCTGCTGCTGGATTTCGTCGACGCGTATAGTGCGTGTAGGGAGCGCGGACGTTAGTGGCTGAGAAAACAGAGGGTTTGTGTAAATATGGTTTTTTTTTTCGTTTTTTTTATCCATTTTTTTTCTTCATTGCTGTGTTTTTCTTTTATCTCGATAGCCACCGTGGACTTTTGACCAAGATGCAGATTCGTACCCGATTCTTCCTCCCAATCGGCTACACGTTGATTCTCACGTACGCGAAACACGCTCCCTGTGATATATTTACTTGATAAACGTTCCGAACGGCAGAAAATTTAAATTAAATTTATTCAGCGAAAACACAGTGCGCGACCAGTCGTGCCGCCGTTTGCCAGTTGCGCCGGATGTTTGTGCGTTGCGTAACGAAACAAAGAGAAGAGTAATAAAAAAAAAGGAGACAATTGGGGATGTAGGGGGGGGGAGGGAGAGGAGATAAAAATAACGGATCGCGTGGACACGTAAAATAAAGCGAAATAGGGATAATGGGTAAACAGGCAGTCTAGGCTTCGCTCTAACCATCCCTGCGAACGAACACAGTTAGCACAGGGTGACGCAGTTGGCGTTTGTTTGAAAAAAGGGGAGAAAAAAAAGGAAAAATGTGTCAAATTCGGTAGCGCCGTATATTTCTCTGAAGATTTCCCTTTTTTTTTCTTTTCTTTTTTTTTTTCTTTCAAGTAGGACATTTTCGTGACGTTGATAGCTCCGAGTGCTCTCTTCACGTGTGATGCCTCGTGTACATATGCATGTACATATGTACACATGAGCTTTCAGCTTCCGTGTGCAAACTCTGCCACACGGTTATTTACGCCGCAGCCGAGCGACGCTTTGCTTCGCTGCAATCTCTTTCTTTTTTTTTTTATTTTTCTACTCTCATCTTGCCTCGTTCGCTGTACTTGCTGCGTATTCGCTTATTTTCCGATGTCTCGAAATCATTCGTTGTTACTCGAATCGTCGAAGATTCGTTTTTTCCTATCAGCCTGTACCTGTATACTTTTGGTATCCTTTTTGGTCCCTTAGCCCATCGCGTACGTTCGAAGGGATAAATGAAGAAAATCCTTAAAAAATGAAATTGAGGAAAAACCGAAGGGAAAATTTGTTTTAAAAGGGTCAACGTGGATTGCAACTGAAGGAAACGTAAGATAAGACGAAGATAGGGGCAACAATATGGGAGGGAGGGTTCGATCGAGTGTGAGTAAAGGGAATGTGAGTGGGGTGGGGGAGGGGGAGGATGTGTAGTCGCGTAAAAACGGATATCCGAAGATGAAGGCAAATGGCGAGGACGAGAGCCAGGAAGATGGCTGACGTTGCTTGAACAGGGTCTAACGTAAGAGAGCGCCGGTAGAACGAGGTGGATTTGCTCGGGTACGAAGAAAAATGTAAAATCCAGCAATCCGAGTCTAAAATAGTGGAACGCTCGCGATGAGGGATGTTGATGCGATGGCGGCGGCGGCGGCGGCGGCGGCGCCTTGGAGGTTGGAGCGAGGTCGAGATTGGCCATTTGTTATAGCGTGCAGACTAGTGCGAGGTGAGTCTCTCTCTCTCTCTCTCTCTCTCTCTCTCTCTCTCTCTCTCTCTCTCTCTCTCTCTCTCTCTCTCTCTCTCTCTCTCCCCCTTGTCTCGCTTCTATCTTTCTCTGTCCGATCCACTGGTATCCTTATATTATATACTGTACAGGGCCGCACCCACCCTTCGACCTCCCCCCTTCATCCCTACAGTATTCAGCCATCCTTACCGTGCAGGCACACGCACAGGGGACAAGATATAACAGCGAGAGGAATATTTATACCTCGTGGAGGAGCGCAGCCTCACGTTCATCTGGTTCTTTCGCTAGGCCAGGGAGAAGGAAGAAGGTAACGTTGGGTCGCGGGGTCGGAGGTTAGAGGTTTACCAGACTGACAGTATTACGATCTCTCAGGCTTGTTGCTGGAGTGAGGAATTTCACGTGGCTTCCTACAAGACAAGGATACCTTTGTGCCTTTGAAATCCACGTGTAATAAGAAGATACCGGCGGTTCGTTCACCTGCGCGAAAGTACTTTCCAATTGTGAGAAAATGTTTGTGTCTTTCGCGATGACGCCCTGTTTATTGCTTAAAACGTGAGAATTATAGGTTTTGAACTTTCCTTGAGTCCCGACGATCTTACGGATATGGTTTTTACAATGGCATTTGGAAAATTTGGTTCGTGTCTGAGCTAAGCCCTGACTCGAACCTCTAGGGATTCCACGCTTTCTCCGACCTTTCGCGATTACGAGACGTAGCACTGCTCGTGGAGTGTGCAAGGAATTATCCAGGTCTTATCTTACCGTTGGCTATTACGTGTGGAAATTTTAGGCTTTTTTCAGTTTTATTCGGTTTTTTTTACTCTGTTATTAATTTTAGTTCCATCGGTCGCCTCTCTTTCTTTGTGGCGCTGCTGTACGCGAGCTTTAAGCTTCCGATCAAGGGATGTAGAACTTATGGATTAGTTTGGGTGGAAATCTCAGAGATTCATAGTTTGACATCTTCCTCTCTTCGTTTCTCTCTCTCTCTCTCTCTCTCTCTCTCTCTCTCTCTCTCTCACGCTGATCCATCGCATCTTACCCAGTTTCTGGAGCAAGGGTGGTTACTCTGCTCTATCTAACCTATTCAGCAAAGTTCAAGCAAACATTTACACTCCTAACCTACACGACGATTTCCCCCTAACCTAATGCTTTGATCGCATTTGGATTACTCGATCGTTAACCCATACGAAATGCCAGCCACCGGTACCAAGTATGTTACTGGTACCATGATAATAATCATTATCAATCCCGAACACTTATATTAACATTAAGTCCATATCGCGCTAATAAAAATTTCCTTAATAGTCGAAATTATCGTAATTTCGGATACACGGTCCAAAGTGGATTTCTTATCACATATTTATCTGATTTCATAAATATATGATATAATCATTTCCTAATCTCTTTTAGCCTCTCGTCATACTCATGGTTACGATGTGAGACATTCATCTGGTCCAGGTCTGCCGTGACGTCTACACTTGACGAAGTAGACAATAATTATACGAAACTTATTAAGGGTCTTGTCTTTTTCCTCGTGATTAATTGACCTCAGCCTTATCTTTCCCACCGGTCGTAATTTCGCTCACTATTTTTTTTTTTTCGTAATTCCGGCAATACAATTCAGATCCATCTTCTTTTTTTGCCTCTTGGCTAATTTTGATACAGCTACGAAAGGGCTTGTATAACGAACTGCCAAGGGTCTTTCGCCAAATTCATCAAGGCGACACCCGGTATAAGACCGGGGTATGAAATTCCCTAGATTTCCTCGATTCCCTCAAGGTCCTCGATGCATCGCCGAATATCACTAGGCTTTTCCCTAGGTGTATCTACGGATCCGCAAGTGTCCATCCCGATGACCCAGTTCCAGTGGGAGTCATGTAACCGTGAGGCCTTTCCAAAGCAGGAAACGTGTTTTCATCCGAAAACGGAAGATCAGCCTTGCACTCGGTGCCGCAGGAAATGAAAATGGCGACTCGACATCCTCCTTCGATCCGAAGTGAAATTAGTCCCGAAGAATCCGATGAGAAGAGGTCTTTTAAAGAAAATGGCGTACCACCTTCGAGCTAATAATTACACCAGGAACGTTTTGCCTAATTGTCCCTTTCTCATTTCGCCCCATCATCCAACTTGGTTCCTGCCTAAAAAAAGACCTAAATGAGTTGGTTAATTTCGGGTCCGCGATAATTATTATTAACCAAACGACTGTTGTCATTGGCAATTGACGATCCACGCGAATTCTGCCATTTTGTCACTGACCAATTCGAAATAATTGAATTGCGTCACGTATGCGTTCGTCATTTGACTCTGGTGGCCGTGACGGTGGTCATGACGGTGAGTATAGCGGTGACGGTGGTCGCACGTCATTGCTTCCCCACTTCATCCCGGCCCCCCCGTCTGCCCCCCCAAGGTTTACCACTGCCGCCACCCACGATATTACAGCCTTGCTACGTCCCTGCCATCCGGTCCTTGGTACCAGAACTCAGCCCTTCGATATAGCATCGTTCTAACCCTACCTGAACTACATATGTAGATACGTAGGTGGGTGGGTGGGTGGTTAGATAGGTACATCGGTACGTAATCACCTGGGCACAACCCACCCTCCTCATCCAAACCCTCCAACGTCACCCCCGATATTAGTTCCGACGCGGTCGCGGAAATTGCATTGATAATGCTAATTAAATTGGCGTGTTTGTCGAGGGTGGTTTCCGGCGTGTAGCGAACGACAGCGACACCACTGTCAAAAGTAGGAATCGAATGGAGTATACGGAGGACTTGGTTAAAATTCAAAAATCGTAGGATTTATTTGAATTAAACAAAATTTTTTATCTATCCCTAAAACCCTGAATTTATCGAATAATTTATCATAATTATCGGTCGTACTTCGAAGTGTTAATTTTTCTTAAGACTGTCCCAAGATCTTTTATCTCTCTCTCTCCCACTCGTTAAAGTCAGCCTGTCCGGTACCTTCGATTCAAAAACTTTTCTCGTACCCAGGGATGCCGCGAGCCTCCCAGGAATCCCGCAGCGATTAATCACTGCGGGCTAATGAGAAGAGGAGGGAAGCACAGATTGAGGCGGAACGGCACGAGCCGAGCTGGGATATTCCGGGCGAGCAATCGAGACTGTCTGAAGAACAGTGAGCGCATGCAAATCGTTTTGCAGGCTTTTAATTGAGAAAGGGGCAGGACCAAGGGGGGAGGCTGCTACTCAAGTGCCGTCTGTTTGAGACATTGACGGTCCGACGTAAAGTTGCAGCAGGAACAACGGGGCTGATTCTCCGGTAGAATTTAACCTGCGAGTAACAAGTCGGAGAGAGACGCGGCAGTGACCTTTTGAACTGCAGATGGGGTTGAGGCCGAAGAAGGGTGGAAACAAAAGACCCGTGGTCCACATTGGAAGTGTTTTATCTTGACTGGGAGGCTGGGTCGACGATGCCTCTCCTGGACCGGACTCCTGGGGACGAGCGAGGATGAGTTCTCGGGTTGGTCCTACCGAGGGGGATGACGGAGTAGGGTGCAGGGGGGGGGTGGGTGGGTGCTTTAGGGGTAGAACTAAGAGCGGATAAGAAGGTAGTTAGTATGAGGAGACATTAGTGGCGGCAACTGGGACGACTCAGCTTCCCTGGTCCATCTATAGCTCTGTCCTCTGCATCTCAATGCTGGCCCAGGGGTGGTCTTATCTTTTGCTACCCTCTTCCATCTATTTACTTATACCTTTCTGGATCCGACCTTGTGCTGCCGTCACCGGTGTATTCCGTTGGGAATCAATAGCGACACGCCAAGAGTGTAGATACCTGCTCTCTCCCTCTCTCTCTCTCTCTCTCTCTCTCTCTCTCTCTCTCTCTCTCTCTCTCTCTCTCTCTCTCTCTCTCTCTCTCTGTCTTACTATCTGATAAGGACATAGGCAGAGGGAGAGAGTGAGAGAGAGAGAGAGAGAGAGAGTCGACCTGGCGTCTCTTCTTTCGTTTTTGTTCTTTAGCTTTTCTAACTAGTTTGTCTCTCTCGTACACCAGATTCTTCTACGTCACTCTGTCCTTCATCAACCGACACGTGAGTCCTGTTTCTTCCAGCAGCCTTCTCTCCAGAAATATCGCCAACCTCGATCGATATCTCCGTTTAGTGTCTTCTCCGTCAGTGTCGAGATATATTTTCCGCGTTGAAAACGAAGTCAAAAACGGATCGGGCGGAGAAAGGATAATTCCTTGGAGAACGAATGTTTTCGAAGGAAATTAATAAAAAATATATTTGATAAATAATTTTTGCAAATTGAAAATTATTATCGCGACGGTAGTCGCTTTTTTCTTTTTAATAATTCTTTCGCATAGCCTCTACAGAAGAAAAAAGTCTGTCATACAGGAACGTGGAAATTGTCTCGCATTAATCATTAGCCAGCACGCCACCATTATGTTCTCTTCATGCTTCCCTGTGATAAAACGACGTCCGACAGTCGTCGCGACGCTTTAACATTTTTCTACGTTTCCAGACCACCAGATTGCACCAGTTTCAACTCCGTGATTCGTATCCAGGGGTGTTCAGTGACGACAGGGTTGGTTTCCTGCTCGCGAATCTTTAGGTGACCTGGGAGTACTCCAGATTTTAAGACTCCTACGAAAAGGTCACGGGAGGTCAACATTTCCCATAAAGTTTACCCCATACTATTCGAAACTTAACGTCGAACCTATTTTCTTTGTCCAGTTCTAATGGCCGGCTTGAGCCTGGGTCCTGTGACATAATGCGGACCAGCCTTTACGATGCGGTCCTTTCCAAATATTTTGTCTTCGGTACCTCGTAAGTTTTACGTTCCGAAGTGGCCTTTTTTATGACGAAAAAAGGCCATTCCCGTTTTTTTTTCTCCCATTGGACCTTTTTACCTTACCGTGCCCAAATTGTAAAGTACCAGCGACACTAAAGGATTTTTGGAACCAGTCCATTGATGATATCAGGTGCGAAGAGTATCAGAACCTTTTTGCGGGACGGGGGGTTGTTATCGATAATTACACCCCTTTATGGTTAATAATGGGTCTGGCATAGTCTGGTCTGGTCTGCCCTGTACCCACTGGCTGAAAGCCATTGGATTCTTGACACGCGATTCCACCACCCATCCTCTTGCCACAGGCTCACAAATATCGTTCATCACGGTAGCTTCGAAGTTAGTTTTCAAACACCCTTATGGGGGTTGGGAGTGTCGGTCTGTATCCTTCAACCGGAAATGGAGCATTCACAACGGTCGACGGGTCGGGGACGTTCAATTATACCTGAATTATGCTTCCCTGCTTTTTAACGTCTCAATCGAAACCTCGCAAGCTCATCGCGTTGCATTCTGATTGTATAAATTTTTTTCTTGATCTCAAAACTGTTTCTTCATCTTTATCGAATTTTATTTTTTTAGGATTACACGATAAACGCCAAATGAATTTGGCGGATATGATCCCCTTATCAGTTCCGGTCGCACTGATCATTCTGCAGCTTTTTTTCATACACAGACTCCTATCAGTCTCGATCTGAGCTAGCACAGGGCACAGTGCTGAAAAGCAAGAAGCCCAGTGATACCAATCGCGAGATAACACATACGTTATCGAGGACATCCAGTAACGGCCAGTCCGGTTAATAGTAAAATATCTGCAACTCGGCTGCGCCTGACAGCTGATAACCTATCGCCGACTGTCTAGCTTGCTGATTCTCGGCGAACTTTTCGAATTCAATCACTGTCAGGCAATTTCACATTTAATAGCTGGATCTACTGTTTTTTTTTTTAATACCCATTGATCCGTTACGTAACCGGCTGTATCTGTTATCCAGCAGCATCCTCGTGATGAACTTTTTTTGTAATTCTTCTGTCAACCGTACCTGCACTTTTTAAATTTTTTATCTATTATGCATCCACTGAACTTTGAACCCATTTTTCATTTCAAGGCCAAGCTATTCTCTCTTATTAGTCGAATAAGCTGTGCTTTTACCGTAAGAGCTTTCTGTAATCACGCGAGAAGTCAATTTAAATTCTATAACTCATGGTTATGGAGAAAATGTGTTCACACGCGATTTAATAATGTATCCTGAACGTACGTTGTTACGTGGCTGGACTCGACCGGGAAAGCTCTCGATTTGGTTTAAAGTGCCGACTCGAAGGAAAGGCAGTTCTCGAATTCGGCTATTGTCACGGCAGTCTGTCTCGGGACACTGACCGAGGTGTCACGAGCTGCCTCGGGCTCCCGTGTTATCTGTTTATAGTTTTTCTAGCCGTGTTTCGATAAGGTCTAGCAAGTTTTCATTCGTATAGTTTTCACGCTGCTCTCGCGAAATCCAGGAAATTCTATGAATTTTCTGTGAGTGATCCGGAAGTGCAGTGCCGTACCCTAGTACAGTGCCCCCCGAGTGTCCTGGATGCAGTTCTCGGCCATCACGGATCAGCTCCGGTGAGGACCCCCAATTTATTAATTGGTGAAGGGATTTCGATTCGATACTTCAGATTCGTTCGGTTACGCTCTTGATCCGTTGCTCTTTGTATCTCGAACTTTTGCCTGACGTTTACTCCGACCTACCTCAACCCAGCATCCTGAGCGGCCGCGCATTTCCGTAACCGTCCGCTCCCGTTCGTGCATCCAGTTGCGTTTGCTGATTTTACGCGACTCCAAAAAATCTACAGAATCCCTAAAGTTATCGTCTTTCCGATAGATTCCGTCTTTCGTTTTGACGTATTTCGATCTGTTCCACCCAGCCGCCCGCCTGGCTTGCGGATGCACGAGCGAAGGGTGGACGGCCGAAGGTAACGTAGGTCAGTTCTCGGATTTGTTCGTTATCGGTATCGAGATAAGAAAATACATTAAAATATACACGACTGTATATTTTGATAAAATAGTGATCGAGTCTCGTGAAGCACGAGGAATATCAATGGATTAAAATAAACTAGAGATTTGCAGTGCCGTAATAACGTTTAAGGTTGGTTACCTTGCAATTACTTTTTTTAAGAGATTCTCGTCAAGCAGCATCTTCCTCGAGATAACTGAATGCAATTTGTTTCTCGGTATATAAATTATGCCGATGAATCCCGAGGCTCTTCTTATATTCTTTTCCTTATTTAAAATCACCACCACCCATTGGCTCCCACTTTCTTGGTCAGAGGACAATTACGCAGGTATCATCCGTCAACGATAATTGCATCTATTTTAACGAGGTCTTCATCTCGTTAGCTCAAGATTATTTTTTTATCTTTCATCTTGCGTCAACTGGCACGTCCTTCGGGTCATGCCTTCGGCATTGTGTTCTCGATTATTATTTTTCTCGATAAATAAAACGCTTGGGTGGCCCGGAGGGGGTCGAAGGACGAAAAGCAGCCCTTGATCAATTATTGAGAAATAATGATCAACGTCTGTCGTGATAAAATCTGAGGGTGGGATTTACTATAATCGTATAATGGAAAAAGAAAATTAAAAAAATATTTTTTTCATAAAGAATATTAGTTTAGGATTAAATGACTTAATAACTCCTTTTAAAGATGGTTGAATATCGAGTAACTTTGTGACTGCTATGTTAGGTTGCCGCTGGGATACCAGAAGGAGAAGTAATGCCTGGTGGTAATGGTAGTAGCATTAGAGTATCCGGAACGAGAGAGCAAGAGAGAGAGAGAGAGAGAGAGAGAGAGAGAGAGAGAGAGAGAGAGAGAGAGAGAGAGAGTAGGCTGTCAGGATGGTCTTTGCAATTGGAGCGACGTAATAGGTTTAGGTATCTCTCTGGTAGGTTCAGTTGGGAGGGGGGGAGGTTCGCACGGGTCTGGGAAAACCCTATGTCTTCCAGTGGAAGCTTCCAGTCGAGCCAAGTTGAGATTATACGATCTCCAAGATACAGCCAATCAAATCCAGTCTTTCACTTTCGAATTCGTTTTATTTTAGGGCTACTTTTTTGTATTCATTCAATTTGCGGATATTTAATGGGCTGTGTGTTCCTGCTTCTTTACTGTTTTTATTTCTCTACTTAAATTGTCCCCCTTGTACCTCCTGTCATATACCGTGACACTATTATTTCTGATTCAATTTTTTTTTCCATGGGGAATCTTGTGCAATTCCAAAAGTGACCTTGCCATTTTTTTTTACGTTCGAAACGCACGAGAAAATCCAAACGGGAATTACCAAGACGGCAGTTGGGCTAAGTAATGGGGACGGGTGATGGTTCAGAAACGGAAGTACAGGGTTCGCCGGAAGTTTGGACAATGGCTCCTGTTTTATTGCCGCGATCGGGATTTTATCGATGGGGAATAGATTAGGCGTGTTTACGAGGAAGTTATTGGACTCTCGGATGGTTTCGAGCGTTTTATGGTGGTACGCTTCGTAAGCTTGTAATAACCCATCCCTTGGCTTTACCACCCCTTATTGCTTGACGTAGCCGTCATTTACCGGCCTTCGTTCCTATCTATTTCAGTCCGTCACTTTTTTTTTTTACCTTTCGAATCTTCCGCCATTCGCCACTTGGATTTTACGTTCCATAACGGTTTTCATGTTATTTCTATGCAGACTGTACGTCTTCGATTTGTGTACTTTTGTTCTGCTAAAAAAATTGCTGTGCTTAGCGCCTGATCAATTCACTAGTTACTAGTTTCGAGTAGTGAGTAATGCTCGCCGTCTGGTACACGACTTCGTAGTCTTTCTTTTTAGTCTGTGACTGTGTTTACAGGTTTCTTCTTTACCGTATGAGTTTTATCGTATGACTGATATATTTTCTGTTGTCGGAAAGCGTTGCTGTAACTCCGTTGCTGGCTTCGATGCTGTTGCTTAGTGTTTCTCGAACTTTCGTTGCTTCCCACAGCGTTGTTTGTTCTAGAAGCTTCCTTGTATTTCGAATGACCGTAGCGCGACGCTGGCGCTTCCGGTGCTGCGGAATTTTCTCGAACTAAATACGACTGCAACAGCGGAGACTCCGCGGCAGCTTAAGTGAGAAAATTTCAAAGCGATTAAAAGTCTTACCCGAGTAGGCGTCTCTGCGTTCGTTATCATTCTTATCTTGAGCTCTTGACTGTAAGTCGCGACGAATAAACTTCACTTCGAGAGAACAGAGTATAAATGGGAAACGAGTGGTAAGTCGAGGGACGCTTGGAGAATTGAGAAAATGCTTCTTTTTTTTTTTCGTTTCTTAACGTAATTCGAATTTCTATTGTTGGTACACGACTAAGATATAACACGAGAATGGCGTGGCGTGTTAACTGGAAATACGATTTAGCCAGCGATTTGAGGAGTTTGCCTTATCGGGAGACAAATTGGGGGTGTTTGCAAGAGGGTGCCGCGGGTGCCATAATTTAAACTAATAACACCAGGGGCGTAGCAACGCGACGACGGGCCCCGCGCGCAGAGTTTATCAGCAATCAAGGTCTAGTCGAGAACTCGTCGGCAGGTTGGATTTTCACGGGAATCCACATTTTTCACGTATTTTCTCCTCGTCGTCGTCGCTTATTAGATTTCTCTGTAGTTTCATGAAAATAAAGGTACACACCATTTGTCCGTGTAGGAACGTTTTGCTGCAGTGCCCGATTTCTTCTTTTTTTCACTTGGCAATATAGCAGGTCTGGGCAAAAAAATCAAATTTATTTTTTAAAATAGTTACTACCAACGACATGTATCCCTGTTCTTTTTTTTTTTTTGCAGTATTAATTATTTTATGCATACGCTCGGGATTCGCTACGTACTTCACTACGGGACACGTAGGTCTTCATAAATGCATACCAACTCGCACGCAAACGCATCCCAACGTTTTCTCATTTTACTCGCCGAATACGCGAATGCGTGACCGCGTTAGCTTTACGTTTTAAACGAGTTGGTGCAATTCGAAAAAAAAAAAAAAGAAATTTCACGTGGAAAAAGTCAGGGTGAGACAACTATCATAAAGCACGAGGTTGAAGTGGTGTGCTGCGAATATTCTGTTCATTCGCTGTCACTGTCTGTGCCATACGTGTTGGTACTACTGGTGTTGTCAGTGTTATTGCTAATGTTGTCTATATAACTTTTGTTGAATGCCCCTGCGTTGTTCGCCGTTACGAGAAAAATATTTTAATTTCCACGCAGTTTCTCCCCCCCAATGACTGTACATCACTCGGGAAACCTTGCAATCGACTTTTTTTATATTTCCTACGTACCAAAAAAATTTCTTTTTTTAACAGCCTCGAATACAATTTTTTTTTCGGATCCAAAAAATTTCTAGCATTTATTAAACATCTTTTAATGTACAAATTAATCCTCGCAAGATCCTCCCCGGTGCGCTTCATCCCTCTTATAAAAATTGCCAAAAAATTGAGGGGGTATAAAATAAACACGTGATCGAACTACAGAATCACTTCTGGTTTTACGGTATTGACATAACGAGCAAAATGAAAAATAAAAGTATCGACCGATGCCATTAAAAATTTAAAAAGCTCCAACAGTCGCGATGCAAAGCTTAATGCCGTTTAAGACCGTGGACGACGGTAGGAATAAATATTAGGGGTTTCCGTGAAATCCCACTGTCGTCTCCTCTCTCTCTCTCCCTCTCTCTCTCTCTTTCTCTCTCTCTCTCTCTACCTGTTAGATAGAAAGGGATGAAACGTCGGTTAATGTGTATAAGGCCGACCTCAGAAAAGCTTCCGGCGCCCGTGTACACGCATAAACTCCCTGATAAATCGAAGCTTACCGTTACCTCCGCAAGAAGCACCACTAGAGCGCCACCTAAAGTAAAGCTCTACTTCTATGGAAGCATTTACCTCTTCGACCTATCCACCCTCCGGACGGAACTACCCCTCCTCACGAAACTATTTCTCTCGTGGCACTGAACAGTCGGGGGGTGGGAGCCCCACCCTCTCTCTCCCTTCCTCCCACCTTACGGTGTTGAGTAAACGTAGGTATACCATCCCTCCCTCTCTAGGGGTAGCATTTGAAACGGTTGATAGCGTCGCGACGCACCGACGTAATATTCACTCTGTATAAATATTTACAGTATACCAGCAGTAGACGAAGCATAAATAACCCCCCTTTGCTATTATTCGCTGATATTTGAAACTCATTCGCAATTTCTACGTTGGCTCGTATTTTCTTTCAGGTCGCGCAATAAGTATTTGTCCGTTCGAGTTTATTGCTTTGCAAAGAGTCAAGAAATGACGCGTAACACCTGTCATGGGAGTCTTGACAATGGGAAGGTGGAGCGACGCCATTTTTTAATCCGTCACGTAAATATGTTGTCAATTAACTTATTTTTTCTTGCTAATCAATTTTATGAACTTTTCGTAACTCGCGATAAAATAAAAAAAAATGTTGACCATTTTAAAACGCTGTCGAATTCCTCTGCATTTCTCGCGGCGAACGGTACTCGGTCGCGTGGATTAAAGTGGGATAGTCCGTCGCGCAATGGAAACGCGGAGAGAAGCAGGACCAGTAGATTCGGATGCTGCACGTCTAACCGAGATGAGAAATTAAAATGTTTATGAATAAAATATCAAGAATTATCGATTATATCTTGACTGTGTCAGGAGCTCAGTGATGAAGTGGATGGCGGTAGAGGATTTTGAGGGGTAGAATGATAAGGGATGCTTGGCTGGTGGTAGGGTCCAAAGGAAGGCTGATGGGGCAACCTGCTGGAGGGCCTGAAACGTGTCACATTGAACATCCCCTCTTAAACTACCTAAAACCCACCCCCGTACCGAGTGGAGCCACTCGGCTTTCTTACTTCCACAATGTTCTATATCCGGTGGAGGAATAATACGGATTTTCAAGAATGTTGTCAAATTTTTGTTACTTTGACAATTCATCCCCCAAAATCGTATTTCGAGCCAACCCGACGAACGGACGACGAATAAAGCACCGGCTTATCCGAGTCTTAGGTAAAGGCTCGTTCGCACTGTACGATTTTGTCGCTCTGTTTAAAAAAAGTTCCTTTTACTTTACCTACCCTCGCTGTGCTTTATCTGCAGGTTACTTGGAACCTGATAAGCTCGAAGGAGCTTCGAAGTACAGAAAGGGTGAAAGAGAGTAGGCTGGAATGTGCGGTGAAATAAAAAAGTGAAATGATGAAGCTTGGGGGGTTGGTACTGGAAAAAGCTTAGGGCGGGTTTACATCTAAGGTCGGCGGCGTCAGTTTCCATCGAGGCAAGAATAAGATCGTATCAGGAAGTGGGTCAATACGTTATACACGTGGGTCGCTGGTTCGTCGTTCTACACGTGGATCACGTGCGGGATACACGGGCGCAGGAGGAGACGTCGCAAACTCTCGCTGCCGGCCTCTTTCATCCCTTTGCTGAACACACAGACCACCCTTGTGAAGTCACTCGGGAACCTTAACAGAGCTCGGGCTTTACAGAGACTCCCTTTGCGCGCTTAGACAGTGGCGCACGTGGGCGTCAGGAGCGTTCACCGGAAGTCAGGAGGGGAAGGGACGTAAGGGCGGGTTTCGAACGCGCGAAAAAATTATTTACAGTCTCCGAGAAAAGGAAAAGGTAAGGCTAGGATATTATTCATATCGTTTTTATTTATACATCACCATCCTGGCTAAAGGCTCGTTCACACGGAACATGGATCCCTCGTATCTGTCCATGTTCATATTGCTGACTCCCTGTGCTGGCGTCGCGACGGAATGCGTCGCTGCAGCGGCTCCAGACTCCTGCACAGTATCCTAGAGCGTACTGGTGAAATATTTACTTAGGATAGACTACTAGACTAATTTTTTAGAGAAATAATAAAACTAAAATAAGTTTGCGATATCCGAGTGCCTTTTTTTATCTTTCTGATCCTCGCGCAATTTGATCTATTATCGATCCCACTCGAAAGATCTATCCGCTTTGTACTGCGTTGTGGTAGGTTAAGCATCAAATTAAATTAGAGGAAAATAAAGTATGTTGGGTCGTAGAATTTTCATGAGATTCAAACGACTTTATCCGTGGGTATGACGATCTATGGGATCTACGAAATCTTAGTGATCTATGTGTATATCACAGAGAAGAGGCTAATGCCGCTGAGGCAAACAGTGAGATTCGGGGAAGCTTTGAGGCGTAACGTGCAAATAATTCAAATGGGGTTTCAAGAGAAGTTCTGCCTTGAGCAAGAGAGAGAGAGAGATGTATACACATATAGATATACACAGTAGCATAGGATCTCGTATCGATCCCAAAGCCAGAGTAACGGAGACAGAGATACCGCGTGTTTGCAAAAGACCGAAGCAAAGTGAGAAACAGAGATACGTGGGAGCACGTAGAATACGTGTGAGTAAAATTTTCTCCGAGATACCAACATAAAGGAAAAAAAAAAATATGATTGACCTCGAAAAATTTCGTAACACACTGGGACCTGACCCGCTTCCAGTCCGAAATTCTGAATTCTCCGTTGCGCAAGCAGGATAGCCAAGTTTGAATTAATTGTGTACATTTGTTGGGAAATTAATTACAGCAAAGTTATATTGTTTCCAGTGGGTCTGCGTGCCCGTGTATCCACGTGGCGGATGTAGTAACCAAGGTGGGGACAAAACTTAGTTCGTCCCTGGAGACGAAGTCCAGGTTCTCTCGGAAAATTTTCTCTCCTTGGGTCCACAGGCTGCTTATTGTTTAGGGTCTTGGATTTTTCTCACTGTTTCTATTGCTACTTCTTCCTTTCTTTTGTGTCCCTTTGCTGCTCTCTCCCTGAATCTCTATGTACTTTTTCTTCCCTCTCTCCTGTCTCTCTCGTTCCTACTCGCGCCGCAGCGTGGCGCTCTCTTTAATCTACGAGCGGACGCTTTAATATTACATGGAAAGGCAGCTTTATGCTCCTGCGATCGTCGCCACTTTTCATCCCCTCGAACGATCCCGCCCACGTGCTCCAAGGGAAGATGAAGAGCTGCTGGATTTTAGTTGCCAGACTTATTAGTCCTGTCGTGTCGGTGCTTATCATTGATAAATCGAATTGCCTTTTCGATTGCGTATTTACAATTACCACTTCCGGTCTTTAGCTTGTTCCGGTTGTCGGAGTAAGAAATTGTCGTTTGATCGTTAATTTCATTCTTACCGGAGGATGGTGATTTTTTTTTCTATACTACGAAAGTGAAATTTTAGCAAACAAATTTTGCTCAATTATTTGCAATTACGTAAATTCGTCGATCCACGTGTTCGCATTCACGTTATTGGAGTTCTCTCGATCTTGTACACGTGTCGGATCTATAATTAGTCATTGACGCGATACAGGCCTGTCGCGATGTCGGGGAGGCCATAAAATTGAGTAGCTCGCTCAGCCGTTGCGTTTGATGCGGTTTACGGATGAGCTTAGGCTAGGTCAGGTTGGGTTACGGCGGATTCATTTAACTCTGGTAAATTTCCTGGACAGGGACAAAGTCGTGCCTCGTTGAGCCGCCGACTTGAAGGATCTTCACTGCCGCCAATTGCCCATCGATATGAATTGGGGAATGTCTTTAATTGGCAGTAAATTAATATTTCAAAATGATTCGAACAATGATAATAAATTTTCAAATTGAATCCTCGTTACATCTAGCCACGGAATATGTCTTATCACCGTTTTCATGATTCTTGTCAAACTACCACTCAGTCTGCATTTTTACTGCGTTCCCGTATCTCCCGGACCGTCCTATCCCTGACGAAGTGGATGGGCTAGGACAATATCAAGTTCATTAATGTCACGTCCTTTCGTATCATATCTACCGGGTAGCACTACTGTTTTGATATCAGCTCCGAGGTAGTCCATGATAATGATGGAGTCGACAGTGCTCGTATGGGCTCCAGGTATGTTCCCTGGATCTACATACACGGGCGAATTCACTGACGCGTGGGAGATGAAGGGTGAGCAGAGAGAACGTTAATTGAGGCTGGCAAGGTGATCTCGGAGGACAGAAGCGACGATCATCGCAGGCGACCTGTATACGTGGTGGGAACGTTATACCTCGCGCTAAATCAGAAACGGGCAATGACGGCCACTGATTGGGTGATTTAGATCGTCATTTAGATTGGGCAACAGTGCCGTAGGTAATTAGGATTCCATTGGCTTCGGGATCATCGTGCGCCAGGTTCAATAGGGTCTAGCCCGTGGGCTCGTGGGCTGGACCAGGGACGATGAAACGTGGGAAGGTCGTGATGAGAAATTTTGAAAAATTTTCATCCACGTGGTTGGTAGTAGTACCGATGACATTTTTTGTCGCTACTATTGGCAATGACGTTTCGTACTGCTGATAATTTTAATCGGCCACGTACCCTGTGTTCAATAAATTTTTCTTTTCCACAGGCGTTCAGTTTTCAAGTTCACTCGTTATATACCGGAGCTTTTGTAACCGGCCAATCTTCTGCTTATGAATATTTATCCCTTTGATAATTAACCCGGCAAGCTGCAGCGGAGCCGAACAATTATGTTCGCAGGGCGAATAAAAGTTGGCTATGATTTAACTTTTCCCATTAGAGAGCCTGGTCCCGTGTATAACCGGTGAACGTAAAGTAAACAGCATCAAGGCATTTTGTTTTATTGCTCCTGCAGCAGCACCGAAGTAGCCCGGCTGGATGGGATGCTGCGTAGGATTATGGTATTGGCTGATATTAGAATGGGGATGGAGATATCGTGGTATTACGTCAGAACCAACCCCCTGTCGAATTTTTGATCCCTCGTGAGCTGATCGTAAATCAAGTTAATTTTTGCGGCCGAGGATCTCGCAAGGGTTGGACGAGATGGATCTTTTGGGGGATGCGAGGAATTTCGCTGTAGAGCAAGTCAAACAGAAGGAATCTTCACCGCTTACGGAGGACTTACGTTTCATCCCTTATACGTACACTCGAACCCTTTTTAGTGGGGCTGATTTCCAGTTGCCCCTTTTTTTCCACCTCATCCTGTTTGCTTCGTTCTTTCGTTTGATATTTAGAATTCTACTGATAAAGGCTGAATTTCTGAACTTTTTTTTTAACCTCGTTATTCCTCTCGGCCGGTTTTTTTTTCTTTCGTTCTCAACGCCATCTTTTTTTTTATCCATCTTGCACCACTCGCTCTCGACGACGTCGACCTTTTCGTACTAATCGCGTTGAACCTAACGAAGTTTTCCCAGGCTCAACGAAGCCGGCAGCAACCAGGACTTCTATCGGTACGATATAGGATTACTCGTCGACTACCTGGAATATCCTACTTGTTATATTTCTATTTTCATCCCCCTTCAACCCCCTTGCACCCTTTAGCCCTCGAAATTCTCGTTTCCAACGGCGCGTCGATTCGCCTCGGCAAACTCTCGGGAACTTGTAAACTCGTTCGCTTGAATTTCATGTGTACTCTTCGGTTACCTCTTCGAAGACTGTCTCTTTGCATCTTCCTTACCGACAGAGTATATCCCCCCAGAATTACGGTTAAGTTTCATCGTCCCAAATGAACCGCGTGAAATCATATAGAAAAGTCATGGAAATTCAATTCGATCTCCGAGAGCAACCCTTAAATATTGAAAAATAAAAAAAATCATTCGTCAAAATCCAACGCGATCCAAACGCAAATAACGCGATTGACCAAATTCCAGATTACAAATCCAACAAATCTGAAAACGTACGAGGGCTGGGTCCGCGGTCACAGGGAGCAAGAGAGAGAAAGGGCGCTGCCCATAAATTCGCGCTTTGTTTCTGTTTGCGGCGAAATGCTGGCTGGTGGGTTCGACCTGGGTCGTCCATATATCAGGGACG
Organism: Trachelus troglodyta; assembly: GCA_030142635.1. NCBI lineage: Eukaryota > Metazoa > Arthropoda > Insecta > Hymenoptera > Cephidae > Trachelus > Trachelus troglodyta. The sequence continues at coordinate 164,093 of JARQTJ010000606.1, read as the reverse complement.
CGTACCGTCTGTGAATTATGTCCCTTCAGCAAGCACAAGGGTGCAGCCCAGGTCGTGGCAGTTTGTTCGAGCGAAGGAGGAGGACCCTTTATCGGAAGCACGTGAACCTCTTGGACTTTGAAAGAAATTCCAGATATATATACGTGAGTTTCTAGGAATGGGATCTCGGAGCATCGTGAAATCTTGGATTTCATCCTGGGGGACGTTGCCAATGAGATTACGTGCGTTATCGGTACAACGGATAAGAGGATAAATCCTAATCGGTACTTTGCACCCAAAGATGATCCAGATGACCGTTACTACGTAGGCAGTTGCAATGAACAAGAGAGGCTGGACCAGCTCGCTACGGAGATAACTGGCTGCGCTATCGTAAGACGTGTATATATGACGTTCATCGGAGTCTGTGACGCTCTGGACCACCGAGAGGCATACTCGGTCGATTTCTGGGACGAGAGATAGAGATTCCTCGTTTGCTATAGTCCGAAGAGATTTATAATGCAAATTTGATATTCCCAATTTTGACCCAGTTATCCGGTCCGATTAACTAACCAAAAATATATATAAATTTTCAAAATATTATTCAACTCGAAATTGTCTGCCGCCCCTGATTCAAATCCTGATAAGACGCGTATACAGCCGCACGTGCGTGAACGAAAGATACATCGGGTCTGCATACGCGTATAGCAATAAATCTATAAGGCCAGAAATAACCCTTAACCCTTCGAGTCCAAAGATAGTAAAGACCCTTCGACCTTTAAGTAGTAACGGCAAAGAGAGTTCATGCACGGGGTTCATCCTCTTTGCCCTTTACGCAGTTTCTGCGACCTCAACGTCTTCGAGTTTTGCTAAGCCGTTCGCCTGGTACCTATGGATACTGGCGGTACCAGGTCCGCCTGCCTCCTGGCCGTCATCCCTTACACAGGCGACCTGCAGGGGTTCACGCCAAAGGGGTGAACACGATCAGCCCGTCGGATTTGTTCGGAATGCGGAAGACCTCGTGAAAGGGGCTCGAGGCATGCAAATATCCCTCGTATTTCTAGTCGGGTATTTCCGTTGGCTGCATTGCTGCTGCAACCCTTCCCTACTGAGTTGCACAAAGCAGCAGGCAAAGCAGGCATTATCTCCGGCACTACGTCTCGATGGCTGCTACCACGCTAACTGTACTACCTGCAGTGTCAGTGGTAGCAGGTATTATGGCGTCTAGCGGCACTGCCGTCGCTTAGCATTGCCACCACCCCATTCGGCCCCATCAACCTCGAAGAAACGACCCGCTTTGCTATAAATTCCAGATAAGCTAAGGTTTACGGCGGCACGCGGTTAAGACGTTCGAGGAAACTGGAAAAAAACGAATAATCCATGGAATTATCTTGGATTCGCTTGGGCTCGTCTCTCTCTTTTTTTTTACTCAACGTCCCTTTGCCTTTATTTTTCTTATTTTTTTTTTCTTATCCCCTTTTAGCTTCTTCACGCGTCCCTAGAACCTTGCCAACTACTTTTTTTTTCTCGTTCTCCTAGCACCGAATTCGTTATTGCCGTTGGGCTGGCAGCACTGCGGGTTTTCCAGGGTCGGGCGGGACTTGAATTTTTCATCCAATTCCGCGGCTCGGCCAGCCGTTTACGCGTCAATTTTCACGCGAATTAAATATTTGTGTGCGCCCGAGGGAGTTGTAGGCCTTTGGCGTCGCGACGCCTCGCGTCAATATTCGACGCTCCTTGTTGGGGAAGGCGAGGCCTTCTCAGCCGCCGGCTGAACGTGCTGCTAAGTTGGCAGGAAATTAAATGAGAAAATATTTAAGGTGTTGCTACAAACGAGAGGGAAAGTAATCAGATTTATATTCTTGTGTAATATTTTATTATTTATTTCGTTCCAATCTCCTTTTTTTTTCTCCGTCGCACCAATCCAGCCACTCGTACAAGAATTCTCCTGCTGACACGTGTAAGCATCTTCTCCCTCTCGACTTATCGAGTTTCATGAAAAAAAAAACTCAAAATTCATTCGTTTTTCGTAGTTAGCGACGTAACTCGAATATACCCAAAGACACGCAAAAAAGATAACGGGTGCCAATTAGAATATAATAAAATAAAAAATTCATTTCAAATTCTCATAAATTTTCCTGTCTTCGAGTTTACACGTGAAAATCCTCTTTGGCAGGTTAGATTAGGACACCCTGTATATCAGATGCGTGTATCCATCGGGATCCCAGAACATCGACTGGATAACCTCGTTACTGACAGGAACTTATCGCTTCCCGTTCCGATACGTTTGTATCGCTATCATGACAGAGCACTTCTGTTGCCATAGATTGTCAAAAAAAAAAAAAAAAAGAGTCGGAAGGAGAGGTCTTTTCGAGCCGAAAAAAAATTGACAACGAACAAAGTGGAGTAAATCGACCAGTGAATATATCGAATAAACATACGAGGGGGTTGATAAAAAATATTAAGTAACTCGGGTCACGTGACCGGTGAGGTTACGACAATCCGTCTCGGATTAAGGTATCGGGTTTTAGTTATAAGGGGTAACTTTGAGACCTACCCTGTATGCTCGCTGTTTCATCCCTTACCGGTGGAAACCCTGGTGCAGGGTTGCATTGTGCAAGGTGAGTAGAGGTAATTGTCTGTAAATGATGAATGTCTCCAGGGGGTTGTAGTACGTGTGCATAGGGGTTGGTCAGGATCAAATGACAATTACCACCACGGAAGGTTAGTACACCGGACAGTGACGTATGTCAGGTGGTAGCAGACGAAATTTCAAGGGACGTCGAGGTCTCTGGAGAATAAATAAAAAAAAAGGTGTATATGTAAAATAAAATGAATAATTTTATCGCGTAATCAGCATATTGAAAATTAATCGTATTATCGAGTACAGCGAAAGAGGCTGGATTCGGGCTGGTTACGTAATCCGTGATAACGCCGTTGGCAGCAGAAGCAGCCTCGCACGAGGAAAAGAGGTATTTTTGGGGGAGTAAGAAAAATTGTAAGAATAAAAAGTAAAAGTCTGGCCATTTGTTTCCCAATGTTTTTCTCAAGTTTTCGAGAGGCTTTTTGCTCCGTCGATGCTCGTACATCAAACGCCATTCAATCAAGGTATCTTGTTTTAAGCCCGGCTACAAACCTACCCTGAGCACCAATCATGTCGACTCGACTTGATAGATGGATTCGATTCACGTTAAAGCAAGGGAACGGCTATCCGGGAGCCATCTTGAAATTCCAAAACCGGACGCTAGTTAAGTTACAGCTGCTCCTTCCTTTTCTCATACTTTTATCTCTCTCTTTCATCTTATTTCGAAATTTCATCTTAACTCTCTCCTACGCGCTATACATCTTGCCTGCGTATCCTTCGGACACGGTCCTTCTGCCTTCTGATTGACGTAAAAGGTAACTAATCCCTATGATGGATACGCGTTACCATTTCCAGAATATATATATATATATATATATATATATATACAGTAAAAAGAATACAGTGGAGTAAAAAAAAAGTATAACTCAAGTAAACTCCCCAGCATATGGCACGCTCGGATTTTTCGTATTGGATAATAAAGTTTACAACAATGTATATATATATACAGATTCCACGTACATAACCGAAACTCCAAAACTTGTTTATTCCGTCTCTCTCTCGCGCGTTCAGCCCCTGTTTCTAAACCCAAAATTACATGTAGATTCCATCTGGAATTTATCAACAGATCGCAAGATGATATCCAAGAGCCATGGCTATAAATAACCGATCGATCTCCACGCGATCGAATGGGTTTAAACATATCGATCAACCGCGATAAATGATTCGCGAGATGATTAATTCACGCGCAATTAGCCCGTGACACGCACATGCCGAGCCCTTATCAGCGAACGCGTACTTATCTCGAGTGAATTGCACCGGGAGAATTCGACGTGTCTGCATTATCAATCCAGTAAGCATATCGTGGGGCGGCAGTGGTTGCAGTAAGCTGGTAACCATCCCCTGCAGCCAATCTCCCAGCATCCCTGAACCGCCACCCCCATCAGCCTAATCTATTCACCTAGCTGTGCATAGCTGGGTGAAGCGCAAACATCGGCATTGTGTAGTCTATCTGTTGCACTGCACTGCGGTACACTCAGGGTAATAGCATTGAAAATGATACCGTTCCTGGAAATAATGCCGGTACTGGTGCCTTATCACCCAATCGTTTTACGTATTGCGTCATTGTACCTGGCATTCTTACATTGGACGTTGATGGCAGCGCCCGTTGGTTCTTTTCAGCCATCGGTGGCGGGGGGGGAGAGGGGAGGGGTGGACCCAGGTACCCTTCTTATAATCCATCGTCGTGCCCGAGTGGAATAAACAGAATATAGTCAGACCCAGGAGGGGAATACGGGCCAAGTAGAAATAACGCGAAACGGTCAGACAATTTCAATAACGTTACCAGCCAAATGTGGCGGGGTGGGGAGGGTCCTTACGCCGTGCAAAGGGTCGTTTGGCTTTTCGAGCGCGCAGCTACGCGTAGTCTAGTTGGCCCCGAGTTTCGAGGGTGTGCTCAAGGACTCTCGAGGAAAATTAGCGAGTCCCTAGGGACCTCGTGGAGTCTTCCTCCGGCCGGGCCATTGTCTGTTAAGCGGCGGGTGGTTGGTAGCCCTTGCCAGTCCCAGCTAAAAGCTCGTGGGGCTTGGAGGGGCGACGGTGCTGCCACCGTTTACGTTGCTGCCAGTCGTATAGTGTCATAGTGGATGAGTGTAGGGTTAATATTGTTAGTGAAGCAAGGGTGGTTGTTTTAAGGGTTGGTCCTCGCGTCGTCCTTGGACACACCTCTGGGAATCTCTTTTGATTTTTTTTTTCATTCGCTTTGATTTTTGACCCACCCCCTCCCGGGGTCCGGCTGTAAACTACCCCTTAACTTAACGTCCTTCGCTATGTAAAACGGATTCTAATTACCTAGGAGCAATGCACCGCGTCCAGCCTGACAGATGGAAACTGTATTAGTGACAATGGCCCGGAAATATGGAGAAGGGGTCGCTCGTGTACCGTGCGGCCTCGAGTTCGTTTGTTTCGGCAAATGGAATTGCTAACGGGATTATGAGCGACTCTGCGGAGCGCATGCCTCCCCCCCCCCTCATCCTTCCCGTACCTCTCTGTACTGTCCTCCCACTCCCCCCTCCCCCCTCCCCCCTCTCCCCCCACGTGGTTCATCCATCTGCTATTATTATCCCGCGTTGTCTCGTCTGGTAACATTGTACTATTTCACTTGTCCCCTGCTGCACCCTCGGTCGTTCCGTTTCTACTTTACCTCGTACAAGAATATTTTTCAACCCTTACGGATCTTTTTATTTTTCCAGACGACAGTCTGCGCCGGGTAAACCTGTGTATTTGTCAACTTTATTGGGAGTTGCTAATTACACCGAACGTCAAGGGGTGAATTTCAGTGGTTGAAAGGAAAAAAAAATTTCGCATATCAATCTGATTATGCGACACTAAATTTTATAGGAATTTCAAGGTCTGTTTAGTGTCTTCGCCGAGGTCATAATTTTTAAATATTTTTTCTCACACATTTCGGTCGATCTAAATAATACAGTCTGCTCGCTCAAGAGGTCTGTTCTCTTTGAACCCCGGGTATATGTCGTAAATTGGGAATTCGGTAAATTCGATGAAACAGCTTGTATAATTATCGAGAGTGACGTATAAAATGGCATTGAAACGCGGGAAGTAAACAGTGCGTCTATAAAGATTTCTAAGGGTTGTTTTAGCTGAAAACGAGTCCTATCCGACAGTTCCCTTGCGAAATACATTCGTACAGTAACATTTGTCAACATCGTACGCATGCTTTTCGTCAATTGCGTAACGACTGTCAGACCTATCCATTGTGTTTGGTTTGAATGGACCTGTAGACTGATGGGTCGAAGCGTTGGTGCAGGTGGAAACGGTCGTATCGTTAGACCGTAGGTGTAGACAATTCCTGGGTGTACAGAGTCAATAAGGGGTGGTAGCCACCCTTGAGAGTGGGGTAGTGGGATGCTCTCGTGAGTTGTTGTGCAGGTCGGGGGTTGGGTGCAGCAGCCTCTCCGGGGTGGCTAATGAAGATGTTTGTCAATAGGGGCATGTTACGGTAACTGGCGGCATCGCGGCTCTCATTGAGGTAAGGTTAGGTCGGGGCCAGGAGGGGCGGGAGGGGGATGATGCTGCAAGGAGCCCTTGTGCGGAAGGGTAGCGGATAGTCGCTCTCCTATACCTGTATATTGCACTTTACAGCTGTATGCCTATACACACAGGGATGCTGCATCTTGGTTTACCCAATAGGGTGCTTACCCTCCGAGCAAGCAAGACGTGTTTCATTAGGGTCAATATTGAGTTATAATCGAACTGCCTGGGCTCTGTGCTAAATTAAATCTTATTCAAAGTTCGCATCGATTGTTTGAATCTTGTTTTGGATTCTGTTTAGAGGAATTTTTTTTCCTGTAGTTAGGAATGTTTACGTCGATCAGACGCCTGACGGAGTTTAAGGGTCGTATCTGGCAACCCTTGTTTTGTTCCCTTCTTCGATCGTCCCGAGTATCTCTGATTTAGTTTCAAACAGCTTCCGAACGCGGGATAAAAATTCATTTTGACTAATGACGTAACGGCAGACTACCCTGCACCCTTGTGTCGACCAATTACATGCTTTCGATCGGATTTCTTTGAACGGGACGGATGTACTTGGTTTGACAGTAGCTTTGCTTTCAACGCCCTTAGACACGATCCGGCTACCCCGAGACAGGAGAGAACGATGGGGACAAGCGATTCTTTATTTGGCATTCAAATTTCAAATGGCGAAGATCAAAGGTCAGGTGCGAAGAGGTTCGCTTATATTTTCAGTGAAAAGTATTATTTTCACGCTTTCACGTAATTTTCGTATTTTTATTTTACCGGGATTTACGATATAACGTCGCGCTTGCAGAGCCTCTCAACCGGGAATACTTTAAGAGTCAATGTTGAAATTAATAATTTATCTCCTTTCCATCCTCTTTGCACCCTTTACTTTTTATATCCTGCCGTACCTGGTCCTTCCTTGGTATATACCAATGGAATTACTTTTGGTGTTTTATGGTGTCTCCTGGCACCTTTCGCAGGGTCGAGGTGGCTCAGAAATCGATACAAGGCAGAAAACGTGTAGGTTGCGGAGGGTAAGCAAGAGTAGTGGTATACAAGTAGTCTGAATAGAAGAGGGGTGGGCACGGAGGGTAGTTTAGGGTGACAAGGTGGAAGGTGGAAGGGTGGATTGTTAGGTCGGACGGGTCGCAGGGAATCCGCGGTGGACAATGGACAATCTAAATTCATAAATAATCGGCGAGCCGCTCGTTAATCATGGCCGCCGTGACACATTTTGTTTCAATCACAATCGTCGAGGACCCCGTCGTAGGGGTGTCCCGTAGGGTATTAAAGGGCTATTAGCTGAAGGGTGGTAGATTGGTAGGTGGCGTTAGTGTCAGCAGGGTACACCGATTCCGTCGATGTACCTGATATCGATAGGGATACGCAAAGCCCCGTTTACCAAGCACAGTTAGATCATCCCCATTAATAACGAATGGCTTGTTCTCGAATTTCAGACTCACCCCTATGCCTACACAAGCGAGGGTTAGATTCTTGACTAAGCCCATTGCGAACCCCTCCCCGCCCCCCCTCCCCCCAACTCCCCCATTTGAACATGCTCGAAATCCACCGATTCGATGTTCCCAGTTTCTTCGTCTGAGGTTGCACGGAGTCGCTATGCTTTACGACCTTCGTAAGAAGGTTCCCACCCTCTTCCGGTAACCGTGAACCGAACCACCCCCTACCAGACCAAAAGCTAAGGCGGCATGCCACGAAATGCCACCCTTGGAAATTAAGATGGCGTATACATAACTCACCGATTGAGATTACGCCGAGTCTTGCCACGACGCCTCGTACCACGGCGAAGGGGTTGTTGGGTCGACTAGGGGATGAAAAGCTTGAAGAACCACAAGCGAGAGGAACAGAACCGAATTGGTAGCTTGGCTTCTCTGGCTGGCGACTGGCTTTGCTTCGCTCTGCGGGTGGCTGGCTGGCTGGGTGGCTGGCTGACTTGGTAAGTGTGTTGCACGACCGATAAAGCTGCAGGCATACTTTGTTACCATGGCCATACTTATGTACCGGTGCGATCATCAATTTTAAAGTTTCCTAAGTAAAGTTTATTCCAGGGCTGTATAGAGTAGCTCGGGGGTCGGGGGCGAAGGAGTCGACTATTGTGAAGTTGCTCGACTCACACACCGGTTGTGGCTTCTCCAAATTGTAGAACTACCTTCCCTGCTGCTTATTCCGGTTCTTGCACGAGAGTTCGGGCTAGGCCAGGGGAGCCGGGACCAGGGTAGCTGCGGATGATTCCATAGTCAGCCGCCACCCCCTACGTGGTCCGCACCACCTCACGACCTGGACTAGGGTCTCATGCATAGTTCACTGGCTCCCCGTTCTGCACCTTCGTGTCTCTGCACGCTATTTACACTCGCTCTTTACGTCCTTCGTATCTACGTTACGTCACACGTGTGTATCTTCCTGGGGCGCGTAGTTATGCAGTCTCGAGGGGATGACCTCCCATCGGACATCCTCTCTCGTGCGACCCCTGGACCGTTGCTCCCTAGCGCTCCAGCAGGATATGCGTGATTTCGCGAGCGATGGGCTTCCGGCTCGTTTGCGATGTAACCGAGGGCGAGAGAGATCGATCCGGACCTTTCCAGTCCTCTCTGTACTACACGTTACAACCCTTATTTTTCAACCCCTCCTGTCTCCGTATCTCGTTGAGAAGTTGGTCGTGTTGAAAAAAAGAAATACCGGAAGTAGCTACTCTGTTTCAGCTGCCCCAGAGGTATTTGTACCGTTTTACTACCCTATCGCGTCATCAATTTTCAATCCATCATAGGGGTTGTTGTTTCACCTAATCAATTTACTAATACCCGACTGACTTCGAGGGCGTTTTTCACCCTAATTTTTTAATACATGTATGAGCCATATATTTCGTATCTAACGTGGTCGGATCGCGTCTTCAATTGTCTATACGAAAATTTCGAGTTTAATATCATATACAGGTTTGTATGATAAAGAGTAAATTTGCGCATGCGCGTTCTTCTTATTTAAAAAAAATTTGTATATCTAATACCTACAAAAAATCATTGTCACTAGTCCATTCGATTATTAATATTTCTCTATTCCATTTTCCTTCGTTAACCAGGTCATTTCTGGTTTTTGTTTCAGGATTATCGCCGAGCTCTACGAAATTTCAGAGGTGAGCTTCATCGTCAATACTAATCCAAAACAGCTTTCAAAGCCCAACAGTCCACATGATTTGTTGTCCATTGTAACGGAGCTTGCAGCAACGTCGACCACGTTGCAGTGGGTCTCCTTTAGGACGTACAGCTACCTGCTATTCGCACACTGCTCGTATTCTGGCCACAGTGTGCTTTTGGGATAAGCTTTTGCGCAGTAAACCGTAGGCTGCACTGGAGTCATTCCAATGTGCCCAACATGTGCGATAATGCGCACTGGAATATTCTATCGAATACGTGCGATCCGATGAGCGTATTCAGTGCCCGAAGTAGCATCGTCATGACGTCGGAATAACAATGGTCATATAATTATTTATTTACACGAAAAAGATAACTGTTATCATTTTGACGTACGTCGTTCCGACGATGACACGTGCTGAATGTTACGTAACTACCCTCGAACATTAATAATATTATTGTTATATTTGACACTATCGCATTATTGATTACTGGCAACGTAATGAGATTCGCCATTTTTTATCCAGAGATTAGACTTCGATAAGCTGCGGATACCGTCGTTTTCCTCAAGCTGATTGTGTATATATATATATATATATATATGCTTTCACTGTTATCAGCCCCCTTTCTTTATACTTGGTGACGTCAGCGTTTACATTGGCAGTTATTCTTATCACAAGAATATTTCGTCGATCTGATTTATTTATAGTATTTGGCTGTCATACGTGTCTTGTGTTCTTATCAGAAATTTAAATTGTCCCTTGCGCCTGTCGATTTCGTCGAGCTACGTAAATACCCTGGATAACAATTTTGCATAGTTGATAAAAGTGGTGAAAAAGGCCATTTTTCAGGTACGTGTGTCCAGAGGGTTGTACAGGTAGGGGTTGGTTTTTGCGATGCAGAAGCTCAAGCTGTTTTGGATAGGGATGATCGGAGGGCGCATAGATGCTGCATGGTGGGTAAAATGGTTGACTGAAAAAAAAAAAGAAAGGGAAGGATCGACTTGGCAAGAAGATAAAACCTGAACACCGTAGTACCATGGAGCACGGAGAGTGTATACCTCGGCATGTGTGATAACGCGGAGAGAGCCCAGCAGGCATCGAGAAGCGTCGCCCGGCGTCCTGGCCCGACGCCAAATTTACCTAGGATATATCGACGCCCAGGGATAGGCGCGTTATCAAGCGATTTATATCGGTGTTTTGGAAAATTTGTAGTCCCGACACGCGACGCTTCTGCCCGGCGTAGAGGACAGAGGAGACGTAGATGGCGCTGCGGTAGCAGCATGCAAAACCCATACCGAAGTGGATAACGACGTGGCCCGAAGGGGTTGAAGGGAGAATAAAAAGGGCCTGGAAGGTACGATAGAGAGAGGGAAGCGTGAAATAGTGAAAAAGGTCGGAGTCACCTTTGGCATAGGTTATATCGGGGACGTTGAAGCATCTAACACCCTTGGGGTTAGGGGTTGGTTGGCACCCTTAGTATCGCTTTAGTCCCCTTTGCGAAAGTCTCGGTGATAACTGTTCAGTCTTTGAACCTCTTGAAAAAAAGCTCAAAAGTCCTCGGGACGTCGCTCCTGGCGGTACAGCATCTTCCAGATTTACTCTCCCACCCCCATCCCACCCTACGGTCCTGACAATTTCATCTGTCGTCGGTAACAAAGCATCGAGTCAAAAGTTGGGTTACTTTGGATGGGACTTCGTAGGTTGGTCGATAAGAAGAGATGGCGATAATACGGATCTGTATGATTTTTTTTTGAAAACGAAGGATTCTGGTACCCTTGATGAAGGGTCCATGGGATCTTAGAGCTAATTTTCAAGGACTGTTCGTCACGTTAAAAATACCCGGCGGATCTCGTATCTACCGTATTTTAATGACTCGACCGACTCTGTATTCTGAGGGAAGCAAGTGGCGCCGCCAACGACGGTTTTAAGAAGTTTCCTTTAAAATAGCCAGCTTAGCCGAAAACTCCCTTTGAATTGCTGCATAAAGGAACCCGCGGGACGTTTTGGGATTCTTCGAGGATATCCCAGTCGCTGTAATGCTTGGCAGAACAAAGAGCGGAATAAGCTGAAATAATTGGCAATTATAAAACCGAGCCGGATATTAACGTTATCTCGTCGGTCGTCGCGACGCTCGAGCGTCGTCCTGTTGCCTCGCTTGAAACCGCGTGGTACACCTACCCTGCCCACCCTTCCACAGCTTACACCTTTAAAGCTCTTGCATAATCACAACAGACGTATAGAAGGATCTCCTTGTGTTATTCAAAACGAAATTTTATCATTTTCTCAAAATTTTTAATTTTTTTTATTTTTCACATTTCCCCACGTAACGCCCATTTCGCGCGCGTTAATACGATCGGTAATTCGACGCGCCTCGAATTAAAAATACTGCTCGCTGTACATGTAGGTTAATAAAGCCCAACGCGTATCAAGCTACGGCTGTGCATTCAATTATCCTGTATTCCGCAAGCGAATCGTAATTCGTAGCTGGGGTAACGCTGTCCTGTTATCGTATCTGAATTCGCGGTATCGCGATTCACCCCTATCTCTGCGAATCCCTGAGCCGAGTGCGTGCTGCGTATCCGGACGGCTCGTTGATTGGGACGTAATTAAAATAATCCATTTTCGTCCTCCCCCGTAAACGTTGTTAGTTGCATATTGAATTTTTGAAAATTTCTTTTTTCCAAAATTTTATTCACGCAAAACTTAACCCGTCTCGATTTCTAATTTTACATATCATCCTTCAATTTCTCTTTTTCTTTCATCACCCTCGCCCCCCTCTCTTCTCATCTGCAAGCTCAGTCCCCACTTCCGGTTCCTGCTACGAGTCTCGTCTTCTGTTCCCAAGCGTCCACCTTCCTCTTCAGTCAAGTCGCCCTTTGGAACTTAAGATTAAATCATAACGTATTTATTAAACGTCTCGCTTTAAATTCCAATAAATATGATAGTGGAGGAGGAAACAGAGGGATGAAAAAAAAAAGACGTCGGCACGTGGTCCAGGTCGATCGCGAAAATATAGAAGAAGAAGTCTGAAAGAGATACAGAGGTAAAATAGAGGGATGCTGCATGGACCAAGGCTTAGTTCAGTTTTTCTTAGCTCCTAGAAGACGACACTTTAATCTTTTTATCGATCCCTCCTCTTCCACATCCCACGGGGGGGTACGCTAGTATTAATTAAGGTGCAATTAATCAAAATTAAATTGACTTAAACTCGGTCGAGTAGACGGCAGACCTTCTTGACAGTTCCATCTCCCGTCGTATCTCCCTCTCCCACCCTCCGCTATCTCATTCTCTCTTTTTCCGTCTCCACTGCTAAGAACATTGTCAATATTTAATGAGACTGTAATTCGCTTAAAACTCTAGCTCAAATTAACGCAGGACCACTTCACAGACTCTTCCACGACCTCTGACAGAGGAACCTACCCTTACCTCTACTATACCCATCCGTACCACGTGGGACAGTTTTTACGACGTAGCTACGAACAAATACGGTTCAGAAGTTAACTCGAATGGACTATACAGTAATTTCACTTGTATCGTCACAGTAAAAGAATACACTTATACATGGCAATTGAAAAATTTGATATTTCCAAAAATTGTATCGGCTGATCCGGGGTTACGAATCTCTTGCACCCGTGCGGATGTGGGAAAATGATTGCGATGTGGGATACATGGGATTGGTCCAGATCGTGAGTATAGTCTGTGGAAGAGAAACCGAGCGAGCAGAATTCCATCCTAGAATTCCAACATGGTACGTGTCCAAATGTTATCGTGGTTTGGTCATCCTTCGGCACCAGCTGAATACAAATTCGAAATCCAGTAGGAATGATCAGTTCAGGTAATAGGTGACTTGGACTCTTGTACGACCTTTGACCAATCTTCAATCGCTTCTTCTAATGTCTCTCTCCGTACAAGTATCATCAGGGTTCATCATAGTCAGGTCACTATCCTATCCGTGACTGAACGTGAACGTCCTCCGGACGTCTTTATCGGTTATCTCGACTGGTCCAGATAGTTTAGATACTACGTTTGAAATTCCACGTGAAAGGAAGGAACGGCTGCTCCAGTTTCCTTAAACGACGTCGCGACGAAGAAGAGGACGATCTGGCGAGTGACTAGCGTTAATGACGACGTTCGCCAACAGTTGCGCAACGTCGGCTCTGAGCTTGCTCGGGTAAAAGAGAAAAACGGGACAAACTAGAGACGGAGTCCATGACCAAGGTGGATGCCAGACGAGAATGGAGTCTTCGGGTTAGATTGGTAGGTTGGTAGGTTAGGTACCGGTGGGTCGGGGTGGCACGACTGGACTGCTAGGGGTGGCTGTGCCGTTGAAGATGGCAGGAGGACAATTATGCAGGAGCTTCCAATTACGGATAACGGTCGTGCTGGCTCCACGGGAAGTCTCCCTTGCTCCCTGCTATCTTCAGCAACGCGAATGGACACTCTTGGCAACGATTATAGACCCTTGCGTATATATAATCCAGCGACAACATGCCCGAGTTAACGTCAGTCATACCTCTCGCGTGATTAATGTAGATACTAATTCAGCCCCTGATATCGGATTAGACTTACCGGGGCAAAAACTCCAGCCACGCCCAGAAAACTCAACCACTTGTTAATAACAATGGAAAATTCAATTCTCTTGCGCCCTCTGACCCCCCCTCATTAAGTACAGTAGTCATTTACCCCTATTTCAATTGTGCACTCCTTTTCACGACTTCATCCATTGTACAGCATCAACGACTGGTACGTCCTACGGTTTTTATATGGTCGTAACGGGGCTGTTGGGCATCCGCTTTAAGGTTTACGTAGAAGGGATGGTGTTAAGGGTTGATAAAATATATGTTTATCTTAATCACGGATGAGCGTGTAAGAGAAAGCCGGTGGACCGGTCAGCCTCCACCCCGTCTTCTAATTGCAGTCGTCGCGTCTGCCGGCAGGAAGTCCGGGTTTGTTTGTGAAAACGTGAAGAGGGGGTTGTGTATGGTCTAGGAGGGTTGGAGGATAGGGGTGAGTGGATCTGTATATCGCAGGGGTTGTACCTAGGATAACGTAGAGTGGATAGTCAGGACTGCTCTCTGGGTGGGCTATGGGGGTTGAGTGCTACCCGCTTGTTTCCTAATCCAATAGCGTCCATAAGACCCTCGGCGTCCCGACGCCCTGTTCCGCATCTATGCGCACTGCCAGGTAAATTTCTATTGAGCGACGGCTTCCTTTTCTTGGTGAAAGACGCCAATGCCAGATACAACCCTTTCGCTTGGTCCGCCAACTCTGGTCTTCTTGTCTGTCTCCTTCATATTCCTCTTCTTGTTTTTCATATCACGTACGAGCTCGTCAGGTTTTCTTTGGACCCTTATCTATGCTTGCTACAACTGCCGTCGTCTGGTTCAACCATTTTTTTTCCCCTATGAACGTGCTGGTAAATCTTGTTGGACCACGGGTTCTACGAGAGACCCACAGGATGGTCAGGACCATTAAAATGATACAGTTCGATGCTGATGTCACTTGGATAATGTTTTGGTTGTTATCGCTGAGCTTGCAAGAGGATATAATGTACCGTGCGCACTTGTAGATTTGTTATACCGAACAATGGTCAAGTTTTGGAGATAAAAAGGGAAGCTGTTCTCTTCGTCGGTGACGCGAAAGCTGAAATCGATCTCTGGACCATCCTTATCTTTCTTTGGTACGAATTGTTTTTCTATTGTTTTGCCCTACCTCCCAGAATCTCAGTTCAATGGGATCCTTCAAAGGTGGTCTTCTTTACGGAGACCGTCTCCTGATTCCTGCTCTAATGAAAAGCGCCCCATCATTAATGTGATTGATACGAAAGCACAGAAGGACCTGACCCGGGGGTAAGAAGAGACAATGGCCGTAGGGTGGTCTTTGATTTATTTGCACGTTAATTCGTTAAAGACTGTGACAAACACAAATAAAAGGAAAGTCGAAAAGAAGTTCCTCTTCCGGTATGAATCGGACGTACCGTAACTATGAAACGAGAGAGTCCTTGAGATGATCCATTGTTTTTCTTTCCTGAGGAAGTCCTTTCGTTTTATAACCCCGCACGAATCCATCATGGCTACTGGAACGTCCTTCTGCATATTTCGTACACCCGTCCTTAATAATCATATTGCTTTTACAAAGTCTGATACTCATCAGAGCCTGACCTAGAAAACCAAATTGCTGGGAACTGCTGAGCTTGTCTGTTCCACATTAATAATTCTCATTGCCGAGCTGAAGGGCTCCGGTCGATATTTTCCACTTCCACGATGGTAAAGCAGTAAAGCCGTCGGTAAGGTAGATCCTCGCGGCTGAATCGACAGTGTCGATAAAGCAGTTACCTTGCCTGCTTTACCAACTAAGCTAAACCAAGGGTTAGTTTCTTTACTGGCTCTTCACTCCAGCTTCGCAGATGGCGCTAGTTACCGGTCACCGTTGCCATGTTACAGAAAATTCTGACAAATAAAAAGTTCAAGAAAGAAATACAAATAATATAAGACAAAGCACACTACTAATACCAATAGCCAACAGTCTTTCGGGAAATCTATTCCACAAGTGTATAACCAGTTTTCGATTGGCGAATCGATGCGTTATCGTTGATTTAGTAGGTACTCGATGTACGCCAGTCTGCAATATCGTTATCGGTCCGTTCGCCTGATTAACTTTATGTTTCTTTCCGTTGTCTCGTCCGCTTTCAACCCTCGTAGGTCATGTAGCAATTTCTTAGTATCTCTCTCCAATCATCCCCCGGTCCTACTACCCAATCCCCGTTTATCGCTTTTTCTCCTCATTTTTCATCCCCCTTTTTTACAGTAACAACTCAAGAACATCCCTGCTATATATACTATTCTATATTTCAAACGTTACCCCCATCGCATGCTACGACTGCAATATGAACGTTATCGATGGAAAATAACGATAAGCTTACCCTTCCTGAATAAAAAAAAAATGAAAGGGTACGTTCTTCAATCCTCATTATAATTTACCCTTGCGCCACCATCCTCCAGTTGTTTTCCGTCTACATCCAAGAGTGATTAAAAACTTGATCTTACTACCCTTGTCTCTCTCTGCCACATAATCGACTCTCATCTCCTGTAGCTTTTAGCCCCTTTTTCTTCTTCTTCTCTCTCTCTCTCTCCTCTTCCAGCTCAGATCCCTTTTTTCCCAGTGATGCATCTCCGTTCTCGTCAGACGCACAAGACCGCGCAATATGCCAGAGTAATTGTTGTCGAGGGTGTCTCTACGGCAGTCGGAGTCGACAGGCCGATAGTGTCGGATTACCACTGGCATTGTTAAGTCTAGACGTCGAGTGGATGGGGGGGGGGGAGGGTAAAGGGGGTGGATAGGGAGGTATACGCAGTCTTAAGGAACAAGAAGAAGAAGAAGAGCCTGGAGTTATTAGAAATACCATAAGAGCAGACGCACGCCTAGATAAATCCAGAATCCATGGTCCAGCACACTGTATATATATATGCTCAACGAAATAGGAGATACTTTTATTTTTCTTGTTCTCTCGGCCCTTTTGCCATGTATTTCGTCTCTGTCTGATCCGTGAGAGACGGGAGAACGAGAGGAAAATTGGTGAATGGCCTCGACGAAGGTTAAATCGATTTTTGGATTTTTGAACGAAAAACAGAATGGACTCGTTAGGCGATATCCGCATGAACTTCTAGACGGTAAGTTTGAAACGTAATCGTATACGTAAGAGCGTAACGTTTGGAGTAAGTAGTAACTGGGAAATTAATCAGACTCCGGGTTAGACGGTAGTTTCTGCAGTAGAAATAACAGTACTTCGTCAGACTGGAGGCGCAAACATTTCCATTGGGGTAGAAACTCTGGGGAGAAATCCGAAGTGGAAGATGGTAGGCGGCGGTTGGGTGTATGTATAAGGGATGCTGATGCTGAAACTGAATCCCAGTCGAAGGGGCTTGAGATATTGACGAATCGAGCCGGGGGTGGGGGTAATTGTTATCCGATAGACCAGCAGCGGAAAGGGTTGCCGAAGGATGGATGTGACGTCACTAGGAACAGTTTCACCTGTAATTGGATTTGCGATCAGCTCTCCGGGCGCGTTTCCATGGCTGGAAAATAAATTATTTAACAGGGGATTCGGTTCGGCGGTGAGCATCCCTGATTGCGTCGCCGTCGCGTCCAAACGAGCGGCCGACTTCGGCTACCCGGCGTCGCGACGTCGGATCGTCGTGTCCTTGTCCTACTGTACTGTCTGTAGCCTTTCTTTTTTTTTTATCTCGGCGCGATAGAGCAGCTCTTGAACGGGAACTTATTAAAAAGTCATATCGTCCTCGGGAAGTGTCCCGTTGGCCGGGCGAGTCTAAAGCTTCAAGTTTGAGGAAAGTTTGGCGAAGACGACGATAGTCGGAAGGACGGAGCTTCGTTCGAAATCTTTTTCAGCTTTTCTAGTCGTTCGATTGTTCGTACGGTTTTTGAGCGACGACTTTCTTTTTGAGGGTGAAATTGTTTTTTTTTTTATTATTGCACTTTTATTTATTTTTGCCAACTCGATTGGAGATTAAATTACGGAAATACTGTTATCGTGTCTAGTACGTATTACGTTGAACGGTAGGGGTGGAAGGAGCTAGGGTGAAATCAGCTTGGGGGTAGTAAACCAGTCCGTGAGAGCGAGGGTGTAATAACCATAATTTTGAGCAGTAATATAAATTGGCAGCATTCAGTAAAAATCGACACTCCGTTTTACTCTTTGGAGGAGCAAAGAGGCTTGGGGGATGATTGCTGCGATTCTTATGCTAAATTGTCTGCCTCGTTTATTACGTGTATTCTTGAAAATTTTTACTCTATCTCTTTGAAACTATTCAGGCTTTAGTTCAATGGTCGGATATCATTTTAGGTTGATTGTCTTTTGATTATGACTGATAATATTCGGTTCAGTCAAACTCTTCCTGGTACCGAGTCTGGTTTTGATTTGGTTCCCTTTGGTATGATTCTGACTCGAGAGGGGGTGGCTTCTGGAAGATCGACCGACGAGATTGGATTCGGATAGCCCTTCTTGCGAGTTCTAATAAGATTCGGGCGTTAATCAATCTGGCATGGCGCAATTAACGCGTCGTTTTGACGTGGCGCCTCCCCTCCACGAGGGTGGCTCATCCCCCATCCGGCTGACGTAGATTTCTTTAATCAGTCACTTCCGCTGCAGCGAAATGAATCACACGAGTGAGCCTGACGGGTGATTTTTTAATAATCGAATTCATCCCCCGTAGCTTTAGTACCAGCATTATTTAAAGGGGGGGTGAAAATGTCGCGAGGTGCGAAAAAAAAATTAGATCGAAATTTTAAATTCATTCTAAACCCCCGAACCATCGTGTATTTTTACTTGCAGTTAATTTTTGTCACACGGGAAAGTACGAAATAAGGGATGAAAATTTGAGTATCAAGTTCCGCTACGACGATGACAATGATAACGATAACAAAGCATTATGAGTGATTCCAGACTCGTTATTTTCTTAGGTAGCTCATCAGGCTGCCAAGGGATGGGGGTTGGAAAACCCACCCTTATTTCGAAGAGGGTACCAAACAATTTGACATTCTTACTTTTCAAGGGATGCTCGCTTGGTATTGGTGCACGCCCTTAAGAAGGATGCGGATTCACCCTGTAATTACATGCCATTTCTCTCGCGACGCTTTTCAACCCCCGTTCATCCCCTATTCGCGAGCTTAAATCTGAAACTCAAAATATAAAATAGACTCTCGCCGGTTACTCCCTCGGGATGATTCTTAGGAGAGTAATAGCGTCCCGTCAACTTGTCTCTTTCCTACCCCTAAGTTTTCATCTACTCCCCTTATCCACCCCTACAGACCATTCCCGTTTTCTTTTTCGACAAACTTGTAGATTTTACCCCAAAAGCACCCTCGAATCTTATATAAACGTTCACGCGAGCACGAGGAGCAGAAAGATCGAGTGCCTTTGAAAGTTTTGTCAATGGGATCTTTAAGGGATGGGGGTGGAAAGGGCGAAAGGGGGTGCATGGCTAATGAGAGAACAGGGGGTTGGGAAAAATAAGAGAATGAGAGAATTATAGGGTAAGAAGGGATCTAGGAATTGTCTGGCCCGGTTGCCACCCGAGAAACAAGGTATCCGTGAATCTGGGTTACCCGGCTCGAAAACCATCCCCAATAGTTAACCTACGACGTTTTACTCTTTCTTTTTTTTTTCCTTTTTATTTTTTTTTCTCTTCACTCGTTTATTCCACCATTCTCCCGACTTTCTAAAGGTTGGCGGAAGCCGTTTTTACAGCCGAGGCTGCAGCATCCTCACCAGCCCAGCTAAATAGGATTCGCTCCATTACCCTTAAGGTCTGCGCCGACTGTCCCAGGTTCCTACTGCAACCCCATTCTAGTTGCCGTCTTCTTGAAATTCCAACCCCTATAGTACTTTAGCCCCTTTTCTGATTCCCCTATAAGTCACCCAGCAAGCTGCTTCGGTTCTCTAACGGGTGATACCAAACAACGTAATTACATATATAGATACGTCTAATACGAGACCAAAAAAAATTAAGGGTTGAAATTGGATTTTAACCAGAGCAATGATTACGCGTTACAGAGAGCCACGTGGGTAAATAATCTGACGATACCAATTACCCTCGATAATAATTTCTTATCAATTTGATAACACAGAGACGCTGGTACGAGACAAAAAAATAAGGGATGAAAATTAAATTTTTACCACATCAACGATTAGACATTCAGATACCACCAGATGGATAAACCATTGCTCCGATCGTTTCCACATTAACCACCCCTATTTATCATTAAGACCTAAAGACCAAAACTGACGCCGCAAAGAGGGGATGAAAAGTGGAGAAAAAAAATGTTTCACTTGTCATCCGTCCACCGAAAGAGACTAGAAAGCCACGAAACTAGAGGCGACGTCTGATACAGTAACCTCGGGGGATGAAGACGAGAAAAAAATATTAAAAAAAAATGGAGTAGGAAAAAAAAGAGTATGGCGCAACAAGGACGACGATAAATCTCCTGTAATTAGAAAGAATGTCCCACGCGAATAAAATTGCCAGTAGGTGGCAAGTCGGGCAGCTAGTTAATTTTTTTTTTTACCACCAGGTTCCAGGGTAGCGAAGCTCCTACCCCTGCCGATTATTAATGGCATGACGTTGAATAGCGGGTGGTGGAAAATCTCGACTAAAGAAAAAAAAAGTCATCTTGGCCCGTACATTGCGTACTGTCGCTCCTCTCGGTTAAGGGTTGTAAATAACGTGGGTCATATCGAGCGTTAATAATCACCCACCGGAAATACTGTTAAACGTCTCGATTGCAGCGCGGGAGCTTGAGGGGTGAGCGAGGGCTGAGTAGGCTGCGAAGTCCGGTTGGCAATAGTAATTAAGTGGCTGACTGTACCCTCTCGAAGGACAGGGTTGCCAAATGCTAGAAGCCCCTGGCGGCGAACGAGGAAACGAGGGTAGATGTAATTAGGATGAGTTGCGACGCCTGCGAGCCACCAGCAACCCCTTCGAGTAGTTTTAGTAGGTGGCAGCACTGTTGCCACTGGTGATCATAGTGGTTACGTATATCCGCTAGTTATGCACCCCAGGTATTTCGTGTATGACTGCGGTGCGCGAGTATATATATACAAGGGGTGGTTTAAATCACCTCGGTTGCTTATTGTCGGTTAAGTGCTGTAGGGTTGGTATTAAAAATTTCCATAGCTACCTACAGTTATTATTGTTATTAAAAATAGTACCATCTATGATAACAGCCGTATCCGTGACGGGGTCGGTCGAATTGCGTTATTCAAGTTACGCAAGAGCCAAGGAAGCTCCAGTCGTGAACTCATCAGGGTAAAAGTCGGGCGACGTTGCGACACAGTGGTCTGAAGCAGTTAGAAGTAATGGGAAAAATTATCTTACCACCCACCCACCCCCCGGCGCGCTCGCCGCCCATTTAATCCCGTTAACACAGTTTTAAAGCGACCCTTCGCGCCAAGACGCTACGGGGGTGGATTATTTCCATTTTTGGGGTTGAAGACGTCGGTCGGCCTTGCTCCAGAATTTGGAATTAAGTTTACTCGTTAGCGCTTTCATTTCGTTGATATTCACGCTGCGGCCGCCGACCTCTTTTACACGGGAGGATTAATGGGGGGCAAAGACGGTGCTTGTAATTTTATAATAGTATAATCGTTTGTTATTGTTCCTCGCGACGTTATCAGGGGTTATCTCGTGTCTGGGGTTACTCTCGAGTTATCCAGATCGCTCGGCGAACCGACAAATTCAATGTTATTTAGCGTCTTTATTTTTACGAGCGTTTACGCAATTTTAAATTTATTCTGAGATTGCTTGATCCATTTAATAGAGAAAGGGGTATATGGTTTTGCCTTGAATATCGTTTGATAAATATATCCACCCTGTTTACGTATTGGGGATACACGTGGGAGACGTGACATTTATTATTTATTATTTTTATTTATTTATTACACTTTATTTGTCTTATTTTATTTTGCATTATCTTCTCTTCTTTTTCTTTTTGATAAATTTTATTTACATCCCTTATTTCAGTCATTCCTCAAATTACTGGCTATCGAATCAAGAGGAACATTCCTTCGGCTGATAATGTGGCTCGTACCCAAACCGAATTTCACGATCGATCTTAACCCTTCGTTTCTGGTAATTGCGAGCGTTTTCTCCGAAAGGGGTCGATGGGGATGAAATTTTCGAGGACTCTGCTGACGCGTTCGATTAAACAGCGGTTGATTCTCTTGCTGAACGATTTATCGAGAGGTTCTGTGACATATCGAATTTTCGAGCGAGGGTCGGAGTGGGGGATTAAGGACCTTCCGCAAAAGGACCAATTTGGCACTCTGGAAATTTGATTAGTTCATAGTTTCATTATCTCACAGTTTCACTGTCATCCCTTAACATAATATAATTCCAGCGATACAATCAACCCCCACCTACCCTCTATTCGCAATAATAAGCTTAGTCGCGCTGTAGTCTGGAGTATTACCATTTTTTGGCGATTCTCCTTAAAAGTTCGAGCCGCAGGGTGCGTCATCTCCCAGTTATGACGAAACAATATTCCACGTCCAGGTCGTCGTAGTCGGGCGTCGCGACGCTCGTCTTATCCTTGCCACTTGTCTCACCCTGTACTACCCCCCTCCAGTCTCTGCTCCTCAGACTGTTTCATCCCGAAGCTCAGGCTGCGCCGTCTCCACCCCATCTGCATTCCTAGTCCCAACGAGCCGCAAAGGAATTCCAATTTTAAACAAAAGTTTCCTCACGGCAGCAACCTCCTCTGCTTTCTCTCTGTTGACTCCCCGTCCCGTTTCTTTTCATCCCTTCACCCCTTTTCCACCCCCTCGCCGCCCGTCGACGCCAGCGGATTCTGTCGAGGCGTCCATGCATACGAGGACGACCCCTTCCACTCTGCCCCCTCCCTCGTACATATCATAAGGGTAGGTACACAAAAATACAATATTTTTCCATCGCTTTATATCCCTACGATTTCCCATAGTGCATCAGGAAAACAAAAGTCTGATTCTCTCTTGACGCGACCCCCCGGCGTAGCCGCGAAACGGACGGTAGAAGAATCGAAAATGGATCTGGAATGTAGAGCAGCCCAGGTAGCTCAGGTGAAAACGCGCAGCGACGCAGGAAGAACTCGCGAGTGCGTTATTGTAGCACGGGAGAAAGGGCCTCTTCGAAAACGTGAGTAAGCGCGATATTACACAAACGCTAATCCATAAATTCTCGTGCAAACGGTAGAAAAGCACGCGCGCCTCCCCTCCTGTACATTCTGACTCCCCGAGACGTATCGCTACCGCGTCTGTTGCAGTATCGATAAAACAGTGATCCCCCATTCGTGCCTGGAGCCTCCCGTCTAGGATTCCCGATGCTCTTATGCACTTTTCCTCCTTCGGTTATATTCCGGCGGACCTAACCTCTCGCAGGAGCCTCATCCGGCATTCTAGGTACTTCTACTTTCACCCCTCAGCCACTTTCTTTTTATTCATTGTCGGGCTCATAGGCGATGCTGCTGCCTTTTCTCTTGGTCTTTGGCAGATCCACGTGGGTCTTGTCATCTCTGTCACTCGTTTCGCGCACTCGATGATCTGGGCTTTTGAGAACTTGGCGAGGGGGTCTTTTTGGGGATGATGACTGGGTCTGGGTCGTGTAGCGGGTTTGATCTTTTTTTAGGGATTCGTGGGTACCGTATTGTCTCTGTGCGAATGGTTTTTGGGTTTGTCTATTGGGGCGATGAGAACCGATCGAAAACGTGTAAACAGCAGGACTTGGTCTGGGTCTTTGCGGAGGATATCGGGAGATGGGAAAATGGGTTGGTCGGAAGATGGTGGAAGATCAAAGTGCCTTGCGTATTTCATGACAAGACCGAAGCAATTGGCAAACTAGCGACGCCGGAGATAGAACAGTAATTATAATGCCGGCACGAGTTTCAGGGTTTGCGCTGACGCTGATGGCGCTAAGTCACTGAGCCACGTATAGGTATAGTCGAACGTGCTGAAGCGAGAGGGAACGCAGAATGGTATCTTCGGGGTAAGATTCTGAGAGAGAGAATAAAACTAAAGTCGACTCGTAGAAACCAAGCGATACCGACTCTCCTTCAGTCCACGTAGCCACCGTGCAAAATTCACAATCTAATCCAACTAAGCAAATTAAGGAAAGTTCCTCGTTCGCTATACGCATCCTGTCCCTTGGTCCATTCCCAGCATTCCCTGAAACTTAGATCAAAGAGGTGTCGGCTTCCTGGTAATATCGCAAGCCAGTACCTATAGTTTTCTATGCTATTTATATATATCGGTTAGAATCCCTTTGAAGCTTACACGGTTCTGGTTACATGGGACTGAAAATTTATAAAAAAATTTGTTCAAAATTTATATCCATGCACTTTGCACGATTTCAAAATTTTCTTATATCATTGACAGTTTTCTATCGGCTATCTCGTGGTCCATTGGATCTAGATAAATCTCAAGTAATTTCACTGTAGCCAGTAACGCGCAACTAGGAGAAACTATGCGTCTGTTGATTACTCGCCTGGTAAACACAGGCCATTGTTATCGATTGGCCCAACAATCTGCCGCACCCATATTGACGCGATACAGCCTCGCAATTGCATAATGAATTGTTGGCTAATGACCCTACGGAGCTTGCGGAAACCGCAACCGGAGCGAAGGATGCCCGGTAGCAGCAGCAATAGCAGGACTAGTAGTAGTAGCAGCAACACCACCGCCAGACAGAGTAAGGGGTCGGTTTTGATGTGCTTCAGGCACTTCCGGCATCAAACATGCAAGCGGGGGTGCCTGACATCCGGCCTGTCGAGAGCTCATTTATATTTTGATGATTAATTAAAAGACACGGAAAGACGCCAGAAGATCGGGTCAGGGAGAGCGAGGTCCATTTGAAAT
The DNA here is from genome assembly GCA_030142635.1 of Trachelus troglodyta. Classification (NCBI taxonomy): domain Eukaryota; kingdom Metazoa; phylum Arthropoda; class Insecta; order Hymenoptera; family Cephidae; genus Trachelus; species Trachelus troglodyta. Next base: position 139,451 of record JARQTJ010000606.1, on the reverse strand, counting down.
TTCTTTTTTATCGTGTTTCAGTACAGTCGGTGCTTTCGGGGAAAAAGTTGGCGACCATCTTTTGACGTCGAGTAGCCGCACGCGTCACTGTAAGTATCCAAGGTAAATAAATCGTCGCCTCGTGGACCTCTAAAAAATATTTTTTTACTTTATATAATTTTGACTTAAAAAATTTGATCTTTAATCATTTTTTTCCAAAAGTTTCACCCGGTACGCGGCAAAGACGCTAAGCCTCTTACCGTTTAAAGTTCTTCTTTGTATGTTGGGAGTACCGTTGACCAGCAACTTGTTCAAGAAGTTTGGATTTTACCCACCCCCTATGGCAACCCTGTTTATTCATACCATTCTTATTCCACGTCTATTCTACCCTGTGTCAATGAAAGACATGATACAGATAGATAAGAGGCTTTGCCGTACCGTTTGAAGCATAAAACGTTGGGGCTCTTTAAAGCTTACTTAAGGGTTGCGAAACTTTAACATCCCTTACCCTCATCCAGCCACACCTCTCTAAGTACCCGTCGAGTTTATTGTAGACAACGCCTACTTAGTGTACGCAAAGTGAGTAAAAGTGCACGAACGAGGGAAGAAGCTCGAGAGACAAGTCGAGTGAAAGAAAAAAGTAGCTTAACCGTGCATTTTTTTTAAATTTTTAAATTTTTTATCCCTCCCAAAAAATAACGCGTTCGATATTTACCGACGTTAACGATGCAAATCGTCGAGCCGCTTAAAGCTATGAAATTGTCCGTCTTTACGGTATAATTATCGTAATCGGATCGCCTAGATTCGAAACGCTTAAATCACGCGAGACCGTATAAATCGGTACTGGTAATTCCCGCAATGAGGATCGTTAAGCGCCGATCGAAATGAGCTACGGTCGCCATTGACGCTGGGCTTGGGTTTTAGTTTCGCCTTAAACCGTACTGGCGCTCCCGTCGCTATGCTGGGTTTACATCGCAGTTAAGTTACGCTGTAAAGTCTCTCTTCTCTCGCCGAAGCGTCTTTCTCGTAGTCGGTGACACGCGAGGCCCGGATTTACCGGCCATTTGCCAAATGAAGACGAAACTGCCTCGTAGATTACTCCGGCCGATAGACCTCCCTTGAGTACTTTGTTACTACAATCTTATATATATATATATATATCTGCTTTCGCTTGACGTTGCCACTAGTAGCGCTGCGAAGTCGCCATTATCGCTATTACTTAACCTACCGTGAACATTCTGACAATTATTATTATTACTTTTACCTGATAAAAGAAAAATCATTACCCATTAAAAATATACGAAACTCTGTTAGATTATCAAAAAGTCAATGGAATTTTCGAAAGACTTTTTATCGAACAGTGGTTTTGGTTCACGTACCCGAGGGTTGAATATAATAAATTTAAGAAGCATAGAAGATAAGCCTAAATTCTTTCGATCGTAAGATAACATCGACGTATGAATTGAACGTGCGGAATTATGTTGTTTTGTAATACGATCATTATCCGGTACTGTCATATGCTTTTGACATGTGCTTTTGACAGTCGCATAGGGGACGATGCGAAATACGAGTTGGATCACGTGAACTGCACTAAGCACACACTCACGTATGCTGGACAGAGGGTAGGAGATCAGTGTATTAAATCTTTGGTGGGATTATTACGAGTCTATATGTTAGGGGATGATTTGGGGATGTTATTATGATCGGTAAGAAAAGATACGCGTATTTGGAAAGGTGATACGGGAGTTTGTTGATGCGATGAATTAATGACAGGGCCTAATGAAGAGTCAGTAACGATCGTAGGAAATCTTGCCTGACTGACTGAAGCGGAACCAGGACCGGATGGGACCTGCGAAATCCCCTGAAGTCCTGCGGAAATGAAACATTGCCGTCCTATGGCGGCTCCAGTAGTCGAGGGACGTGTAATGAAAATGCTACGATCAGGAGAAACCATAGCAAGAAGTAATGAGGGTGATTATATCCACGTTTAAGGGTAGGTTAGTTCATCTTGTTCGTTGGCTGAGAGTCTCAGGTCTAGGTAGGACTTGAAGATAGTGTTCGAGAGTGGCTGCGATATTGGGCAAAGTTTAAAGAAAAAATATTTTTAGTGTTACACAAGTTGACAAAATGAGGGGAAAAAATGGAAAATTTGTTTGATATATGTAAAGAAAATTATTTTTCAATAAACAGACGTAAACTCGATTCTAGAACAGTTACACCTGACTGCGCATCCTCTCGAGGACTCGTAAAGTCTCAAGAGTCGTTACGAGATTCTTGCAAGTCGAGCGAGCGTCCCTGGGAGAACGTCATTGATAAGCGTCGCGACGCTAGGATGGTTTTCGAGCGATACTGTAGATATTGATTTTAAATTGATAGACGACAAATCAAAAGAAATATAAAAATTGGAGTCGACAGACTCTTGACCGTATACGTATATCGGGTATCATTTTAGTTCCTCCTTTTAGTCGACAGAGGCGCTGGCGGCTGTTGGGAGTACCTATGGAAATTCCTATTGGATCGTAAGAGAAAGACGAAGCGGAGGATCGGAATTGAAACGCGGTGAGAGATTCTCCTTTGTAGTGAATTAAACTCGTGTCCCCACGAAGTGACGGAGTGACAAACGTAACGCGTAATATCCTGCCGGGAACTAAATCGATAACTAATTCTGAAGGGAAGCCTGGGATCGGGAGACAACAGGTCACACTGCGAATAATATCCTCTGGCTTAGCCAGGGGCCTCTACGATCCACTTGATTTCAATTGAATTTAGAACCCCAAGACCGTACTACCACAAGGACGCCGGGCGTCGGAGCCAGGGACGCTGGTACAAGTTTTCAAGGCCTACGTTATTAAATAGTTGAAGGAATTATAAGCATTTTGAAATTTTTTTTTTCTTTTTTCTTCTTATACCAGCTACATCAAGTAGGCGCTGCTCGACGATTCACAAAGAGTATATTCATTCCATAGCCGTGACATCCTTTTTTCTTTTTTTCCCCTTTATCCGTCTTCAAAAGCCTCGACCCGACATCCCCCAGGAAATTCGGTACCCAGCAACGGGCCTCCCTGTACCTTTACCCTCGGCGTATTACACGCTCCTGAAAAATTAGCATATAAATTATCGTGTGACGGCGAAGCCGCTTTGTAGTTGAGTGCCCTATTGCTTTATGCTCAATCGGTCTTCAGCTCATAAGGGGGTAGTAGTGCCTGCCTGCCAACCCCCTCACTATGAATAAACCTTATATACAAGTTGGCAACATGCACTTGTTTTACGTTGAATAATCAAAGGGTAGTTTTTTTTTTGTTAATTTTATAGGGGATGAGAAAGAAGTGACAAGGCTTGAAAATCAAGATGGTGACTTTTACTCTGTCCTGCAAAACATCCCTTAACGTGTAAAACTGGTCTCGAAGTCTTCAAGGATCATCCCTCCCCTTATATACCTAACAGACGTCTCACCCTCCTACCCCCCTACTAGATAAGGGTGGACGGCCACTCAATGAATATGCACGAGTCCTTTCTCGTAGCATATCTGGCTACAGGAAGGCCAGTCTCTACTTCCCATGTTTCATGCATTCAGATGTCCTTCTTACGTCGACGTCGACGTCGTGCCCTGTTAACGGTCTACTTACGTCCCTCCTCCCCCCCCCTTCTTTTTTCCACCCCTCCCCAACGGTTCTTATTATACCTTCGTTAGACGTCGTTTAGAAACTCGCGTCGCATTTCTCGGTTAAATTTTCATGGCGTCGCTCTTTCCGTCTTTCTCTATCATTTTATTCTTACCTCCCCTTTTCTCACCCCCTTTCTTCCTGCCTCCCTTCAAGAGCTCCGATAAAATTATAAAGGCTCTACCAAAGGCCTCCACGAACCCCCCCTCTAGGTACGCTCTTGACTCCTCCTGACTTTTATTTCTGGTCTCTTTAATTGCTTCGCTTTCTTGTCGTTCAATTAGACGTGGCGCTGCTGGCCATTCGCTTGCTCATTTTTTTTTTCAAAAAAAAATTTCCAAGCGACACTGTACTCTTTCGAAAGGAGTCGCGAGTGCCTTGAATCGAGTCTACGTAATCGTGGATGACATTTGCGAATAACAAACCTCGATTTAAAATGTATTCCGTCTAGGGGTATACCGAAACCTGGAAAACCCCTACTTTACGACGTCTAGGGATTTTATGTCGCGCGATATTAATGGACGCTAGGGTATGTCACGTCCCGAGGAAGCGAGAGAGGGACGTGTAGCTGGAAGGGAGGAAGGAGGACGGGAGGGTGGAAGGGACGCTGCGAGATGTGCCTGAACGTGGTGGGTTGGTGGGGAGGATGGAAATGTGATGAAAATAGTAGTAGAAAAGGTCAGAAGGAAGAAAGTCGTGTCAGCCTTCGTCTTGGAACGTTTCATACTTTACACGGCCATTATATTATCAACCCTTAATGTCACGTTACGTTATGAGTTACGGCAATAACACGCTCTGCGGATGGCTGCGTACTCCCCTTTACGTTTATAACCCACTGTAAAAATGTTCTATTAAAACGATGACGAGCTATGCCATTTTGTACTTTTTTCCTTTTCATCCCTTCTCTGCTTGGGCCATTTTTTTACCTCTTTCGCATCACGTGCAATCTCGTGTTCCGATTTTGTCTGATTTTTTTATATCTACAAAAAATTATAATATGAATAATTAAATGTGGTTGAGATTATTTATTTAGCTTGGGACTGCTTGACGATTAAGGGTAGTTTCCAATTGCTGGACTAGTCCGTACTTCGTGGGTATATGCACAGTGCAGGTTTTAAGGGATGATCGTACTAGTGGTTTGTCGTATCCATACTGTATCTGGTTGTCCTTTGTATTTCCTTTGAATTTTATTTCGGAAATACTCGAACGGTCGTGACTCGTGTTAACGATTTTTATCGGGCGCGTAAAGAAATTAATTAAACATCGAAATACGTGGGCGTTACTTTGATGGTGTTTCCAAATTTAATTGAAGGAAAAGAGGAAGAAGAAATTGGGGAATCGACTCTTTCTGAATTCCAGCAGGGATCCGATCACCTAATTTCGGACACGATTTGCATAACGTCTCATCGGGTCTCTGGGGTCGTTTTTCACTCTCGTTCTCATTCTCCCTCGACCCTGTAGAGAAACAATGTGCAGAGTGTTAAAATGAGATTTTTCAAGACCAACAACAAATGGCCAATAAAAAAAAGCGAGTCAAAGTACTCCTTTGCCTCTAGTGTGTCCTTTTAGCTCGTCGGCCATCATTGAGTCGAGTGAGAAGAAAGAAAAAAAAGAAGGCTGGCTAAGTAAAAAAAAAATCATTTTTCAGCTATTTCGTAGAATTAAAAAAATTTTTATAATACGCTGACGTCACCTCAATTCCGCTTGGTTCGATTTTGGCTAAGCGAAATTGAAAGACGGTTAAGTAATGAAAAAAAAAAAAAAAAAATTGCGAACACCAAACCATCGGAGGTCGGAGACGTGCCGAATCTCGTATCGCGGCTAAATTGGTTAAAGTAATTCCGGCGTCGGGACGCCTCTCGAAAGTAATAAAGGAAAAGCGAGCCGCCGTCGACAATGGCCGAGGCTGGATGGCAAAACGGTAGCAGGAAGAAATCGTCAGACTGGCCAAATAAGAGTCGAGACTAAAAGACAAAACAAAGTGGATGGAAATGAAAGGACGATAACCGCAGCACTTATTAAATCGATACTCGCCGCAGCCAGAGTTCCATAGCGCCTATGGTATAGCACGTCTACGCCCGATGGTACAGGCTACCATAGCCATAGGAATCGCGAGCGCCACCACGTCGCCGTGGCGTTTGTATTTTACTTTCATTTAATTAAATTTTTACGTTATATTTGCCGAGCAAATTCCCCGGCCAATTCCGTCGGCTGCTCACGTCGCCGACGGTAAACACTGGTATTTGTTTTCTTTAATTGAATTGCGCGTCGATTTTTTTTTCTCCAAAACTTACCAAACTCCTAGCCCGATCCGATCCGTTCCTTTTTTCCGACGTCCAACTCGGAGTCCCCGACAATAAACTAGAAACTTACAGACACCAGATCATCGTGCAAAAGAAGCATAAAAATAAATAACCAAAGCATCTTTCGTACATGACTCATAATTATTATTTCAAAAAATTTCATTATCATCAACTTTCTTATCATTCCATTTTTCCCCCTTTTTTCAGATGCAACAGTGATGGACGGCGAGGGCACCCTGGGCCGTGGACACTCGAACGGGGGCCGAGGCTTGCGTCGACAACGGTCCCTGGAGTGGCGGGAACGACGTGGCTACGGTGGCGCTCCAGCATCCAGCAGTGACGAGGAAGATAACACGCGTCATGGGGTGGGGCCCGTTACCTCATCCGGACCCAATATAAGGGGGGCCCGAAGTCCTGGTCAGGTCTTCGCCTCCCTCCTGGCCCAGCAATACGGAAGTAAGTACCTACCTTTTACCAAGATCTTCCCACAGTAGAGTTACCGACAGAAAGCAGATTTTCAGTGATGCCCGCTATAAGCAGGGGCGGAATTGCGGGGTAGATCGAGATCCTGAGAAGGTTGAACGGAACAGTATTAAGGGTGCGTGAGACGGCAGGAGGGGGTTGTACGTTAAAAGCATTTCTGTCCCACGCCGGCAATAATTCGATCGACCAATTAGTCGGAATTAGTCAGAGTACTCAGCAGGCTCCCGAAATGAGGGATTATTGTCGTTAATTAGGAAGCTGCTATCAGCGTTCAATCATAATTGGGTATTTCTAAGCAGCTTATCGAGCACCCACCGCCGCTGTCAATTTCATCCCTACCATCCGTCTCTTTCGCTCCCACGCGCATTAAATTGCGTCAAGTCGGTTCATCTCGGAGTAGAAAGATGGATACAGATCGATCCGAGGCAAAGTTTTGCTTTGAGGAATCCAAACTCGCGCCGCAGTTTCTCTACCTCTTTTTTTTTTCTTTTTTTTTCTCTTTTAAGAACCTACATATCGAAGGATACCTATACGTACGAAGGATCAGGAGCAATAACGGCAGTTTTTTTAGGCTCGTTCATCATTTTCCATCAAATGCTTCGAAAACCGATCTCAACGTCACTGAAAGTCCCTTTCACTTTCTTTCGCCACCCCCTCCCCCCCGGATCCTCGCCGTTTGCCCTTTGCAGAAGGTCATCCACTGTGGTCCCTCGGGCATGGATTAAATATTGCCAAAATTAGTTTCAGCCCTAACTTCATCCAGCGTGTATCCCCCCCCCCGCCCCCCTCGAAGCGGCTTTGCAATTCTCTTAATATCTCTGCTCCCTTCCATCCCCCTCCCCCCTCCCACTGGGTTCATCCTCCTCCCCCATTTGACAATGTCTCTTCGCGATTCCCGATATACGTATTAAACTGTGAGAAACCCTTTTGGTCTAGAAATTCCCAAGCGCTGCGTAGATGGTAGACTCGGTGTCGGTTCTTGGATATAGGAATTCTCAAGAGAGACGCCCAACAATTTCCAGAACTCTCCTCGTTAATTTCCACGTAGACGAGGTGAGGTCTACGTCGTGATCCTGGGACGTTTCTACGGATTAATCTAAAAAAGTTGGTTTAATGATAAACGAGTAGCGCGACGAGGGAAGGAGTAACGAGGGATCGTCGTCGCCCGTATCCGAGTGCCGAGTGCTTTCATCATGGAGAAATTCGTAGAAACACTTTCTTCGGGACGGAGTAAAATTTCTTTTGCGACTCGTTCGTTCGCTCCGTCGCGCTTTGATCTGTCTGGCTGGCGCGTAGCTGCTCCGCCGGATGGAAGGACCACGGATTCCGTGCTGGATGCTGGATGCTGCCAGCGTCAAACGAAAACAGAGGCTCCGTTGAAGCAGGACGGATTGATACGATGGGTTGTGGGAGCCGGAAGATACGAAGATCAGACGCCGAATTAAGATCAGCGTAAAGAGAGGCGGGTCCTGATCCGGAGGACTCGCAGGATCGGTAGAACATTTTCAAAGCGGGGAAAGAGACTGAAAGAGCAAGATTGTCGGAGGGAATTGGGTGGAACGTAGGGTGCGAGAGAGGGTGGGATAACTAGGGGCGGGAGGGGGGGAGGGGCAGACTCAATTAATACCAGAGCCCTCCGTTATGCTGTACTTCCCGTGTATTCTTCCTGCCTGCGGTGGTGCCGCGTCTCTCTGCATTTGTTCCGATTCAGTGGTCGCCGATTACCAGTGGCTGGGGCCCTCGTCATCCTTCCTCCCTACCGAACCCTGCACCCTTACAGCCTCCGGAATTTCATCCCTTCGTATCTCGTACACAGTGTCACCTAACCGCAGGTCTATTTCAAGAGCTCGGACTATTTTCTCCTGTGTTCTGTTATTGGTACAGGAATTGCATCCTACTAGGGAGGATTGATCTTCTACCCTTGTTACACGTTATATTCGTTGGAACGAATTTTACAGACTGGACCGATTCGTCGGTCGAAGGTCGTGGAAGTGGAGGGACCTTGTCGTATTTAGTTTCGGCTTTTCCCGCTGGGAGCGCTCGCGGTCCGATCTGCTGATAGGGATTTCGGGGTTTGTAGTTTATGGCCTATCGTGTCTCTTGGACGTTGACGCTGCAAGCTTAGGATTTTTTTCCTCGGTACCAGGAAATAAGAACTATTGGCAGCTGATGTAAGTGGCGCGATTTTCGAAAGGCAAGCAAAGTGGGTGGAGCAGGGGCGGAAGCAAGAAAGAAATAGCTCGAAGTCTTCGGTCTCGGGGGTTTGCTTGATCCGTTCTGATGTTACCGTGGCACTCGCTAAAAGCCGCGGATTTTCTTAGCTGAAGATTCAAGAGAGAGAGAGAGAGAGAGAGACGCTCTATCCTTCGTTCTCTCTTTCGCTCGTCTTACCTCACGTAGTTTTTCCTTCTTCTTCTCCTCACACTTTTCCTTCCTCCTTCTTCGTCCCACCTTTAACCTGCCGCGTTAACCCGGCGTCCCGAACTTGCCGTGCGGGATCAGCCCACTAATGGTGTATTTTCAAGATTTTCAGGAAGTCCATAAATTTCTAACGAGAGTCTCAAGATGACTCAGACGAGAACACGCTGTGAGTGCAGCCTCTTTATCTTTTTTCTTAACTTCTCGTGAAAGGACGCTACACGTGGGGAGTGTCTTATGCAATTGTTATCAAAAAAATAATAGGCGGGGGGGGGGGGGTGATATAAAAAAAATTTAAGGATTGACTCCAAACCCCGTTATCATCCAAGGGAAGCCTGTTTGCTCTATATATTTTTTTATCACGGCATCCTCCTCTATTCTTATCACTCGTTCAGTATTTTTAATCAACTGATTTTTTGTTAAAATTTTTTTGGACGTCACGTCATTTCAGTTTTTTGAAGATCGCGAGGAAAATAAATAATTGTCGAATTTAGATTGGCTGGTCGAAGTGCGTGACTGGCCCCAGGAACATCAGCATTAAAGGCTAATCGAAAAGTTCGATGGGAAGAGCGTGTTCGCTTCCGTTTCTTCCACGAATCGTATTCGGCCAAAGTTTTCTCTTATGTCTGATGTCCTCGTTCTCTCTTCCTTCTCTCTCGCGTTCCTCGTCCTTTCACGTTACTTCCGTCTCTTTCTCGCTTCGCGAAACGAATAATTTAATGACGTCGGATCGCATGACCGGATTTCACGTGACTGCGAATCGCTTTGAACGTCGAATTACAGGAAGCTCACTTGGAGCGATCGACCCGGCAATTGGGTTACCTTTAAATCGTGTTCCGTTTCAATCGCGACCCCGTTCGCGTCGATGGGAAATTCTCAAAATCGTCGGCTCTTCAATATGGCTACGTGCTCGTACAAAATACCCCACGTATACACTCCACGTGCAGATGAAAGTACCCGTAAAAAGAAATAGCTGCAGGGCAATCTTAAAAATAATAAAAGAAAAAAGAAAACAATAATTTTTTATCGACCACTCAACGTGCTTTCGGTGTTACAAAATTTATTTAAATAAATCACAATGATTTTCCAAAAAAAATAATTTTCAACGGTTTACAGGTAAGCTCTCTGTTACCTAACGAAATCTAGATTAACAATTCTATTTATAGGGGTTGATCATCGTCCTGCAAGTGGACGTACGATACCGTAGTTTCCGGAAATTCCGCTGGCGAACTTTGCTCCTTTGGGCGACATAACCGTAAATCGTGTATCATGGAGGTTCCATAAGCTAGGCCTATGCAACCATAAGGGGTAGAATACATGGACTCCGGTAGTCTCTAGACTACAAGACCGCAACGTTCACCGCTGCAGGGTTGCAGGGGTGCAGTCTGAGTGTTGCGCAACGGGGTATAGGGGTTGGTGCGCGACGATAAATTGTTTAGTACAGGTACCACAAGCATCCCCCGTAAAACAGTTAGAGGGGTAGTTCCTATAGCCATTGTACATAATGAAAGTCCAGTAATCGTATAATCGGAAGCCTACCCAAGACGGGAGATTAATAATCGTTAAGGGTGGATGACATCAGTTTAATTCCAAGTCCGAGTAATAATCGTTAGGGAATGCTTGATACCACCGGATACCAGTTAGATCCTATCGGCCTTGGGGGTTGCGCTAGCTCGGTACCAGGGTCGGAGGGGTTGAGTCTCTTGAAGAGCCTCGTAATCCCAGGGTGGTACGCCAGAACTGTTGCGTAAACCGAGCGTATCGCCCCGAGAGTCAGGAAACTCCAGCCTTGTAGGTTCACCTCAGACAGAGCTAGGAATGGTAGCATCCCTTGGCAGGGATGCTGGGAGCAACCTTGGACATCGGTAAATGAGACGTGGACCAGGTGAATGAGAATTTCATCAGGGATGAAGAGAAGGTTGGCTCGAGTCATATAATAGATTTAATTGCGCCAAGGGCACCTACCCCTGTGCTACTATGCAAGACGTAGGGGGTGGCTTTTGGTTCTGCCGTGGCACTTGCCACTCAGGGTAGCGTAATCGAGTTGTCAGGCAAACTACCCCTTGCCGGGAATGCTCCGGGTTCTCGGGACTGAGAGCAACATCAGCACCCCTAATGCATGCGTTATTACGTTACGTGCATTTAAAACTCCCGTCCTATTAGCAGTTTAGCGTGGGCATCGCCGCCGTAAAGATCGAATCAGAGCCAGGGACGCCGTCCGAGGGTCTAGATATAGTACGGATCTTGGCCACGGGTACCTAACGTCCATCGGTGGCGCCACCTGCGACACTGTTCGATCTATTTAAAATTTTCATAACCTTTTATTTTCTCCACTATAATTTCTACCCTATTCCCGTGCTTGACGTCGAGTGTGGAAACCACTGACGTACTTCCGGTACGCTTGACCAATGGGCTCAGGAAACGAAGAGAACTGGAAGAGCAGGCGTCGCGACGGCCAACGCCTGTGTAACTCCTAGGCGGGTGGTCACTTAATAATTCAAAGATAGAAATGCCCCCTGGTACCGGAACGCCGCGTGTAAGTCAGGATTAATATTTCAAATGTCGGCTATGGCTGCTAAGGCTGGGAAGGGTCAGAGGGCACGCTGGGGGTCGACGAAAGGGGTAGTTTTGGTGGGTGGTTAAAGAACAGGTTTCGGGTTAGGTCGGGGTTACGGGTAGAAATGAGAGGGGGGCGCGGGAGGTCAGCAGCAGGTACTGACCATCGCCCTCTTGCAGGGGGGGGGGGGAGGGGGGGCACGCCAAGGTTTCGTTGTCCGGCGCGTTAATTATTCGCAAAGGAAATTAATGCGCTCCTTGGAATAATTTATATCGCCTCTACGGAATGAATGGCGGCCAGACGGAATTATTCACGCTCGTGCCTCATAATTCCGGGAACGGTGTTTTATGTCGCGGAACTTGAAATCGGGTTATGCGCTACGGGATTAACTACTACGATTCCCTCTCTCCCCCTTTCCGCCCCTTTTCATCCCTTTCTTTAATCCATTTTTTTCCCTGAATTTTTACATCCCCTTCTCGCTTATACCTTTCACTCTGTACACTCCCGTTCTCATTGTATCAAAGTACCCTTTTTTTTTCTTCGAGAAATATTTTCAACCCCTATTTCATTTTTAGTCTCGATCCACCCTACCGGTTATATCGAGTTAAAAAAATTTCTTCGTCATTCCCGGTTCACAGTGAATAACGAAAATGCCCTGGGACGTTAACGAGGGTGTATCTGTCGTGGAAAAAAAAATGTAGAACGACCAAGAGGAAGTGTTATCGAAGGAAACAAGGGGGGGTGGACGAACGCACAGGAAAACAGGACTTCGTCGATATCGCGTTATGGCGGATGCATACGAATGCCTGCTATTTGTACACGTCGTGGAATCGATCAACTATAGTCCTTTCCTACGGCTCTCGTGCACAAGGGTAGGGCATGTAGAAACGATCCGGAAGGGTTGATTCGTTCGTGGCCGCGAGTGTGATTGAAACGCCGGGTACTTTGTTCCCGAGTATATTCGGGGCGCACGCGTTCGGCAGCTCTAGAAATTGTATAGGGGCCATCTAGGGATATTTCAGGAACGAAGGATGGCTGCCTGGGGGTGGGCAGTTGGTACGCTCGTATTTTATACGAAAATACAGGACGCTAGGGAAAGTTTTATTTTTAACGTGAACCCCGATCCTGGTTCTGCTCTCATCCCATACCAACACGGAAGTTATCGATATGTAACTCCTTACTCGATAGGGTTGGAGTTATCCGGTAACGCTACTCCCTAGGGAATTATTTTCCGTTCCTGTTAACGCATAACCTAGTACCATCGGGCCAGCCTGTCTTCCCGGTTAACATCCCTTACAACCAGGCACTCTGGTCTCATCCAGGCTCCTTTTATGCCTTCCGAGAGCCTTAACGATAGCGGCAAGTCGTTCTCCGTGTCGTTTAAACTTATCGATCAGGAGGAGAAAGTCGACGGTACTTGCTAGTTGAAGAGGGGTTGAAATTGAGGGTGGTAGAGAATATTCTGTTGGGTATAGGGGGTGGTGGGTTTCGAATAGCGGCGTCGGCTCCTTGTCATTGGAAATAACTGGGAGGGTGGTGGCTATCGTAACGATAACCACAAAATAATATAAAAATAAATATTACTAGGGGTAGTTTTTTATTTTATCATCAACCATGCCTCTCGCGTACTCGGCAAGTATTCCTATTGTCACTTCGTATCCACCCTCTTGAAATAATTGTATTTCTACCGTATCCTGTTTTTCTCACCCACGATATTCTAAGAAACTCCCTACGACGTCTTCGATTTTCGGGTACCACCCCTTATATATGGGACCCATAACCCCACTCCGTCTTACGGGTTCTCGATCCACTTTAGGTCAGTGCGTGGCGGGTCAATTTCCTTTTTACGATTATGAAGGATGTTTTTATCGGGTTTATTAGTGCATTCTCATTTATAGATTCTATCGGGCGATTATCCCGGGTCTTCGATGATGGCGACTTCCTGGACGAGAGGCGATTGGACCACGTCCCCGAGGATCGGAGTAGAGATTACCATTTAATTTTTTCTTTCCTTTTTATTGGATTTCGAAAATCCTCTTGATATCCAACCATATACCTGGTAGTCCCTAAAAAAAAATTATCATACGCCCCTTCATTAATTTACATCAAAAGAATTATATTTACCCAAACTGACCATGTCATCTCCTCTCAGAACCACGTGTGACGTTCAGTTTCCCCAGCTTCCCATTTCATTGCTACTTCCAGGCGCACCAATACCGAAACACACTGTAGTAGATGGTTGAGAAACAGAAAAACGTTAAACACACTTTTCATCTGAAAAAGAATATCCCAGTAGTCCCCCTCAGGGATGATTATTCCTGTGCTTCAGATCTTTTTACCTGAAACGAAGAAAAAAAACAATACCCATTACGGTACTCGCAACGTTTATATTAGCTTGCAAAGGGAACTTTCTTGCCCTCCCTGACCCGCGATTACGTAAGAGAGTACTGGCTCTAATTATTCTAGCAGGGCGAGTGTCGCTGATGTTGCTAAAAAGGGGTAGCTCCGAGTCAGTTGGGGGATGGTCGCCTGTAAGCAAGCAAGCTCACGGGTACGGCTACTTGGCCATGGAAGAAGACTCCGACAAGTAGCTGTTAAAGGGAAGAAAGTTTGATGGTCTCGGTCAGTGCGCTCCAATGAGTTTAACGACACCGTACAAAGGCTAAAGGTTATACAGGAGTCCCATCCCCTTTGGACCGAACCTCAAAGTCTACCTGGTAGACCCACCTAGACCTTTTAGCTACTTCAGGATCTCACCCCCTCGCTCGACTCACCCCCTGCCCAGCCATAAACTCATAGAGTAAACTCATATCCCGGTAACATTCGCTTTTACCCCCTGGGGGTTTAAAATGGTAATTTCTCTGTTCTTTCCACCCCGTACCACCCCCTTCACCCCTTCCTCCCTAACCACGGCAATGTTGCCAGTGACAACAGCCGTGTTTCTGATCCGACATTTAATTTGCGTCAACCCTGACTTTTCCGTTTCCACCCCCTCCGTGCCATGTGCTACCTATGACCATGAAACCCGTAGGACCCCTAAAATAAAATGTTCTTTTAATCTCCACGAATCGGAATCAAAGCACGTCGAATCTCAGTGCCGTTCGATTTCTTCGTTTCTAATGACAATTAATACTATGCCGATTTCTCTTGATATTTTTTTTTCTTTCTTTCTTTCTCTTTTACTAATCGCTCCTATAGCCCCGGGCTGTCCCACGTAGAAGCGCTGCAACGTCGACGGTTCATTTTCTTGGCCAGGCAAAACACGCAGGGAAGTCGATTCGAGTAATGTAAATAAGAATTTCTCTCTTTACCATCGGCAAAGCTATTCTTCTCTCTCCTAACCTTTGACTCCGACTATTTCTCTTCTCCGTCCGACCGGTCGCTCTTCCTGTCTTATCCTCAGCCATCTTATGTCGCTTTTACGTAACTCCCTGTCTCACTCGCAAATAGCTTTTCCAGCTACTCTCCTTTCTGGCAGGCTCGGAGGAAAACATTTTCGCGCCCCAGGCCTGGCACTCGCGCTTGACGATAAAATCGACTAGTGTGTATATATATACATATTATAACGCATGCTCTGCCGCTTGATTCCCAGTCCTTTGGGTGAGACGAATAAGGGATGATTCAAGGGTATAACGGCAGGTATAGAAATCTTGATGATTAAACGAGAGAGGTTAAAGGACGGAGGTCTCATTAGAGGGATGTTTTCACAAACAGAGCATCGGCTTATTAAGAGGCCCATCCGATATACTACAGACGCTCCTGGGCGCCCTCGGCTGACTTGCTATTGTTGGTTAAGGGTGGGTGGCTAGGGAGAGAGACCGTAGGGGGTGTACGGCCCTTTGATAACGGAAGACACTTTGCACCTGTTGAAAGTATAACTCCCACCCCCCGTCCTCCCTCCCTTTGTTCAACGTTCAACCCTCAAAGCGGTCGGTCGTCGTTTGAAGTTACCACCACCACCACCAGGAGCGCCAGCATCGTCGCTGACGTTACTAGCAGGAAGGCCATCAGCACTGCCATGAAATGTCTGGAGGGGTTGGAATGGCAAAGTTTTTCTTTTTTTTTTTCAACCGGGGCTTCAGCCTCGACATCGAGATCGCCTTGCTGCCACGACGGTTCGGAAATTGGTTTTCGTGCGAACACCAGACTATGGTGCAGCCATTGTTCGTTGAGAAAAACGCACCTATGTATATGTATATATTTTTTATTTTCTTTTTCGATATAAGCATGTATACATATGTATATATGATACATATGCGAACGACTGAGAATGCAGTACTGTCGTTTAGCTTTCTTTGTTACTCTTCAAATTTTCCTCTCATTGTCTCTCGCTCCTCGAGCTTCCCACTGAAAACTTTTGGATTTAACGAGACAAAGAGCGACCCGCGTATTTGCTCAACGAGAAGAAGAAAGGCACCGAGAGTGATCTTTACTTAATTTAATTACTTTTACAAGGGTCAAGATTATTCGAGAATTGCCTCTTCCCTTCTCTCCCTTCGTCGCCGCGACTGTTTCGCTCCGTCGCGTTGGCACTTTGGCTTTCCTTGGCCGCCTCGAAAACCGCACCTGCGCTCGTCAGGAAAACTTTCCTTTGCTTTCACATTGTCTGCGACCTGTGACGGTTTCGCCTCGGAGCTCTTTGCTATTCTGACTTTAGACCATTAAAATTTATTAACGCCCGAATATCATTAACCATAGCTAATCAGTCTGCTTGTCCGTTCAGTCGATGCGTACCGAAATTTGCATTTTTCGGTCCACCGGTTCGTCTTTGTCGGTAAGGTAGATTTCCGTAAAAAAAAATTTATGTACCAAGCTTTAAGCGTCGTTCACAAGTTGCCTCGGAAATTCAGTTTTCAATACATATTTTTCTTGTCCGATTCACTAACGGAACGTTCCACTGCTTAATCTCACATGCGAATGCTCCTTCCGACAGGCTGCTAGATGAAAATTGCAGGATACAGGAAAATGAGTAAAAGTGTGAGGACATTCGAATCCATATGGATTAGAAAATCCAATATAGAAAGCAAGCAGGGGTACGGTAGCGTAGGATCGGAGGAGAAGGACGAGGAAGTTACGTGTCGCGGGGGGAGGGAGGGAGGGGGTAGCAGAGAGTAAAGAGGGTCAGGAAAAGAGGAGAGAGAGAGAGGGCATAACACAATTACATGCGGGCTTGATGCCACGTCGTGCTGGGGGTTGCTCCGAGCTCTGGTGGCAAGATTGAATATGAAAGTTTAATGCGAGCAATATCAGCGCCAGTGGCCTGACTCTGGTCCATAGACACACACGTAGACGCAATCGTGCACACTTACACACACAGCCACGGTCCAGCCTCACCTCTGGACCACCCGCGTTATATTTTCTTTCTGATCTTGCTGCTGGTATTCATAGGGTCAAAGGTAGACAGTGCGAATCACTCCATGCTAATCCAACGAGCAGCATCCTAATCGCAAAGGACCGAACTGTCACTGAGAATCATCAGGAGCTACCAGAGAATGAAATAGGATCCATGCAAAGTGGGGAGAAGGGTTTTAAAGGGGCGGTCGAAGCGGGGTCGTGGAACACGGTAAGGTTAGGGTGGTATTTTCATGAGAAAAGGGATGACGCGAGTGATCGGACTTCACCGGGTTATCAATGAAGAATTTGCTTACGCGCAGAGATATTTCGCCGCCGGATAGGATTCACGGGCTTAGCAAGGCGTTTAGTGACTGTGGCCCGGAGCTATTTGTAAAACTTTCCTCATTAATTACCGACAAGATTCAATCCTCCGTTCCCTGCTTCCCTATCTGTACCCCTTTGACTTGGCGAACCATCCCAGGGATGGGTTGTAACCCTCTGGCCCTCGTGGCGCGCGCACTCCCTTTGTTCCTTGTCGGAGAAAGGAAATTTAACGGAAAATTGGAACGCGCCTCCCTGTGGTCTTGGAATTACATGGCAATTAATAAGAAAAATTGACAGACCCGGGTCCGTGCTTTTGGATGCTGGAGACGAGTGGATTATATCGACCGACGCGTTCGCTCCCTCGCTCTGACGTGGACCGGGGATGATCGGCCCCAAAGAGTCACTGCTGGGATGGGTAAGCGGCAGGTACTTGGAGCATGCGGGTAGGATCATCGACGTGAGACCAAGTACTGCTCTTGGGGATTGTTGCTCCTGCTATCGGATGACCTACCACTGGGTTATCTACTAGTCCAGTAGTTAATGATGGGTACTAAAGCGTCCCCTATGGCCAGATCACGTGGTAGAACCACTCCTGAGATGAATCTCTGACCGCCCTAACCATACTTGGCGATACTCTGATCTTACGACGTGGATGAATCCTTGGGTAATCAAATGCTCTTCTTTGCCTTTCAGATCCTGCAGAGCGTTCCTATCGTGCTGGGTCTGATACGGAGGGTGCTGCCACTACGGACAACCCAACAACCCCATTTCCAACTCCACCCCCAACTCTGACCCCCAACCACAGGCAGGCTTCGCCGTTTCCTCTCGAGAGCACCAATTCTCGGAGACATCATTACAATGGCAGCGTGACCTCCGACAGATCTCGCAGCGGCAACGGTAAGGGGTCACTTACGTAACCTATGACTGATTACCTAGGAGCAAGCTCAGGCTGACGTCCGACCGGGTTAAACAACCTCATGGAGTAGAACGTAATCGCTGGTTTTGTTCTAGGGGAAACGGTATACGCAGCCCCTTCCAAGAAGAATAACCCAGCTGGAGGCACACTGGGTCGTAGAACACGTCGGGGTCATGCAAGTGCCCTGAGCTCTAGCTCCACAGCCAGTGACAGGTCAGAGACGACCTACCCCGAGGAGCATTCTCGTATCCACCTGAGCAACGGTGGGTAGCGGTTATAGAAACAGGATGAAAGGACCAAGTGGTTGCTGTCGTAGACAATGGAAACGCGGCTGAGCTAATCGTCGTAACTCGTCTAGTTAAATGAGAGCCTGGAGGGTGTAGGACTTTGCGTAAGGATGGTTGTACCTTCATGAAGACGCGAGAGGAAGAGAATCTGACACGAAGGGTACAAGGTTGATGATGAAGTTGAAGCTACGGTCATGGTTAGGTTCGGGTTAGGGTGGCTTGGCTTAGGTCGGACTAGAGGGTAGAGAAGCGTAGACGAAGGTGGTCCTGGAAAAGCGTCGAGACTAACGGAGTTAAGGGTCTCTATGGTGGCCAGGCTAGTTAACAGGGGTCAGCCGGAAGTTAGTGCTTCCGCGTATAAAGGCCGAGGAAGAGAATGGTGTGCTTAGAGTCTTGGTGTTTTGGCGCGCCGAGGCTCTTTAGGTCTGAGCTTGTCTTCTGCACATACAGAGGTTAGCCGATGCTAACGTAGTTTTCACGGGGATAATTTGACACGCGAGTCTCTCTACGAAACCTTCTCGTCGAGGTTGGAGTAAGGTTAACTTTTAACAGAATTTTCCTGAGTCAGCTCTCGAGTCTAGGTAGATGGATATCTCGTTTGCCGTCGTGGATGAGGTTGCTGATCCAGGTCGTCCACGACGTTGTTTTCCCTTTTGCACCAGAGCTCCTACCAGTAGTTACATCACGGTATTCCTGCTGCTGCTGCTTGGCCGCAGCGTCTCTTCATCCTAATGGAAGGTCGTCGCGACGCCTATTAGCAAATGGCTCGGAGTTTGCCCGCGCCGAGCCTCATCGAAATCGAAGGCCGTCACCTCGGAACGCTTCCCGTATATCGAATATCGAACTATTGATCGTACCTAGAGGGCTTTCGGATGCTCATAGCACCACCAGGGGTGACAGTTTAAGGGTGTGAGTATGTTAGAGAGGCTGAGAGGGTGGAAGGGTGAGCCTTGCGTTAACCGCAAATTTGACCATGGAGCACAGAGGGCGCTACTCCTGGGTCAGTGCCAGGTTCACATCCGACAGGGGTTGATGCACTGTCGAGCACTGTGCCAATAGTCCGTGTTCAAGGTTTACCCCCTTTATTAAACGGGTTGAGCAACCCACCGCCTCCAAATCTGTACTCAACTGCGACCTGACGATGCAACGTAAAATCATTTCGATTTTCATGAATATTCAAGGTAGCATCGCGACCTTCCATAGGCGGCGTTAGGGACGTTAAGGGATTCCAAAGGGTGCGAGTCCATTAAATCGAGTTAGCCCGAGCGAACCACTAACCGCATCAAGTCACTGTCGACCACCTTGCAAGCTCATGCAGCCAACCCCTTCGGAGTCCCGGCGACCCTCAGAATCTGCGTTAACCCGCTTGGACCGGGTGTCACTGACGTCCTGTCCTACAACCTTAATTGGCTATCCGATTACTGATTACGATTGGTTGACAGTGTCATCGCCAGTAGATAGATCCGATTAGTCTAACTTGCTTTATGACTATGGAGATGCGCCTTAAGTGCACGTTGCGTATGTCCACTCAAGATGGATCATCCCCGAACTGATCACCAGAGCTTCCCCTGTTCATTCCCGTTGACATAAATCGTATTATTAATTATTCTACAAGAATCCTATTTAAATTAACCCTTTCGTACATCAACATTGTAATCTCCTCCATTATACAAAATTCAATGTCCCAAGCAAGGTCTGCTAATTTACTGAGGTTCATCAACTCGTTAAGTTAGGGGGGTCGGCTGTTACGTTGGTAGGCATGTGGTTAAGTAAGTGAGCAAAGTGCTGCCAGCGTACCGAGTAACGCACGAAATAATCCAGAGAGTAATCTAAAGGCAGTGTTCACTTTGGCGGGTGGCCTCTTTGCCGCGACTGCAACTGCAACTGCACTGTAAATTTCCAGCCTGAAGCCAATAACCGAAACGAGAAACGAGTGAAAGGGTTGGCGAGAGGCAGGCAGGCAGGTCGTGCAGTTGCACCTAATGCAGAAAGGCTGAACTCGTGCCAGACTAAAAGAGATACGTGCCGCTATGCATATGCATATACGGGACTGGCGTAGGGTCGGCTGCACCTGACAGAAGTGCAATGTGCATTTTACCGTTGAATTTAATTAAACAATTATTACGTATTGTTACTGCACCATTGTCCCAGGTTATAATTGTATTCTGATCTCATCATCCTTCTCGTCACTCGTAATCGTTATTGCAGCTGCAGCTGCGTATCTTCCATGACGCTTATCTATCGATTGCTCGGAAAATGCATCTGCGATATACGTTATCATTCGTTTCTATAGCCAAGGACCATTGCACCGCGATGCACTCTCGACCAAAAGCCCATTACCCTTTAACTCTAATTACATCGTTTACCTAATCATCCTGGTACCACTCTGAAAATAGTCATCGATCAACGTGCCACTGCACTAATGCACTTTCCTCACCATGCACTCTCTCTTGCACCTGCACAGGTCTTTCCAGGCCGTCTTACTTTACTGGTACGTAAATCACCTTGAATTTGATTTATTTCATTATGCACTTTTTTTTTCTATTAGTCTAATTCGACGTTGATTTAAGTTATCCTTATCACGTTACCTACCGCGTTATCTGGATGTCGGACAGATTTTGGATAACGTCATTAAATATTTAAACGGCAACTTCCGACGTACCGTGTATGGGAAAGGACGTAAAGTATGCACCGGTGGCTTATGCAGTTATTTTTAATTATTATTTTATTCAGTACCCTTTTACCGTGATAGACCTTACCAGAGATTTTACTCGGCTAATAGTAATGTTAATGAATCTCGAGAACGTGAGTAATACCGAGCACGTGCATTGCGCTTTGTACGGGTTTACCTAAATGCATCCAGCGGAGAGATGCACTTTTGCAGCAGACTGACAGAGCCGGCAGATACGACCGTAAAGGATGGAATAAAAATACGTCGGATGAGAAGGTTGAGACTGGCGTTGAAATCGTAGATTTTATTTCAGTCTCTCTCGTTGCATTATTTTCATCGCCGAAATTCTCTTTCCACGTTTCGCCAAAAAAAAAGAATGAAAATACGAAAAGCTAGACACAAGCAGCCACGTGTAAATCATTTCATTATATCGTTATATGGAAATGCAATTTGCTTCTCTTTAGCCAACTATTTTCTCACAGCAAAATCGTCCCGACTGCGACGCTTGACTTTTTTTTCAAAAACTTTTTTTCTCTTTTACAGACAACGGCAGAGATTCCCCACCGGAACCAGCCCCACCGGAAGTACCACCACGGGGACCGTCACTCCACGCAACCCACACCATAAGAACGCAACAGAATCGCAATGGCTGCCCACCGAATGCAGTATCAACTGCAGGTTACGCGATACCCAGCGACCAGGTGCAACCTGAGAATTATTCAGGTAAGTGTAGAGATGCAATCGTAATGCACTGTAAATCATACAGTCGCATTTATTTACAAAACTCGTAATTTCATGCACTCTTTCATCCCCCTCTCTACCACATTCGAACCCGTTACAAAATCTAATTTTCAAGTAAACGCCCAATAACGTTCTACACTCAGTCCCAATAAGTGAACTAGATCGTATTACCCAAAATTGCATATACCCTCACTTTGACATCCCTTTCGCGATCAATCTGTCTCTCATTATCAATTTTACTTTTTACTAGAAAAAAAAAGACAGCCAACCGTATACTATGTCGTTTTGAATAATGCAATTTAGCAGACTGTAGTAATTCGGCGGATGCACCGGGGCGCCGGTTAACGTGGCCGGCATTGGGCGAGGGGGTAAGGGGGAGGGAGGGGGGGGCGTCGGAGTTGTAGCCGAAGGGATGACGTGGCGAGGGGGGCGCGGGAGTCTGGATGGGTTATATATCCCATGGAGTGGGGAATCTGTTTAAACTAATGGGGAGCAGGCTAGGGGTTGCGCATTAACGCCCCCGTTAATTCATTGTAAATATACTCGACGCGGTATATTTGTTTCTCTATATTTCTCTATGTACACGCCATTAGTATATGGCCTTGCCGTCGTCGGCGTAGGTGCCTGTTTGCCATTGGCGTCGGTACCCGGCGCCAACCAACTGTATATATATGTATATCGTGGACGTCCTATCGGTCTGTACGATTTACATCCCTTCGTTCGTGTTTACCCCTTCCCTTCCTTTTTTTAACGATCACCCATTATCGCACGTCGACTCGGCAGCTTCCGTCGATCATCGTCCCGTACCGATCTCCGTTACCTCTCTTGCGTGTATCTACGCATTCTATGGACACAACGTATGGATACCTTTTTTATGGGGCAGCATGGCGAACGCACGTTCGCCTACGTGGACCTGCCCCGATTTATCGTAATGCATTCTCGATAAGCCATATCGCTTTAACCGACCGCGGCTTCATTGAATGTAGAGCCTCGTTACCGGGACTATTTTACGATGGCTCTGGCCTTTTTCCAAAACTAGTGTTAAGCCACCCCCCTAGCCGGGGTTGGACCACTGGGGAGGGTGGAAAAAAAATTGTATCGTACAATATCAACTTAGGGGTTGGTTGGGGGAGGGGGGCTTCCATAAGGAAATTCGATTCTTTCTCAGCATCCAATAAAGACGCACCGTGGCTTATGCTTACAATACACGCGAGAAATCATACAAGGGAACTTTTTATTATGGGGTTTATGGCGAATTATATCGGGTGGTCGTAGAGAAAAAAATTGGGCTTGGGTATATGTGTATATATGTACGTTTGGCAGTAACTTTGGGTTTTTTGGATTTAGCTTTGTCAAATTTTTTTTTATTGTATCTGATTACCTTTTTCGGGTAAATTCTTAAGGTTAAATTCTTCTCGTGGCTTTATATACAGTTTTTTAATGCTGTCCCAAAGGGGTTTTATTCTTTTTAACGTAAGTACTTGAAGTGACTCTAAGTTCTTTTGAAGTCGGTTTTATGGGGAGGCGTATGCTGGTTACGACGGTTGTAATGCTGGAAAATTGTTCGAGTTACTTTCTCGGTGGGAATCCGCAGAATTGCTGGTAGAAAAATATGTACAGTGCAGAGTGAGAGAGAGAGATAAGATAAACTATTGTCATTATTACGGGTACAATCCTTAACGTAATTTTTGCCCAAGGCTAAATTTAAAGCAATGACCATAGTACCCACGAGACTCTAACCTACGATACAAGTTTTCCTTTATTTTTCAACTTTCAAGTCCCTCCAGTCGCTAAACGCACGTATTACCAAATGATAAACTACATCAAAATTATTTTCCACCTTCGAATTATCATCCCCTATCTATTTTTCGGAATAACTTATCCGTCTGCAACAGAGACCCAAGGAATCCCCGAGGTCTCCAATCTGTCTCCATCCTTAAGAGAAGCTGCGACCAATCGTACCTCAAAGATGTGCAGGATATATTTTTTGTCAGTGACATCTAGCGGCGAACTCACAAATCAGGATTGTTTTTGCGAATGAATCGGCGCTCGGTTTATCTTAGGGTCTCTTAAAGAGGTCTGAGGGCACTCCTTCTTTTCCAAGAGTGCCAGCATGATAGGTAGCACCAGTAGAGAGAGAGAGAGAGAGAGAGAGAGAGAGAGAGAGAGAGAGAGGCGAATCGATCGAATTCTAAGCAAAGGGGGTGTCGGAGGAGCAGCAACCCCATCCTGCAAAAAGACAAGATTTACGTTCACTGATTTGCCTCGCGCCAGAGTCCTTTGACGACGGAAAACTCTCCGAGAGTCTTCTTCTCTCCTGTTTACTCTCTTTCACGTGTCTCACCATTTTCTCTCTCCCACCCGCCCTCTCACTGGGTCCGGGTTCGAATCCCGACCCTTGATAAAATTTTTTTTTTTCCTCCACAGTCCGACTCCACAGCGGTTCCCTCTACTTACTACCAGCACTTCCTGTCTATACGATCGCGCAAACTCACTACGGAAATTTTATTAGTATAATCGACGTATTAGCGCGTTCGTTAGACACGAGGTAAGGCGCGGTTGTCGTGCTGCTGGGTTTCCAGCGTTCCATATTAATTACCAGTCAGCTAATTAGTATTTATTATACTGTCGTGCACGCTAGTCTCGCCGCTGTACGTGGCTGCTGTAAGGCCGCTGTTTTAGATCATTGATATCAGTATCAGCAAACTCACAAGACATAGCCTCCTTTATGTTTCGAATGCAATGATACAGCATATCGATGCTTGCTTCTCTGTGAAGCTGGCTGCGGATCAGATTTCCAGTATTTGCCTCTGACTTCAAGTTATCAAAGGCTGCAGCTGCTCTCATCCTTTACACGTACAATATCGTGTACCGGACTGTAATTCACTGTAATAGAATATTTTTGCTGTGGGAAAAAAAAATTTATTTTTTTTAACATTTTTCGTAATAATTTATTCCTTAATAAATTAAAATGACGTTTCTCCCTTGACACGCTGTTCTCGTGACGTAGCTTCGTTAGTCTCGGCTATACTGTGGCACCTGGGGATAATACGATACGAAAGGATATATATCCTGCATACGGTCGAGTTACGTGGGACTTCCTACGGGCAAATCGGGTTACGAGAAGACATTCTTTCTCTTTCTCTCTCTCTCTCTCTCTCTCTCTCTCTCTCTCTCTCTCGTTCGCTTTGCTATCTACTCGACCTAGGCTCTTTGTCTATCGTTTGTTCTCGGACCTTGTTCTACTTCGTGGACAATTTCCCACTTTTGGACTGCGTCCTACGTAAGGAGGGTGGGGGTGGGGGGGTGTCACCCTTTTTCAAAATTCTTTGTAATCCTATAACATTGACGTCACCGTCCATAAGGAAACGCACGGGAGATCGAGCAGCGGATTTACCAGCCAACGTTATACGGAGCCAGAGGTCGTACTTTTTATCTAGGAAAAAGTGACGCGTGAAAGAGGAAGGAAAGTGCAGCAGGGAATGTCAGACAGTGCAGAGTGTCGTATCGTATTTCCAAAAGGAAATTCTCCTTTGTAAAAATGGCTTCGTTTTGTCGCTCGTTCAATTTCTTCGCTGTCGTACTTAATACGAGATACGTATCAGCCGTGACAAAGGAAAGGAGAGACTGGGAAAAATAGTGCATTTTAAATGCATCTTAGAAGAAGGATGCACTTCCGATAAATTTATTTGGTGCATTTTTTTTATCTGATAATTTTATCAATTCTCTTACTGGTTACGTATCCTATTGCTTTTCTTTTGAATAGGATCGAAATTTACTATTGGGACCCTTGCATGGGAGTGGGACAGAGACAGACTCTATGCACTTGCTGCAAGAGAGAGCGAGAGAGAGGCGTCCACGTGTCTTTGTAAAACCGAAGAATGGACCGTAGAGAAGCTGCACGGTTTTACATGGAATAATATCCTATTTGGATCTGTCAGTTCAATAAGCTTCTCCCTTATACACGGGGATTAGTGTTACCAGATGATGTTTCATTTCAATTTCGATTTCGACTGAAGGGTGCGCCGCATTCAACCAAACAGCAGGTTTACGCACGTATACGGAATACATGGGATTTTTCATATATTTAAAAGTGTTTCAATTATATTTATAAAATTATTTTTCACACCTTAAAATCAATTTTTGCTCGACTACGAAGCAAAAACGATATAATTTGTATAAAAAAATGTTTATAATTAAGAATTGTCAAAAGACCCCCCCTTCGAAAATACCTCTCGTCATTCCCAGGATTATTTGACGTCTTTTGACAGGACCAAAAACGTATCGACCTTTGACCCTACGAGGGTCTCTAATACCATCAAGCGTATTAAGCAACGATTATTTCTTCATGGTCCAGCACAATGCTGTTCCTTCGCTCGGATCTCTTTTGGTTATATAGTATATAGGAAAAGCTTTTCACCCTCCATTCTGCATCCCTTATGTCAATCATAAATGGATCCCTAGCTGCCCATTGTGAACGGATACAGTGGATATACCCAATATTGAGTCAGACTCAAATTTTGAATATACTGTAGTCTCGATTTTTTTTTTCTTTCATCTCCCCTATCACCGCCCCCTATCTTTTGTCGTGTAATTCTGCGCATCGTCAGAGCCAATTGAAAATGGAGTGGCACCGACGGCGGACGTTCCATTTTAATAAACGCTCGCAATGCCAACCCGTGGCGAATACGTTCCCGTTTGTATCAATTAACACGTCGGGAATGCTTTTTGCCAGGAACTCGACCTCCTGCAGAATCCACAACGCCATCCCAGTCTGCTCCATGGCTCCCGTGGGTACGATTGTCGCGGCAGGAATTACCATACCAGCCAGCCATCCCGGTCAAACTAGCAGTTTCCCTTCCCTAGTTTCCTATTCAGAATAAAGAAAAAAAAAAAATATCCCGTACGTTGCTACTTTTTTTTTATTTTTTTTTTTTACTGCACTTTAGCCAGATCGATCGCTTCTGCCTCTTTCAAGACCCATGACCTCTGTAAAATTTTGAAAAATCACCAAACTCCCATATCCAAAATTTATATAGACTATCATTTTTTTATTTCGATGAATAAGATGGAAGGGAAAAAAATACTAATCGCTCGGCTAAGATGGAATTCGTGAAATGCAATCTCGAAATGACGTGAAAAAAAATGCACCCTCGCAATTTCACACGTATTAAAGTCAGAGTGCATCGCGATAAAGCAGAGAGGGGTCGAGAAATGATGATAGCCTCCGGTCTTATAACCGCAAGTAGCAAAGTAGTAGCTTCGCTAGTATCTGAGAAGACGGAGCAAATATTTTTCCCATTTCCGTGTTAAAAAGTGACGAATGAGATGACGTCATAAGACGTCCAGTGGATTTTCTCATAAGTACTTATATATAGATATATATCGTACATGTGGCTATCGGTATCGGAAACCAGCTAGTATCACGTATCGTTATCAATATTTCCCAGCAGTCAAAACTAGCAGCCCGATGGTAATCGATAGTGGCAGTAAAGGGTTGAACAGGTATAGGCCGTAGTACCGTAATACTCGGTAATAAGCGTAATCAACAAACCCATTACCTGGACTGCAACGAGACCCGTTCGAACTTTACGCTCGGTACATCGCGGCGCTGCGTGTCCAATTTAAACTTTTCTATTTGGGAAAATCGCACGAGCGCGACACGTGGATTAAAGGCCTCACGTGGCAGGGACCGGTAAATTCGTGAAATACTCCGTTTAAAAATAGCCTGAAAATGAAATTCAAAATTGCTTAAAAATTCGCGTTAATGGGAAGAAAAAAAAATAGCAAGGAAATTCTTTGATCCCAATCTATATATAAGATCCAGAGAACCCACGTGCCAAAGAACGTAATTTATTCGTCGTTTCGATTTCGCACCCTTTTAACGGCCTCGTCCAATTACCAAAAAGTATAGCCGTCACCCGGTATAGCCAGACTGATTTCGGAGTAAGACAAATTCACGAGTAAAACTATTCCAAGTGCCATCTGAGCCACCCCTGCGCGCTGATACCGGAGCCCACGGGGTCCGATGTTACGCAAATTGGACCAATCCTGGCAACACTGTCGTATTAATCATAGGACCAGGATCCTCGAGGGGGTGAAGCGTCGAGGTGAGGTAGGGGTGGCCGCCTTTTCATCCCCCATGAAAACGCACCCTTATACGGACTTTCGTATAGGAAGAGCTGTAAGCTCGTCCAGGAGTAACGGCTATACGGTAGTAGCATCAAACCAACCCCCTGGTACCGACCCACCCCCTATTGCCAACTTACAGGAACCAAGCAACCCCTCTGCCGGCGTGAGCGGTGGGGCACGATATATTTGGCGCTGAATGTAATTTGAAGGATATACGCCACCCCCCACCCACCCTTCCTCCCCCTCCCAGCCACCCCATCCATTTCTATGCCCTTCACGTCCGAAAAAATATATCGCCCCGAGAATTTGAAATCGTCGACGTAGGCGCGTCGGCGTCGGTTTTATCCGTTTGCTTTCTCTGGGTCGGCATTATGTACCGTCGGCGTCGACGGCGACGCCAACGCGCCCGAGAATCTCTTCGAGGTAAAATTTAATTCGCCGATTCGCACGTGGCTCACTGAGGGGGATGAATTTCGATACAATTTACATATGGACCTGACGGCTACGAGTTAAGCCTCCATTAATCTCCCGCTGTTTAGCTTTCTCTCGTTATCCAATACGAGTGTAAGGGTATGTTGGCTGGGTGTACCTGTTGGTTGGTATACCGGGTGGCGGCTAGGTTTATGCGTCAATCGACTTGTTCTATGTAATTACTAATTACTAATCCTATTCAGTTGATGCCAGCAGTATAACAGCCTTAACCTTATTGCGACAACGGGACCGGGTAATTAGGGCTCGTTGGGGGTGTGTTATGATACGACGAATTTACGTGTTGTAAGTTGGTACGGTTATATGAAATTTTTTTTTTTAGGAAATTTAAGGAGATTTTTTTTCTTTTTTTTTTGGAATTTACTCGTTTCTCCACACTGTTTACTTTACGCGGATTCGAGTGACGCTCCGAAGGGATGATTTTCTTTTCTCCTTTATCCTCCCTTCGTTTCTTCCCGTGATTCCCTTAAAAGGGTGGCCCTGGGTACCTTTTCTTTCTGCGAGACTCGATTTCAGGACGCGCAGCACAATTGGACGTCCTAAAATAATACACGCTGGTAAACGAAACCTTTCTTCTTCAATTCGTGGGATGCTCTTGCCAATTTTTTCCGGACGTCTTATACTTTCGCTATCTCGTAAGGGTGTTCCGAGAAAGCGACGTCGAGACGTCGGCGTCGACGTTATTTCGGTTACTATTTTTTTTTACTTTCTTTTTCTTTTTCCCTTATAAGCGTAACGCTATCGTAACCTTACTAATTGTTTCGTTTCGCGATAATCCCTTGCGAGTTTCATTTTACCAGACACCGTGTATATGATTTAAAACCTTGCTGCCTCTAGTTTTAATTTGGCCGTGTGTGACTCACGGGGTGCGTATCTAATGGCGAGTGCCGGCTCGCTTATTAAAGTATTAAGGGTGGGTTGCTTTACGGGCGGTAAAAAAAAAACTTTAATTTCGAAAACCACCCCTGTCGTATTTATAGCACCGAACCATACAGGACCGAATATCGAAAAAGGAATAAAGAAATCATGAAATTTTGACCTCTCTCCTTCATATATTCTTTTAATACTCTCCCCATAAAATTAACCCTTAAAAAATAATTATCCCCTATCAACTGTCATTGAATAATTAAAAATTCCAGAATTAATAATTATTAAATGCCAACCCCCTGTACATAACCCTCTATTTTTTTTCCATGCTTGTATATCATAACACGGAAAATGCCCTGTATCTATTATTCCTTCGCTTCCTATTCCTCTTATTCCTTATTCCGACTCTCGGAGGACTTCCGGCCCACCCCCGCGTTCCTCAGACAGGATATACTTCCGCGCCGGGAAAAATGGCCGCGGAGTGTTAATAAATATCTGAGGCTTTCCTCGACTGTATTATTCAGTCGATTCGAATTGGAAGCGTAGAATGAAAAATATTAGTAAGAAAATGAAGTAGGGATACACAGAAATATCTCGCTCGGTAGTATCTCGAGGGTAGTTTGGGTGGTTTGATAAGGGAAGTGGAAAAGGACAAAAAATTACTCATTCGAAAAGTAAGAGTTTGGCTTTCCGTTTCTGCCACCAGGAGTCGCCGATGCGGTTGCTGGGGGGATGATTCTACGATTTCCTATTAGCCCAGTTATAGCCGGTCCCGTGTATAGGGTAGTAATAATTTATATACGTGGTGCCCACCGTGGCCGCTAGGGGCGCCAGCAGGCTCATTGTAGCGCAAAAATAAGTGAGTGTATGATGCATGAGGGAGCCAGGGAATTATGCGTTGTAACCGAGGGTGAAACTAAGAACAGGGTGGTGAGTTGCCACGCGTGTACGATAAGGGGATGAAAATACTTTGGGTCTGCGGGAAAATCGTCGGCCAAAGCAATGCGGCCGTTTTCAAGTAAATTTCTTTGATCCAGGTAATAAGCATTAATACAGTGTAACCTTGCGATAAATATAGCTTGGTTTTATTATTAGATTTTTTTTCTTAATTTATTATCAAATTACATTAATCTCTTAAATTATCGATACCCGGGTAGTCGATCAATTAATTATCGCCGTACCTTCTATCCTAGTGAATGTCTTCGGCTCGATTTCGAAAATTGAAGTTTCGCCCCAAAAATATTTTCTCGCGACAACTACTTTCCAACGGCACCTATAGCCAATAAAGTTTCGCGCATTTGCTTCCTTCGTTTCGGATTTCTTTTTCATCAGACCCTATGACTCGTTTGTGAATTTGTGGGAAATCGTTGGTAAAGGGGGAAAAAGAGTCTCGGGAAATCGGCACTGGTCTAAATCTTCTGGGAAATTTTCACGTATTCCCAATGCGAATCAGTGAGATACTACAGGACGTGGAATCATCTCGATTTCAGCCTATACCCTGTTCGTCGTAATTCTCTATGCATAGGCTCGGTTCGTCCTTCATTACACTTTAACCAGCAGAGAGTACCTTTTACCTGTTTATACTTTACGTAGCCAAAAATACAGCCACTTTGCGAATTTCCATACGAATTTTACGTACCTTCAATTATGTCTGCCTGTCTTCCTTGCAAATTCTGCAATACGCAGAATTCGAATTTGTGTTCGAAACCAGCTTTTTTTAGTCGGGCTTTTTTATTCTTGTTTTATGGTCCAGGGTGGCTGCATCGCGTGGAATTAATCGCGTCATGAAAACCCAGCTGGTATGGTTATCGTTTATTTTTTTTGGAAAATGTATTACGGTCAGGTGTAAAGGGGGGCGGATGAAAGCGCAGCTGGCTGGTGAGGTGCAAAGGGGGGGCAAGAGAGGCAAAAAGGACCATGTTGTGCAAAACGTTGAAAACGGGCTTTAAGTAACGCAGTAAAGTTAAGTAAACGCCATTAAGACGGTACCGTGAAAGCAAATGGTCGTGCGGCAATGTGAACGTGCCTGAAGTAAAGAGAGAAAAAGAATAAAAATAAGGATGCCGATATGGCGTGCAGCAGAGATAAGGGAAGAGGCCTGTCGCTTCGTAAGGTCACGTAGAATCGGAATTCCGAAAATAGCGACGGTCGCGCTCGGATTCCACCTAAGGGGTAGTACGTAAGGTGAGCGAAATAATTCCAGGAGAAAGGAGAAAGCGCCGGGCGTTGGTTTCAGAGTTATTTTGAGCACGCCAATGCCGCGGATGTTTCTACTAATTATCCAACGCGCGACCCCCCGGGCGTCGTTCGTGATAGGGAAAGGGGAAGGAAAGGGGGATATTATGCCCTGTTGGTGTAAGGAGAATGCGAAGGGATGAAAGAGAAAGAAAAAGAAAGCGTATGAGAAGATGAGAGGGAGGAAAAATAAAAGGGGGTTGAATTAGATATACGTAGTTTATGAAGAATTTATGGAATTTCAGGAAGCCGATATCCTGGAAAAGCGGTGAATAACGGAACTAAAATTCTGTAGCTTTTCTTTTGGCTTATGAACGATCCTTTGATTACGTCAGACCTTTTTTATCTTACTAGGGATAAAATAGGATAAAATGGCGGATGGTGTATCTAGACTCAGTGGTAGTGCATAAACGTGGCCCTAGAACGGTTGGTCGATTGCAACGTGGTCACGCTACGATTCTTGACTCGCGGAATAGAGCCCGGGTTACTGACTGGCTGAACTGGAGGAACTGGAGGAACTGGACTGGCCCGCTGCTATACGGCTGGTTCGCTTCCTTAGTTCCTTGCCTGCTTGCTTTACTCGGCTGGCACGCAAACTTACGATGGCTCGCTAACAGAAAATTATGTTGGTCGCGATAAGCGCGTAATGGCTCGTACTAATCGTTATTTAAAACAGGACTTGCTGGACCCGTTAACCGTTCGCGTAATCTTTCCGGCGGTCTCCTAATTGTATTTAACTGCGATCTCTCACGTGGTTCTCTCGCTCTGTTCTTTCCTTTTGCGCGATTTCTATCTCCGTCCTCGTCTCCGGGAATTTTTCTCTCTCCGTTCCGTCGACTTTCACCGGTTACGTCGGAGCAGTAAAATTGTCTGCAGTCAGTGAAATCGCGAATAACATTGCAGCAGGTAAAGTTTCCTCGCGACGAGGCTAAACGAATGCGCGAAATTGTATTTTCAAGAATTCGCAAGCGGCAAAACTGTATCGCGGAAACTCCTTCGAGCGATAAACGACTGGAATGGCTGGCTGGCAGCGAGGGAGAAGACTGAATTATTTGCCAGTTGAATATTTATGGGGGTGGGAGGGGGGTGAACCATGACGTGAGAGGGTGGGAAATTTTCGATTTAACAATTAATTGGAAAGTTTGAGCTTCGACGTTGCTCATAAAAATTTATGCTGTGATCTCGAGCTCCTCTCTTTATCTTTTTCATCCCCCCTTTTTATTTTGTATCTCTTTCTAATCTCTCTTTATTCCTTCGATTCTCAATCATCCCTTACTGACCTACCGGTTAGTCTCGTTTCTTTAATAAAATCGCTGCGCTACCTCGCGATAAAATTTTCACCCCCCAAGTCACGTGCTCGATTCTCGTCAGGCATTGTTACCAACCCTTAGTGTTAATCTGAAATTAATTACATGACAAACAACTTCTTCCCTATTCCCAACACAGTAACCTCCATCCTTTCTGTATTCGATAGCTATATGGGCTCTCTGGCTTATTTCCTACGAAGGTGAATTCCAAGGGAGAAACTACCCCGTCATCCCTTGACGATTACGAGCCTACTCGAAACAACGCGCCACCCCATATCGATGATGGAATATCATTTTTTTCAAATCGCAACCGCAACGCCAGAACAGACGAGAAAGAGGGATAGCCGTTAGTTACCAAAGTTCTTACTACAAGGGTGGAAAATAAATAAGGGTATAGTTCATACCGATGCACTCCTCTCGCTAATGGAGGCACATAAAGAAAAATCGATGAATTCGCATCGTATCGAATCTTGATTTACGAACGCTACTAAAATTCTCCAGCACACAATGATAGTAATAATAAAAATCGATAATCGATTTAAATTAAAGTCTCACGATTCTCAGTGATAAAACGTAGAAAAGTGGCGTGCGCCGCCTCGTACGCTGGACTCGTATATAAATCGCTGTTACGTTAAGTATTTCAGCGCCTGGTGCTATTGTTGTCTCGCGATACGATCTCCCGTTAAATCCCCGAGCCTTCCTTCGGTCCTGCAGGGACAGTTTGAGTTATACCGGGTGGTACTACAACAATGAGCTGAAGGGGGGTCGGAACAGATTTATGGGTGCGGACGCATCACGCAACCAAGTAAAGGCGGTAACAGCAACAGCAATAGCATAGTTTCCTCGAGGAAGGCGTTCCTGGTTCCTCCGTAGGTACTTGGGTGTCTCAAAGGACTCGGAGCAACCTCAGAAATTCTCCGTCCCCACAGTATCATGTTCATTACGTAACCGCAGGCGTCTTATCATTGTGATCGCACGAACGACATGGAACACCCGAAGGAACGCGTAAACTTTTCCTGGCCCCTTTCCCACCTCCACCTGGACCAGGACAGACCCAGACCCACGTCATCCGTCGACGAGCCGAAATAATCGCATAATCAGCGTGGTCGGCCGCGGAAATTGCGCGGTACCTGGACCGGACTGCCCAGTAGCCCAGGATTAGTCCAGTCTAATGCGTGCAACTTGCAGCCGGATGCACCGAAATGCAGGCGGGGATTCCCCCGGGCTGGGCCGAGCCCGAGCGGTTTTACCTATACCGGCTCCAGGACCTCTTTCTCCGCGTCCTCCAGCAGGTTTGTCCTGGCTCAAAGGAGACAAAGGATCTCCTACCAGGACCCCCACCGCTTCCTATCGTGGAAGGTTAAATAAACCCTGTACCAGCAGAGAGACCCTCTTCCGTCCTGGCTCTAATCCACTTTACAATTAATACCCACTAATTAATATAGGAGGCAATATTCCGATCTGTCCGACCACGTGCACCATGTTGCCCTGAGCTTGCAAGTGGTCCACGATGGGCTTCCAGCCCGTTACAAGCAGCATCCCTAAATTGGATTAAGACCAGGCACCTCTCTGGGTCCTGCCGATGTCCTGGATAAATGACGCAATAAATATATACCCCTGCGATTAATCACTTCGTTCTCAATTAATGCGATAATTCCTTTCCGCGCACTCTTTGCCCGATACTGGAGATAAAGTAGCCAGGGGTCAAAGGTCGCGCGCAATTAACCTCCAAAGGTGAGAAGGGCATTGTCATCGTACTCTTCAAAGGACACGAGAGTGGAAACTGCTGCAGGATATCATCCTATTCCAGGACCTTTCCCAGCTGTGCCGAGCATAACGTCAATAGCTGGGAGCAGCACAATAGAATAATGCGGGCCTAGGTGCACCAGGTTGCTACTAGTGCGCGCTGCACTGTACGTTGCTGTAGTCTGATATAGCTATAGTATTTCATAGGGCTAGTCCAAAGGACTAAGTATACTGTATATATATTTACCGTATATATGGATATATGTATATATGCTGTATAGGGTAACGCCTGTGCGCATGCACTTCTCACATATGCCAGCAGGGTGCGTCCAGGTTCCTGGTACTGATGCGATATTCCTATAGGGAATATTAGTTACTCCGACACGTACAGTCGAGCCAACTATGCACTTGTTGATGATGTGCGTGCGCCCATAGCTAAAGCAGTACTCATCAATGCCACTTGTATGACAATATGACAATGGATGGTCAGGGTACTGATGGGAGCCAATACGTTCCTGGGGCTTCCCGTTATACAATGTGTATTACGCTTCAGGAACCGGATGTCGGTTATAAATGAACGAATCTGAATATAGTGTATTGCGTCAACGTAGGCGAAGGGGTGGATCGGTAGGGGTCGGGGGAGGGAGATGACTCTATGTATCGTCCAATTACTTTCGTTCAATTTCCCATTCTCATTTTACAGGCTTCACTTGTACCTTCGTTGATCCTCGTGATGGTTATTCTTTGGGTAATTCGCTCGCTTATAATTTTTTGAGTTTCTGTAAATCTATTTGTAGGCGTCTTGCTTTCTGAAAAAAATTAATTTTGGGTCGGATGATATTTTGGGGGTTCGTGATCTTGGTCTCTTCGGACTTTGTATACGATTTGTAACATGTAGGATATATGGAAATCAACTGGGGGTGGTTTTTTTTTTAATTTTTTGGGTACCTTGATATTTTGTTTTTGAGAGGGGGAAATTAATTGTTATGTAATTTTGATTGGGGTGGTGCAAGGGTCGGTAAGGGATGTTTATTAAGATGGAGGGTACAATTTTGAAAATGGCAAAATTATCGATTTTCCCAATGGGTGACGTAATTTTCATTTGTTCGTTTAAATCGTCCGATTCGTTCTCTATTAATTGACAATCAATTCGTAAATACGAAATAGGTCTGAAGATTAAATAATAAATTTTATGATTTACCCCTGGCAAATTCTGAATTAACAAAAATTCGGGACTGGCTGCTACCATGGATTTTGTGCTGTGC
Organism: Trachelus troglodyta; assembly: GCA_030142635.1. Classification (NCBI taxonomy): domain Eukaryota; kingdom Metazoa; phylum Arthropoda; class Insecta; order Hymenoptera; family Cephidae; genus Trachelus; species Trachelus troglodyta. The sequence continues at coordinate 103,735 of JARQTJ010000606.1, read as the reverse complement.
AATGGGATTTTTGGTGGTGGGGTGTATAGACTGGAAGCGAAAATAGATGTATAAAGGGAATTGGTAGGACTTGAAAAAAGAATTGCTTTATTTTATAAGTTTTCAACTTCGTCGCAGCCGACCAATGGCAAGTAAGATGACACTCGTAATTCGAGGGAGAGACCGTTTAGCGAGACCGTCGAGGGCTTCATGTAAACGCGCCAGTTTAAATAGATTCTCATGAATACGTAACACGGTAATAAGTTTTTAGTGGATACCCAGTATATTTTCAACGTATTTCAAGGTGATTCCACTCGACCCTATGGAGAGTGGGAGAGAAAGAAGGAGGGAGAGAGAGAGAGAGAGAGAGCGAGCGAGCGAGCAAGAATAATAAGCGAACCAAGAGAAAAAGAGAGACAGTTATAGGGGGTCCGAGGGTGAAACCAAGTGAGAAAAAATACTGCAATCCACTCTAGCCACTCTAGCTGTAAACAAGATGATACGATCCCAGTGTAACGATGTTTCCAACAAAATTAGAGGGAAACTGCAAACAACCCCTTCTCGGTTCCCGTTCATCCCCGTTTAACCCCACACCACGAGAGAAGAACGATGCTGGGCTGGTTGGCTGGGCGTCGACGTCGCGGCGCCGCGACAACCCTTCATTCGACTCGTTAGCGGCGACTGGAAATAGGATACCAAACGGCATAATGAAAGACCAACCTTATGAAGTTCCCCAGTGCTACCACCTCCCCTGTAAAAATCACCATGAATTTTCTTGCCTGATGGAAAATAGGGTGTAAAAAAGAAAATTGGTCAGCTCGCATGGCGATATCGGTCGGGTGTATTTTGAAAAAAAAATTGCAGGGACGACGTTGAATGAGAATCGTATTAAATAAAGGGCGAGGATATTGGCCAACACGTTTTCTCATAAAGGGACGACGTCAGGGTAAGGGTTCGAGGCCCAACAGATAGTAATGCCAAAATTAACTAAGGGTGAATTTCTATGTAACCGTGGCACAGTAAGGGGTTGTAGCAAAAGGCAACTGGCAAATAAAGCGCAACCGGCTCGTTCATTTAAACTGCATCGCCCGTGCGTTCAAGGCGCGATTTATTAGTGTTTACCTTGGCTAACATGCAAAGCAGACGCTACGCTTCTTTGCTTGGGGACACGGTGGAGCAAGGAGTGCGACGGAGATGGAGATGGTCGGTTCAACGGGTAGTAGGGAAAAGTGTCAGGGGAAAGATAGAGGAGAGAGAGGGAGAGAGAGAGAGAGAGAGAGAGAGAGAGAGAGAGAGAGAGAATCCCTATCCGGTGAACGGCTCGTAATTAATTCGTTTGATTTATATCGAGGCAAAGGGCCTGAATGCTAATTCGTATTTACTTATTAGCCATGCATGCGAAGTAGCCCGTTCGATATTGTTCTCAGGACAACCGAGGACGCGCCGAGGCAGAGCCAATAATTAAACCACCCTTGTCTTCCACCCCTGCGACACAGAACTCTTTCGGGCCGATCGAACCGATCGATCGTTGAATCATCATCCCTTACGGCGGTATCGTTAAAGCCAAAGAAAAAGTTGTTCTTGAACGATAGCGACGGTCTTCGGGGGATGCAATTCCACCCCTTCCGGTTTTCTCTCGCCCATTCACCCTATCGCACCCTCCCTGCAGTCCAGGGAACGACGCTGGGGGATGGGGTTAATTAAAGTATTTCAATGAATGACCCTACGTCGGCTACCTCCACCCCCTCCAACCCCCCTCTCGCCCCAAGGGAACCTTTATCTACTACCCTCACGCCCGCGGACACGACAAACACGACCAACCCCCTCTCGAAAATACGAACAAGTCAAATATCGTCGACGTTGTCGTTTTGTTCAAAGTAAAAATAATTACGTGGATCGAAAAGGCCTGTGGGACCCAAAACCACCCCCTTTAAATTTATCAAAGTTCCCGGAGAATTTTCACGCGGGAAATTCAATTTCAAATTTCATCGCGTGCAATGATCCACTATCGGTCACTCTTCTCACCCCTGGCGTACGGTAAGGACGAACGGAGCATAAACCACCCCTAATAACTATCACTCGATTCTCTTGTATATCGACCACGTCCAAGGGTTGTTTCTGTCAAACAGAAATAAGAATCGTACGTTCCGTGTGACAAACGTGGAATTGCTGCTCGCGCACAGGGTTGCCAACCCTCCTAGGTAGTCACCTAGGTAACTAGGCAGGCAGGTCGCCCGTGGAAACAGACGGACGTCCAACTTCTAAGGGTGGCACAAGTATGATGGAGCCTAGGGACCTAACTTTACTGAATGAAGCTCTACGTTCGCGTTGCTTACCAAGATCGTGAACTCTAGCTGATTCTAGGTGGCTGTGGACGTTAGTTTCACATGTAGGAATATAGGGGTGCACACGTGGCCAGGGCTGTATTCGCATGGAGGTCGGTGGACGGGGCTCCATACAAACCTGGCGGACAGGGACTCAACTATATTGGTTCGAACCCCGCGCACTCAGCGCTCATGAATATCCTCGTGCAGGGGGGGTTGGTCTGGTAGCCAGCAGCAGCCACCCACTGGCCAGTCACCCTGCCAGCTTGGGCACCTCTGCAATCGACCCCCTTCTCACCCCTTGACCCAGCACTGTTCAACCGGTCCACCCTATAGCAAATCTACGGTCAACCCTTGCACGTACATTTCGAAGAACACCCTTCGATTTCCTTTTTTTGATTCTGCTAATCAACCCTTGTTTATACCACTACCAATTTTCATCGATATTACTGCCCAGAGGTATTTCGACGTTTTCTGAGACTTTTCTTTTAATTCGATGATATATGCAAAAATTTGCCGAATATGCGATTTATTATTACCAATAAATTCACGAATGGGTGAAAATTATTTTTTTTAATTTACCTAAAAAAAATTTATTCATCCCTTTCGCTTAACGACTCGCAGCTATCTACTTCGCAGTTGCTCCTTTTAGAAAACACTCGTCATCCCTTCGTCTACTTCCTTAACTACTTGCTGTTTTAAACCCTATTTAACGTACGAGTAACATTAGCTGGAGAAACTCGGCAACTTCATATCCATACGTATACGGAAATCCGAGATGAGAGCAAGAGAGAAGAGAGTGAAGGATAAAGTCCAAGAACGATACTGTGTACATGTATATATATATATATATATGTTAAATTCTATTTGTCTCTGTGAGAGTATGTGCGGAGAGCATTCGTGGCACAAGGAGATTAGCTTATCTCGCGCTAAATATGAGAGCCGAGCCCGTTTCGCGTTTCGTCAGAATTAGAAGCTCCCTAGCGACAGATAACACAGCTCAGCCATTTTCTAACCCATTGCCCTTACCTACCCTTATCCGTAGGAAAGTTCAGACTTCGTAACCCATTTCCCGATGAGTATAAGAAAATCATAGAAACCCCCATTGAGGTTTTTTACGTAAGTCCCAACAGTATTGAAAACTCGGCTTTTTTGTTTGCTAAGATATAAAAAATATGCAGTGTCCCTGAAATCGCCGTTTAGAAATATCGTAAGGATAGGAGGAATTGCGCGATTGAGGGAGTGGCGGGGGGAGGAGGGGGAAGGTTACGAATTCAAATTTCGCAAATGTTCAAAGGTCAAAAGGGTCCGGATCGATCGTGGACAAATAACTAACTGATTAACCAAATACCGAGAACGCTGTCGGGTGGGGGTCGGGGATCATTTTAAGGGATGATTGTGCGACAAGCGGATCTTTGTCGAACTGCTTCTGGCATCCCAGGATCGAACCTGAACTCTAAAGGCGACGGACACACAAGGGTTGTTTGATCGAAATAGTTCAGCGCTTTGCGTCTACCGGTTCGTACCGATTGAACGTGTTCTGGACGAGTTTGAATTTTTTATATTCAATGCTATCCGGGAACTTTGAAATTTGCAGGTTCCTTTGACATGAAACTCATATGGCTGACTTCGAATTCCAATAGAACTATCGTCACTGCCTCAGGGGGTTGTAAGACGGTATTTACCACCCCAGTCAAAATTATATAATGGATCTGTAGTTCGCGAGGAAGACTTTTGCTATTTTTCTTCACATTTATTTTTAATCTTCAATGCTGAATATCTGTAGGCACTCGATTAAGCGGCCTCCACACCGTCTGGTTAATACTATTGCAGTAGTACAGGGAGCGTCAACCACCCTCTGGAACGAAGACCAACGTCAAGCAACCCAACAGCCTGTATTTACATTCCAAAGTATCGTTGACGCACACTGTACAGGTTGTAATTGAAAAATAAGCCGCAGGAGGGCAGCACTTTCCAATCGGTACCTGAGCGACAGAGGGAGGGGGGAAGGTACTGACTGGTATGCGGAAGAATTTATCGGTTTAGTCTTTCGGGAGCCGATCTCCTACGTGGAACTCTTGAACGCTGCGATTTTTCCTTCTTCCTTTTTTCCCTCTTTCTCTGTATCTCTTACTGCTGTCATTCATTAAACGCTTCTTCGTTTTCGCACCCTAGACTGCTCAATGCGATCTTTTGCATTTGTTCTATGTAAATATAGTTTGTTACATTAATTTCTTATCTGTATCTTTTTTTTTGAAGCTTTCTGCCTCGGGCATTCAGCCCATTTCAGGCCATGTCTTCCTATAGCCTTTACCCCTTACCTCAACTTCCAATAAGACAGACGTAACACAGTAAATCGGTCTACATAACAGTCGATGTATATCGCGCGTGAAAATTCGCGAATGTCAATAAATAATTATTACGTGTAAAATACGTGTAGTGCAAAAATAATTGCCAAATAATTGGCATATACACATCCAAGTGTAGAAGGACGAACTTTGACGAAATAATTAAGAAAAAGATGAGATCCCGTGGTGAGTCTTTTATTTTCTCTTATTTTCCAGCTATACTCGAAACCACGTAACTCCTATACTATGCCTGTATCAGAAATTAAACATAAATCCTAGGCTGCCATACTTGCGCTAATTTTAGTATGTAAATTTTGGATTTTTTTTTTCTAAATATGACTTGCTATATGGGATTAGTGTAACGAGATAAAATATAAGGGAAAAAAAAATTTTTATTTCGATATTGCACAAAAGAATAATAATTCGATCTGATTCCACAAGAGGGGTGCATTTACGGACGTGAAGGATTCCGAGTAAAACTTGAGCGTGGCGACGTTTATCGGGGGGGATGATTTTGCCCTCTGTAATGGCCAACGAATCGAATTGGCCGGTGGAATTTTCGGGGCGGGTATCGAAGGGTGTCTGTAGCGAGAAGCGTCTCTTTAGGGAGATTGGTGCCTCGACAGATGGCACTGCGGATGCTGCGATTATGCGAGGGTGTCGATGTAATTTTAAAGGCATAACGTTGAATTGCATTCGGTCGTTTACGCGCATATATATATATATATATACGGCTCTTATACGTGAATTCCTAGACATTGGATGGGGGATGGACATAAGGGTTGTTCTAGGCATCTGGCCTGCGGCCAGGAACAAACGATCGGAGTCGGTGCGAATATTCGCCACGGATCATCGGGCATAACAGGGACGAATCTGCGCGAATATTCCCCCCGCGCATGCGCCTCGGCTTAACGTGCCAACCATGAATGTGCAACGGGCCGTCGATTAAGGGTGCACCACGGCCGAAGGGGTAAGCCGCAAGGGGGTTGGTTGGGCTTTCCATTAGATTCGCGTAAATCCCGGCACCCGGAAATCAGCCACCTCGATTAGGCTAATAGCATCAATAACGTTGAACCTACTTGGCGCGGCAACCCTTATTTTTTTTACTCTCCAACCACTTTGACACTCTACCTACTTTTTTTCTACTTGGAATCTTTATGCTCCTCGCGAGGATCATCCTGGGTCCCACCCGGTAGTTTGTCTTGCTTCGTCGACCGACCGCCGCCTCCGCCATCCCCTGCGCGCAAGCGCGGATAGGGGATGAAAATCCTAGGTATATACCTGACATTCGTAGGGGTAGTGAATGTAACGTTAATTGTATCGTAAAATAGTAACGGACGCCGTTGACGCAATAATGCGTACAGTCGTAGCCGTGCACCCACCCTTAATGCAAGGGCGAGGGGTTGGTATATTCCTAAGTACAGGTAAGAATAATCTCGTGTATTTTTTCTCGTGTCCCTTCTGTCGCACTAATGGAAACGACCCTTAATGGCGGCTGATAACGATAAATTATTAGGTACTTGCAGGCCGATATCCTTAATGCGTTATCCATTAAATTAACTATACGTCTCTCGTAAGCCTTACGCGTCAGTTTGTCAAGGCGGCGTAATCAATCAGGATTTTTGGTATGGCTAGGGGTGGTTTATAAATTTTGTGAAAATTTTTTCGATAGCCTCCAAAATGGGGTGCAGGAGGAAGTACAGTGTCGCAGTAGGGGTGTTACTTTGAGATCGGGTTGGCTCGTTGGCATATAGCAGCCCACCTGAAAGTAAAGTTCGATTCCAGATATTCGTAGGGGCCTGCACGGAAGCGGGTTGCATTAGCATATTCGCCCGGGTCGACGCCGGCGTTGGCGTCGGAAGCACGTAGGGGCGTGTGGGTTAGGTGCATATGGGGGATGCAACGACGGCGAAGGGTGGAGAAAACAAGCCTCCGACTTTCTGGAATGGGATGTAATGCTGTCCGCACTACTGTTTTATTTACCTTCGCTAACCGCGGCTCCTGCGCGCGTTGCGATAGGCTGGAGGACGGTGATGAAATAAAAATCAACTAATTCGAGGGAAAAATACGTAGCGATGCGTCGCGACGCCCTGAATGATTCGATGGAATTGCGGATAAATCGGTTTCGAGCGGTTATGGTGGATTTATGGGAAAAGTGTGAAGAAAAAAATGGATGAGGTAAAAAATATGGAAAAATGACGTCTGTGGGAAAACAATGAAAATTAATAACCAGTTTTGTATAACGGGAAATTAAAAAAATGGACTCGGTTTTTTTTACTTCGAAATTCAACACTCGTATTCGTGTGAGAATGTTAAATATTCATGGGATTTTTGTTGGAAACTGAGAAATTTTGAAGATTTTTTTGTATACGTATGAATTCAATGTTTATCGATTGACCGATCGGTTTTTTAGTTTTTTGAACGTCGACGTCGGGACGCACCAAGATTTTGGTACTGAGTCCTGGTGAAATGTATTTTTTTTTTATTTAATTGCATTAAAATGTCGCTAATGTTCCCACAGGGGTGACTGTTGTTAATCAAGGTGCGATTGGGGGATGAAATGATATTCGGGTAGGGGGTTGTGGAAATTAGTGTCAACCGACTGTAATAATTGAACGGGACGTGTGCGTCGAGTGAAACGCGGGGATGCGTGCTGTCGGCGTCGCGACGCCTTTCTACCCTTCAAAGGGTTAAATGCGTGTAAATGTCCAAGCTTGGACGGTTGTCCAGGATATTCACGTCACGCTGATGCTCATTGGTACGACAAGTCATTTTCTACACGAAATCTTTTCCTTCCTGCTCTGCATTGCGCGTTGTTTTGTTTCTTTTTGTCATTTTTATTTACTACCCTTAACCACCTACATGTTTTATATATAATATATATAAGTCGTCCGTATTGTTGCCCGAGTTGGCAATTCAGGATGACAATATACTCCAATTATATAAGAACCCCTAGAAAAGTCGGGATATTGCAAATAAGATGGCGGATTTCCGTAAAGGAAAGAAAACGAATGGAAGAGGACTACCATTGCTACTTGACTCTGGGGGAAGCTGAGCAAGGGATGGAGTAACTGTAAACCAAAGTAAAAGGAAAAGAAAAAATTGAACGAACAGAAGATGACAGTCGGTCCTCCCTTAAAAAAATGTTATGAAAACTCAGCTTTTTATTTTTTATTTTTTTGGTCTGGTATCAGCACTACTTGCTAGGGATAACGAGGATCAAATGGAAGAGGGAGATAATAAGGGATGTTTCATGTCCCTGGTACATATGCTAGAATCGGCCGCCACGTGGAAAAGTCCGAAGGGGTTGAAATGTAAAAAAAAAGAATGTTTACCAACTCGACTAATCAAGTGCATTCTGGGTAAATTTTGCGTGAATTACAGCAGGCGTTTGGCGAACAGGTTGTTCGGGGGTTGGAGGGGGTTGATAATAACGTAGGCAGTACGCAGCTTCGCCACGTAGAATGGCGACTGATTGCAGTGCGTTATTAAGGGTTGGCAGGTTAGGTATCTGCAGCCATTCGAAGTTGGGGGTAGTTGAACTTTACTGAAAGGGAGGGTGGTTGATGCACTATCGGATGTGTTATCAGTAACCGGAACTAAATTGAGAAAGTTGAGTATCTCGCAGAAATCGTAATATAAGGGATGAGGCGTGGTAAAGAGATTGATACGGGGATGCTGTACTATTAATGCGATTTGGACAGCGGTCACCCTGTGAATTGGCCGTGAAAAGGCCACGGTAGGGGGTGGGTTTTGACCAGTGTCCATTTAGGGGTAGTGTTTCCTATCTGCAAATCCATTTTGACTTTCCAGTTTCAACCCTCTCCTAATTTTCGCTACTTAATCTCATTTTAATTTTTTTTCTTTTATTTTGGGATTTTGCAATTTGGTTTTGGATCCTGTCCGTCCGAGTCCGCGTTTGCGACTGCGTCGCAGCTCCAACGCGATCGCGCGAATGTCCACCGCAAATTCGTGTTTCATAATTACCCGTCAGGCTTTTCTAATTTTGACACCGCATTTAACGAGCGGCACGTCAACCTGTCTAATTAATCGTTTCAAAAATAATTATCTCTCTGGACGCAACTCGTTTTTGCATCGTCGATAATTGACCTTTTAATCGAAACGAGATTACAATAATGGTGAATTGTATTTCCCTGTATGGGAAATAAATTTAAATAAAAAATAATTTAAAAAATAGAAAAAAAAGTTGACGAAAGATTTTAAACGTCTTAGAATTTTTACGAAATTCCTCACTTTTATCAGTATCGAACAGTCCCGAATATCAAGTATCCGGGAAATATTTGAAAATTAAAGTAGCAGTCGATCGAATTTTACTGAACGCAGCAGGTAACAGTGGCATCCGATATTAGTATTCGAGCAGCCAGCACGATTTGGCATTTGCGCAATTATTCGTATTCAAAGAGCGTCGCCGCTGCTTTTCATCCCTTAAGCGAGTCGCTCGCAGGATTTTATACGCGATACGCCCACCCTCATAAATAAATCTCGAGCAGTGCATTAGTGCATCGGATTAAAAAATTTTATTCGTCGACATGAAAAAAAAATTTCAATCCGATCGAGACCACTTCCACGTTATATTTTAGCAGTGTCTCCAGTGCCGTACACTTGAGGTGCATTCACTTGAAATTCAATAACGAATTTCTTCTCTTTTTCTTCCCCCTTTTTTCTCCAAAGATAAGAGGATCGTTCCGTTTAATCAGGCACGGATAAAACTGCTGACCCTGACTTATTTCTCGAATACAAAAATGTCCACCGCCATGAGCGATGGTTTCCGTATTTCTTGGACATTTGTCACAGCCAGCCACGAGTCATCTCGTCCCAATATTATCTTTCCTCTCTCTCTCTCTCCCACTCGAACCATACCTACAGAGAGAGAGAGAGAGAGAGAGAGAGAGCATGACGTTTCAAGAAACTGGTCTCCCACAGCAAGAGGACAGTTCCTCAAAGGATGACATTCAGAACGTGTTGCCTCGTCCACCCGGACATTTTGATGAGGTGGGATTTGGCCGAAGGCCAGTGCAAATGCCACTCTCCTTGACTACTCCCTCCCCTCCCTTATTTATCCCCCCCCCTCTCTACCTCACTCTCAATTCGACTTATCCAGCTTCTTCACTGTCCCCCCCCTGACCATCACCTGGCAGGGCCGGACCCCGAATATTTTTTTAACCTTATCCCACATAGACCCTAGCCAGCACCACCGGATAACCATAAGGACCATCCCATGTCGATTAAAAATTTTTTTTCATCCCTTAAAAATTCTTACGCAACCCCAAATCGTAAAATAACGCTTCGCAGATCCATAAAATATATTTACATGCGATCTCCGCTTTCTAGATCTTCTTCCTTAAAGGGATTTCAATAAAATAATTGCACCTTGCTTACCCCTGCGCGTATACATATATATCACCGACGGTACCGCGTCCGTGTACGCATTTACGAAATTCCCTTTCCAAATGAGAAAATAAAAAATGACAGAGACGGAGGGGGTGGAGAAAAAAAACTCCTTCATTTTTCATCCCCGAGAAAAAGACAGCGGCTAGTTTATTGCGCCTTAATCACTACGAGGGGATTCCGAGGGACACCTACCAGCCCCGTACCACCCCTCCACCCCTACTCTGACTCCACTACCTTTGGGGTAACCTTCGGGACGACTTCATCCCCCCTGTGTGTTCTGGGACGGTCTCCTCTCCCCCCCACTTCACCCAACTGCAAGCGTGCTCAATATTCCAAAGTCATTTTTCACCGCGCATTAGCATCGTGTCACGTGTCGCCTTCATTTGTCAGCCGCGCTACAACTCTATCCGTGGAAAGGCGAAATAAAATAAGTAATAAAGCAGCGTCGCGACGCCCGATATCCCGGCCACGTGCCCCATATAGACGAGAGAGAAGGCGCGTCTGCCGTACAGCCGTGACTCCGGTTGGTGATAATGTAGTGAGAAAAATTTATCGGTACCAGACGCGACTACCGATATTCATTTTACTCTTACGTCATCCCCCTACTGGCGAACCCTCATGTAAATTCGAAAAATATTTTTGCCTCGACTTTTCTGCTTGGCGCTTGTCTCAATGGACATTCGTATGCTTCGCCTGGAGGCTAATCGACGGTCTGTTAGATCTGCCAGGGAAAATTTGACTCGTGTCTTCGTGCGGGTTGACGCTCGTGTTAGTCTTGAAATATTTTATTCATATGGGAAAACAACATTGTGGACTGTGATTGACTTACCTGGACGTGGTCACGTGTCGGGTTTTTTTTTTTTTTTGGAAATGGGTATATGTAACTTTTTTTATACCGCGCTAGGAATCTTTAAGGGTGAACGATGGTTTTTGGGGTTTCCGAAAAATTTTCATAGGCGCTCGATTTTTTTTTTAAAATTTTCTTTCTGCTGTCATTAAATTTGGGATCGTGCTGTCATCCGTCGTCATCGTGCAGTCGAGCGAAATCGGTCTTAACACATGAAAATAGTTAATGCGCAACGACAGTCGGGGGGGGTTGGAGGGTGGAGGGGGAGGATATCGGGTTGAAAATAGATGCCGAGTGGTTGACGATGAAAATTGAGACGCAGAGAAGTGTAAAGTGCGTAACGTAAGCAGGATGGACATACGAGAGAAAGATGGTGCGTTTCCCACGTGGTTATCAGGGTGCGTCAATCTAAATCCCGATGAATCTGAAAGCGAATCTAAATCGCGTGGCTGTTTGGTCGTGATGAGAATTGCTGGGGGACGATTATCGAGGATTTTACGTTAATGTATTCAAAGGCCTGATAAAGTATCCCATGAGTTATGGGGATGATGGTTCCGTGGACCAAGGACTGCAGCATCCGACACCATGGACGCGCGATAGGGCCACGTGGCGCAGTTATTTATAGGCGATTTATTGGAAAGGCGCCAGCGTCGCTGATTGGACGATGAAATTTATAAAAATCCATGTATTTCGTATTTATAAATTTTCGGTATCTAAGGTAATTTTTAAAAATTTGGAAAATTTCATACTTTCATATCAGTCGTACGAAAGGGACACATCTATACGATTGCGATAAAGTATTTACGTTGCCTCCCTGGACGTTGAGACTGTCGGTTCCGGAAAGACGGAAAATCATAGAGGGCAGCACCGACGACCGGAAAAGCGTAACGCGGACGTGTGACGGAGTTTGCGTAATGCAATGTAAAATACGAGCAGCAGGCAAAGTCGGTTCGTGTTCTAATTACGTCGTATCATCCGCCGTGGCCCAGTTGAGTCAACATGCATTCGCTGAATGGAAAATTAGTGAGTAACACTTATTAATCACGCGCAATGAAAGCATCGCAGCTCGTTTAATTAATTAATTAATTAATATCCATGGGCTTTTCTCACCGCGACTTGGAACAATCCAATTTTTTAACCTCATACTCGTACAACGTATATCATGATAGGCGGTTGAAAATTTAAAAAACATAATAACGCAATTGAAGAAAACTCATAGTTTTTCGTTTGCCGACAATTTCTTTTTTTCCAAAAATTTCAATTCAAAATCCCGTATCCATTGGCCGTCTCGCTTGGAAGAAGTGCATGCTCTAGCGACTGCTCAAGCTCAGCGTCCGTTCGATTAAACAATGTAAATAATTATTGAGCATTACGTGCCCGAAACTGTAATCAAAATCGGCTATCATTTAATCCCATTGAATGCCGGCTGATTGTTTTCCCTCGCGTAATCAGTTAAAGAGTCAAACATTTGCCTAATCCGTAGCCGCTGATTATGCGCGCCTCCCGCGTGCGCGCACGTGCGTCTACGATTCCGTAAACGTCATCACCTCTTTTTCGCAATTGCGTTAATGTCATACCTCGAAACTGAAGGGTGGCGAAGTAGCAGTCCCTCGTAACGATAGAAAATGTCGACGGGTGGTAAAAACCAATTGGTACGTTTATAGGGGTGGGTCAGCGAGCATTAAGGGTTGTATGGAGGAGGGACAATATTTGGCGAATTGCGTAAACAAGGGAGTGTCGAGGAACCGTGGGCGAGGAAGAAGGACAAAAAAAGGCAAATCGAAGCGAAGTAAGACGAGGATCGTGCGCGACGTATAAATAAATACGTAAGAAATCAGCGAGCCTGTTTCTACGTCTCTGCAGACTCGGTTTGTTTTGACTGGAATTGGATGTTGTTACACGTGGAGAAAATTGGGTGATTTAATAATAGTGATTAATGGACCAATGGCTGGAGAGTATTTAGGTAAACTAGGGGAAAATCTAATTGACGTAAAATACGTGACGCTGGGTATTAAATAGGTAAGACTGTACAGGGTGTACAAGGTAAAAGAAGGGGTGATTGTCAAACGATTCGACTTGAAGTTAACTTCACGTTGTACAGTGGTGTGAGAAAGTTGCGCAAAGTAATTTGAACTCTCGATCGGTAACGATGTTCTGGGTGGGATACAAGGGGGAAAAGAGGGATGCAACAATTTTTGAAGTAAAAATATTTCTTGGCGTCGCGACGCCCCAAGGCGTCCTTCGCGTGTACCGACCGTACAGTGAAACGTCCATGCTAATGTAAAACGTGGACCGTTACGTGAAGCCTTTATCTTAGATTTTAAGAGGGAAACGTGGTCAGGGAAGATGCTGGGGGTGGTAGGAGGAGGGATAGGAGGATGTGTAAAGATAAAAGCAAAGATAAAGTCTAGCGAGTGGAAAAAAAGGGTGAGAGGGAAGGGGGGTGGAGGGGTGGCGTCGAGAGTGGCGCAACACTTCGCGAGGGCTAAGTAGGGTCTCGTAATTCGCTGATCCAATTATCGTAGCGCCGAATAAGTTAGCCCCTTAAGACTGCAATTTCTAAACAAAGCACGAACCTTCCCCTCTGACCTTTCCCCTGGCCGCCATCGCTAAACCCATCCACATCCTTTGCGTTTCTCTATCCGTTCCTTTAACCACACCGAAGTACCGGCTAATTCCGAAGTCAAATAAAAAAAAGTTAGAACCCAGAAGTTCTCATTCCTTAACTCGTGACGCGCTTTCGAAATTTCCATTAAGAATTTTTATTTTATGAGGTTGCTTTGTAATTTTTCTTTTTAAGGTTTTTCGATATTGCTCCAAACTTCACTGTCCATCTCACATTCCCTCGGCCTTCCGAAGGCAAAGCGTCTCGGACATAAATCCTTATAAACTTTAATCCTTCCTAATCCAAGAAGAATCAAGAGCACGCGTCGAATTGTAAAAAATCACCGTCGAACCCTCCTGGCGCCTCGTGCATTTATTATGGGATTGCCAGTGAAAAAAGAAACACGTGTCACGCGCGAAAAAAAGGAAAACAAAGTAAGGGTGTGACACGTGATACATACTGACGATATCACTGTTGGAATATAATTTAAAAAAAAAAAAGTGATAAAAAAATCCGAACAATCATACTTGCTCGTGGGCACCGCATGGACTGTATACGGCCCTGTGATACAAATTAACCCTTTTAGTGCCGGGCGAAATGGAGGTGCCTATGCGAGAAAAACCGGCCGAATTTCACAGTTTTACAAGGGT